>CM056383.1:41893462-42233409 GCA_029718625.1 Synaphobranchus kaupii | reverse complement strand
ATTTAACTCATTTTTACTTATATTAATGTAGCCGTGTTAAAATGTGGTGCTTAGATTTCAGCATTTAAAATTTTATGTATGTCACCTATACACAGGCACTTTGATCAGACAGTGGCTACTTTAGTATTAATTGTATAGAAAATGTTTGCTTGCTTTTAAGCAAACACAGTTTTGAACACAGGCCAGTGTTTGGGTTGATGGCGTCCAAACCGAGCTTTTAGGATGCCCCCCCCCTCCACCCCCCCCCTCCCCCCCCCCCCCCTTCTGTATCAAGGTTATGTCTAAATCTTTAGAAAACACTGCAAGTATTAACTGCCTTTGAGACCTTTACAGCATTCCAGACAGTTAGTCAGGAGTGCTTTTCCATTAGAGTCCAGCATGATCCCTACCTTGTTTAACCAAAACAGTGTGGCCTCCTCACGAGCACTCCCAGCCATCAAAAGAATTAGCTAGCAAAGACTCATTGAAAAGGATTTCTGTGTGGAACGTTGAAAAAAAATTTTTTGTTTCTTTCTGACTCAGTGTATGTCAATCACTATTTCTGACGCAATAGTGATTGACATACCATAGGATTATGGGTAATGAAGGAAGCAGCTTTTGGTGGAAGTTAAATAAAGTCTCAGTGGAGGTGGAGCTGAAGCTTTGAAATGGAAGCCCAGCTCAGCTGAAAGCATTTCTCCCCTCTGAGTTGGTTGTATGCATTTGCTTTTTAACGATGCTAAAAAAGCATGTCTTTGGTAAAGTTTTTAGTAAAAAAGGATTGTCTTGTATGTTTTGTGCAAAATTCAACCACATAGAAGCTTTTCTTTTAAAGTATTAATATGTAGAATTGCAGTTTTGTTTTGCAGAAAGGATTTAGCTCCAATAATTATTCCCCAGATATTACACTTTGACACAATCCTATTTATGTTCCACAGCTTTTTAACAGGCCCTTTGATGTGAATTTTATCTGCTTTATTTTTCAGCTTTGTCTGCTTTTTTCAATAAACATTTAACATGAAAAACCTACGTCCTACTTCTTTCTTTGTGTTCCTTGTTTTCCCATATTACTTGTATTTCCTCTCCAGTTTGTTTCGGGGGGTGGGACTAGTTTAAGCTGTAAATAACACGGGAACAGTATGGAAACACAAGGTTGGCTAAATGGCTGTAAGTCATCAAGGGTCTGACGTATCAAACAAGCCTTAAATCAAGACTCTGCTGCCATAAATACAGTAGATATGGATGGATAACTTGAAGGGTTTCTTCTCCTGACTTATTTTTCCATAGAGTTCAAGAGGAAAATTTGTCAGGAGAAACAACCCTTAAAGTGCTTAATCCATATCTACTGCATATCTGGCAGCAGAGTGTTTGAGGCTTGTTTGAAACCTCAGACCCTTGATGACTTACAGCCATTTAGCCAACCTTGTGTTTCCATACTGTTCCCATGTAATTTACAGCTGAACATGTCCCACCCCCCAATTCCCATAGAGATCCATTCAAATGCAGAGACGTTATAGTATCGCTTGTAAGAATACCAGAAAATAAGATATCAAAAGTCTTTTGATGCTGTTGGGTCACAGACAACAGGAAGTCATGGCATGCAAAGCCAAAGGATATGCGACCAAATATAAAAAATTTAAAGGCACAGACAACTTAATGTAAACTTCTGACCCACTGGAATTGTGATATAGTGAAATAATCTGTAAACAATTCTTCGAAAAATTACTTGTGTCATGCACAAAGTAGATGTCCTAACTGACTTGCCAACAGTATAGTTTGCGAACATGAAATCTGTGGAGTGGTTAAAAATGAGTTTTAATGACTTCAACCTAAGTGTATGTAAACTTCTAACTTCAACTGGAGATTAATTTCAAAAGTGGTGGAAACCCTTTTTATTGGTCAGAGAGGGAGGGAGTCCATTGGCCTTTTATTTGAAAAGTGGGGGGGGGGGGGGGGGGGGGGGGGGGGGGGTAGTAATTTCATTACTACAGCTTGCGCTTTAACGCAGGAGGTCTGCTTTAAGTGAACTAGTGAACTCTCCAAGCAGTAAGTGCTGTACTGGGCTGTGAATGGACTTTCATTTACTGAGCAATTTGTGCTGACTCCCCCATCCACTGTTGATATGGATCTGTTTCCCATTGTCAACAATGTGCTTTGGATTTTAACAAAATGATGCAAGTCATTTGTGAAATACAGAAGGGCTCCACGAAGTTCAATATCATGTCATTTTAATTAAATGATGTATGTCATGGAACTCTGGCGACTGAGGCGAGATCTTCATGTTGTTTACTTTCGAAAGGCTCTTGCATAGTGCTGGAGCAAGCGGAAGATTCACCCATATTTACAGCGGTTTACAATGGCACAGAGGAGACGGTTTTCATATCACTGAAATTTTTAAATGCTGCCTTTGCAACTATCTGAGAGAGATGGTGTTTCCCCACATGTGCGGCCGTTATGAGACAATGCCAATCAAAAAGAGAATTTGGCGCAATAATTCATTCAGTCAGATATTCTCTCTTCAGTTTTCCGGTGCAATAATCCTGTCACCACATACTGTTTGAATAATACTGTTTCAGCCAAATGATTATTTTTGCAGATGATTTTCTGTCTAATTACACTAAGTGGTCAATAAATTGCCTGCCAGCAAGATAGGCCAAGAAAGACAGACATACTACATTCTTTCAAAATAATTTTTTGTTTTTTGAACCTTTAACCTAGTCATGTGAATTCAGAAACAGGAGATATTGTATAAAGAATTAATTTCAGATGTCATTTAAATCCAAAAGATCTCATTGGTCACAATTGTGCTGTTAATTGGATACAAGGCACTGCTCTGGGCCAGTTCTTTCAGCATTATTTCAAAATCAGATTTGACTGATTGACTAATCAATCACTCCAGCAGAAAATAATTATGCTCACCTCTGTCTGGTTTTTAAATTTTCCCAAATTTTCTCCCAGTTTGGAATGGTTGGTCACACCTATAGGCCTTCCCCATTCCTGCAGCCTCCTTTGTCAATTTGAGAAGGCAAACACTAGCATGTGCGTCCTCATGCGCAACTCTTTTTAACTGAGCACCCAATACCCAAGATGAGGGGCTATTCAGAAACCCTACCTCCCTGGGTGACAATACGGGCAATTATTTGGATTATGCATCATCCAAAGTGACCTTTCTACAGTCAGCACTGGTGTGGCTCAGATTTGGCCTGGGCTGTGTCGCATCACTACAGTAAGTGCAAAAATTCCCTCAATGGGAAGCACCACCCCTTGGATATACAGTGCAGTCCAAAAGTATTTGGACAGTGACACACATTTTGTTGTTTTGGCTGTACTCCAGCATTTTATATCCATATCAGATGAACCGTTGTAGCAATTGTAACCCTTTTTATACATAGCCCGTGCCTCCCCTCCCCCCCATTTTAGGAGACCAAAATAATTGGACAAATTAACAAAGACTTCAATATAGTCATCATATTTAATATATGGTTGTCCTTTGTATGCCATGACTTCCTGGTGTCTGTGACCCAACAACATCAAAATACTCTTTGATATCTTACTTCCTGGCACTCTTACAAGCGATATTATAACTTCTCTGCATTTGAATGGTTCTCTATGGGAGTTGGGGAGTACTAGATTAAGCTCTAAATTACACTAGAACAGTATGGAACACTATGGCTAAATGGCTGTAAGTCATCAAGGGTCTGCCGAACAAGCCTCGAGCCATCACTCTGCTGCCAGATTTGCAGTAGATATGGATGGATCACTTTAAGGGTTGTTTCTCCTGACTCATTTTCCTATTGAACTCTGGAAAAATAAGTCAGGAGAAGAAACCCTTAAAGTGATTCATCCATACCTACTGCATATCTAGCAGCAGAGTGACGGTTTGAGGCTTGTTTGATACCTCAAACCCTTGATGACTTACAGCTATTTAGCCAACCATGTGTTACATCCTGTTCTAGCGTAATTTACAGCTTAACAGTGGTTATAGTATTGCTTGTAACAGTACCTGAAAATAAGATAGTGAGTCTTTTGATGTTGTTGGGTCAAAGACATCAGTTATGGTATGCAAAGGATATGCAACCAAATATTAAATATGATAACTTTATTTAAATTTATGTTAATTTGCCCAATTACTTTTGGTCCCCTAAAACGGAGGGGAGTATGTATAAATAGGTCTACAATTGCTACACGCAGTACATGGTTCTCCCAATATGGATGTAAACGCCCTCAAATTAAAGCTGAAAGTCTGCACTTTAACCTCATAGTCACAGTTCCATTTCAAATCCAATTCTCAAACTGTGATCCTTGGAGAAATGCTTGCCCCTCAAACCACCCTCCTCACTGTGCATGGGGGGCAGACTACACTTCCAGGCAGGTTCTTCACAGCTCCAGTTGTTGTAATTTAGTTATTGTCCCAATGGTGGAAATAGGTAGTTTCAGACATGAAGCTATTGTCTGATTTACGAAGGTCAGCAACCATTTCTCATTTCATTTGTGTGTTCTCTGATCTTCCCCATGTTGATGAATGACTCAGGGGTTTTGGTTTGTGTGTCACCTCATATTTATACCCAGGAAATTTCACAAAATACTTCCACAAAATAGTTCTTAAAGATTCAGGTGTGCTTAAAAAAAAATTAAATATGAATGGGAATATAGTTCAACTAGGTTTTTTAGTAACTATTTATAGCGTTGCCAATAATTGTGACGTTAAATGCCTGGATGTAGGTAACTGACTGACTGGCTGAGTGGCTGTCTGTTCCCTGTTGTTGAAAAGCTCATGCGTAAAATTTTGAGTAATTACGGAGGTGGTTCATTAATGACATCAGTGCGTTCAAGCTGCACAACTGGGGATTTGGCGTTATGGACACCTTTCGCAGGAAAGTTTTGGCTTTGCTTGCAAACATAGCTAAAACATTTAATTGTATGTTTATCATTCAGTAGCCTAACGAAAAGTAAGCAGAACTATTACTTCCAAGCAGATTATTTTTAGACTGTGGTCCCGGTGTTGTGTTTTTTTTTACCAGGGGGTGCCATAAAAAATCAACCACACTCAAAAAAACATTTAAAAAAAGATTATAACCTAGTTAAGTGTGTAACCATAATATATCTGACGCTTTTGTTTGTTATTGCATAGAAAACACAACAAACATAAAAATCATTGAATGCATCCGGCAAATAACAAAAAAAAATAGTTGACTGCAGTCGCGGCACATGTTTTCAAGTACAGCTCAGACATAAACACGCAAGATGCCTTGCGTTCAAAACCTTTTTTTCCCCTCACTCAGACTATGACTGAGAAATAATGGTCATTTAAATCTGTTTACATGCATTTGGTGTCTTTTACCGAAGCAATTCATATGTTTTAGGCTATTACTATTTTGCATCATTTACCTTATGGCTACATATTTCATGTCTCAAATACAGCGTCCAATAAATCAATACTTTCCATTTTCTGTGCAAAAACAACCTCTGAGACTCGTGGTCTGCTGGTCCAATAGATCGCCGATTGCATTTTGTTTACATTCGATGTGTGCAAAAACCATGACATAATTCAAATGAAAATGCAAAAGGCCACTTTGCGTTTTCATTTTCAAGTTAATGTTCGCACTTTATCTGACAATTTAAAAATTTGCAAATCTTTCTTCGAGGCCCCGCCTTTGCAGCTTTGACATTTTGCATAGTTTTTGCTTGACCACGCAGAAATGATAATGTAAACGGATGCAATGCCATTGCATTTGAATTATGTCACACCTGTGCCCGCAAAAGCATGAAAACGATATGTTAAATGGCAAATTGAATTATCATTTCCTTTTTGTCATGGATGATGCGATTACAATAAGAAACTGCTAATGCAAATATGGTTTTTCATTTAAATAGGCCACTTCCGCCGGTTTCAGTAACCAGGTAGTTACATTTCCGTTGTCATCAAAACAAATGGCGCAGTCAGTATACAATAAATGTTGTTGTGTTCCCTCAGTGGCTTGCACATCAAATAACTGAAATTATTGGGTAATTGGTCAGATTTAGCGTTAGGTAAGTCGCTAATTATACCTCTAGCTACTTGCCGAATGCTAAATCTGGCCAATTTCCCCGATAATTTGAGTGCTCATACCACTCAACAATAACGTGAATACATTTTCACGCTAGCTAATGGTTCGTGGGAACATTCTCCCCCACACTCGAAAAATGTATTGGCTTTCATAACCTGTAGCTATGTCTTAATGCCACTTTCGGAGTAAAAATATGTTAGTTTGAAGCTTTTAAAAGTAAGATGACAAGGGTAGCACCGAACATCGGCTGCTTTCGCGGCTACAAGCTAGCTAATGTACTGGGGTTTCGCGTGATTTTACTAGAAAAAAAGTTCTTGGCTTTCATGATCTGTCTTAATGCCAAACTCAGAGTAAAAAATATATATTTTGAAGTTTTAAAATGTAAGATGACAAACTAGCACCGGAGTTCCGCATCGTTTGGCTAACGTTTGCCAGCTTGTCACCAGTCGCACAAACATCTGCTGATTTTGCGGCTATAAGCTAATGTACTGGGTTTCATCTGATTTTACCCCGAAAATTTCTTTGCCTTCATATGCACGTCAAATTCAGGGTAGAAATTGTTTGGTAAGATGACAAGCGAGCACCGGAGTTTTGTTAGGCTACATACCCTACTGAAAATGAGCCAAAACCGACTAACATCGACTGCTTGAGCTGGAAGATCAGCTAACCAGATTCATTGTTACCTGGTTATCCCATCACTGCCTGTTAACATATCGCAGTGTGAAAAGGGCCCATCATGGCAGGGTTGTGTCGTAGAGGGCGAGAAAAATTAAAATGAAATGGATTTGCATTAACATTTTCAAATTGTCAGATAAAGTGCATACATTATAGAACATGATGTGTAAGTGGCCTTTTGCATTTTCATTTGAATTATGTCATGGTTTTTGCGCACATCGAATGTAAAAAAAATGCAATCGACAATTTGCATTTTCATTTGGATTTGGCTCGGATATGCTTCCACACATAACAATATCCGCAGTGCCTTGTCAGATGTTCCCCACTGGCTGCATACAGGCGTCCGGGCTGAGCTAGGCTTGCCTAGTCTTGTTTTGAGAAAATATTTTTTATGAACAATTTTTTTTCTTTCAATAATTTTATCTAAAGATTAGATGTTTCTGAATTTTTGAGTGAAAAGTCACGTTGATAAACAACAAAGACATTTTTTCTAGCCGTTTGCACATATTTTCCATGGTTGCCAATAATTCTGGTGGGCACTGTACATATTCTGAGAAACTAATGTGTTATGTTTTGTCATTTCACTGAAAAAATAAGTGAATCTGCCACAGAGAATACAATCTTAACTTGACATTACTGCATTAAATAATGCAAGGGACAAATACTACGTAGTCCAACTTTATGATATGAATAACACATAGCATTGAGTTTATGTGTTGATATAAAGGACATACCATTTCTCTGTACTACTGCTATATCTCCTTTTCTCCTGCAGCTTCTCCCAACCCTCAATATCTATGCCTGGACAGAAGAGCATGTGGTGAGTTACACAAATGTGGCCTTTGCCATATCTCTCCTCATAGTATAAGAAATCTCAACAAAAAACGTTTTCAACATTTTAAAAAATGCCAAGTAACTCACACATAGCCTACAAAGCATTGCCTGTAAGTTATTAATTCCACTTTGCAAAAACTAGGCCTGTGTATAAAAGTATTGATATGAAAGTGTGGCCAAGTTACAACAAACAATATTGCCTATCGCAGCTCACACTAATTAAACTAGCTCTATTCCAAAGCAATGCTATCCAATCTTTAGTAAATTATTTCATGTAACTTGGCCCTGTGTTTTTTCATCTTACCATTTCAAGACAATGTGGTAAATGAAACTGTATGTGCCGGAGAATCATTTATAGTGGAAATAATCTGTGATTCAGATGTGTTACACTTAGTGGAAAAGAGAAATGACTGGACTACAGGGTATGTTTGAACAATTGTCTGCATCCAGTGCTTTGGGTTTATGGAAAGCACAGCATGGATAAAATAAATTATTATTATTATTGAATTTTTAAATATTTGTATTTAAATGGAAACCTGTGTGGTCCTACAGAGCTTAGACATTCTCGTGTTCACAAAATTGTGTTCACAAATAACATTTGCTATTACTTGACATGTTAGTAATTAGTAGGCTACTATTACTTATTTGGAATCATCTGACCCACAATCCTACAGTAGGCTACATTAATGGGGCAAAAATATGTCTGGATGGGTTTGTAAAATGTAATATCTAGGCTATTTTCTAGGTCAAAATACTTTTTTTAAATCTGTATTTATTCATCCCCCCTTTCTCTATGTAAATGATGTTTCTTGGTATAAATGCCTGTTTGTGAATTGTAGAGGAATTTGCAGCAGCAGCAAACATTTTTAAACCTGGACATTTTCTAATTTAAACTTGACAACAAAGTATAAACATATATTTTCTAGAGTGTAATTAATCTATAACTGTTGAAAACATTTGTTGAAATGATGTGTTGTTCCATGAGACAATTTTTGTTATTTGACACTTAAAGTTTGAATGACCACATTCTCTTGAGATGGTAACACAGGGCCAAGTTACATGAAATAATTTAGTAAGGATTCGAAAGCATTGCTTTTGAATAGAGCTAGTGTAATTAGTGTGCATTATAGCTCAAAGAAAGACAAATGCATGGATTCTGTCCTTTACCATGAACTATGAAGAAATTAAAGTGTTTGCAGTAATTTTTAATGGGTGACGGTACGTATTTTAAATAGTTGTATACACGGTAGACGTAGCCTAATTAGGCTACTGACGCAAAGCCTAGTCTACAAAGTACTACAGCTAACTGAAAACTTCGCATTTGCAAGGTAGTTAACAGGCTAGTTAAAGCAACATTAGGTAATAACAGCGGTTGTTGTCTCTTTAAAATCTATAAATCTGTCGTCATGAAATCCATATGCCTTTTGTGACTTTTCCTAAGTACATTGTGATATAGGGCTCTATTTTCCGGCTGGCGCATGGCGGGTGGCGAGCCAGCGCATTGGCAAAGTGACATTTTCAGCATGTATTTTCACGCTCCTGAGCCCGTTTGACTCGCCGTGCGCTGAAGTGGGCAGAGAGTCGCTGGTGGAGGTGTGTCAGTCCAGATCGAGCAGCGAACGTGCAAATTTGGGGCTCTATTTTCCGGCTGGTGGCAAGCCATCACTGGCGAAGTTGCAAATTTCGTCACAGATGTGCACGCCTCTGAGCCCGTTTGGTAATTTGGTGACTCGCCGTGCGCTGAAGTGGGAGGGAAACTGCTGTTGGGGGTGTGTCTGTCAAAGGGAGCAGCCCAGTTCAATTTTAGTGCAGCGGAATGCAATTTTGGGGTAAGATTAGACCGCGATTCGTGCTCGCCAGGCAAATCGCACCACATCGTATGGCAAGTTGCTAATTTCGGGGCTTTCCTGAGCAATGCATGCAGGAACCTATTAAATAGCCAATCAACCGTTTTGTGGATCATATGCGGTCCAAACTGACTTTGAAATAAATCCCCCAAGCAGGAAAAATGTATACTTCGCATTTATTGTTCTTTGTCTTTTTTCTTTTTTATATTAGGCTAATCCCTGTATTTATTTATGTTTTTAATTGTTTATGGCTGTTATTATACTGCACTGTGGTCCGGGGTACTGTATTCTTTCTTACACCCGTCTGTAATGAGAAGAATGACAAACTTGGTACATACATTCACTCTTATTGCACGTATAGCGATAAAAACTTACCTTTTAACTCAATTACCTACATTCAATAGAGGCCTGTCACCTACGTCACAATTTGGTCAGGGGAGTTTGTTCTACATGGCATGCATAGCTATTTCTGACATAATGTGTCTTAAGTGGGCGAATAATTCCTCCAAACATGAAAAGCACCTAATTAAGAAAAATTAACAGCTTGTTAAAATTCTGGGATTGCAACTGCGGTTGCAACGAAAACCAGCATACACAGGGGTCCCCCAGGACCAGGATTGAGAACCCCTGCTATAGGCTACAGATTAACATGCTTTGTGAAGTAGCCTAGCTTGCATTCACAAGCAGTCAGCGTGTTGCCGACGTCAATTTACATGCAAATTCCTACTGTGATAAATTCGTATTTCCAACTGAATAAATACAGCACTTCTAACCACAAAAATGTTTTGCTAGATTGAAGTAGTTGTAACTAAGATATCTGCCGAATACAAACTTTTTAAAATCTGTAGATTAATGTTGTTTACCGATTTTTATAAATCAGATATGCTGTTGCTACGGCAACGTTAACTTCCACCTTAGAGACGGATTTATGGCTCGCAGTAAAAAAAAAGATTAGGCTACGCATTGCACATAAACACCATGCGCTTTGCTAACTCCGTGATAATGTAACTATGGCTAGCTATATAGTTACCTCGCCACGTATTGCATTTGCATTATCTGAAAAACAATGACAAAAGTTTATCGAAGCCAAAGTTAGCCTACTATTTGCAGCATACCTACGAGGCGAAGTAGCCGTCTGCCGTAGGCTACAGTAACGTTAGTCACTGAGGAAAATAAAGTAGGTAGGCTACATTCGTTTACTTCATTAATTCACTTTATTTATTCCACTTATTTTCTAGAACGTCTTGGACTCTGAATTGACCGGTCATGTTTGCCATTCCCAGGTTGCGTAGTACTAGCTGGCCAGGCAGGCAGCGCATTAATTTAGAACTGTGATTAAACTTGTGACCCGGATGACTGACCGGTTATACAGAATAACGACCAGTCATTGACCAATCAGAATCGAGTATTCACCCATACCATGGTATAAGCAAACTAAATTTATAGGCTATCACATTTAATCAGGAGGTTTTTGGATTTCCCTTTATTGCCATCATCGGAATTTGCTTTGCGCAATGCTTACAGGTAGCTCAGCAATATAAAAAATGTACACAAAATATATAGTGCACAACATCACGAAACAATAATACAAACATAAACAAATATTACAAGGAGTCTTGGGGGGTATACTACGAAGCAGGATTAATTACTGAGTAAAAACCGGAACCCTCCCAAATCTGGAATATGGACTGAAGTAAAAAGAGCTGTTCCAGGTTTTATTCCGTTATCCAGCTAGTACTAACTCAGTAATCCTGCTTCGTAGTATACCATCTTGGTAAGTAAAGTGCTTGTACAGTTCATATGGGAGCAAAGTGATACGTTGCATGTTAAAGTATTAACGGTAGGCTACAGTAGCCTACTTCAGAAATAAAACATTTTAGATTGATGGATAAAAGGCGAGTTAGTTCAACACATAAAGTTAATTTACCATTACTTTCATTATTACTTTCAAATACATTATTTGGTGCTTACTATCGTTAGCTACTAGTGATGTGCAGTTCGCGAACGAATCTGTATTTTTGAACGACTCTTTATGCTGTGTCGACTCGATAGTTCGAGGGAATCGTGCTTACCCACGGCTAAATAAAATATCAAAGCTGATTTACCAACTTCATTTGCTACCAAACCCTGCTGCTGGGAGAAAAAGATGCGGCTCGGGTAGCTCGAAAGAATCTAACAAACGAACGGTCGCCTACTGTATTAACCGGAAGTAGCCTACGAAAACCTCGCGACTCCGACTCCGATCCGACTCTTAAAACCGAACGGTACGGAACGAGCCGACTCAGAAAAAACAGCCGAACTGCCCATCACTATTAGCTACGTTATATTTTCTTTTCGCCCTCTTCTGGATTCTCTCATATCGCTCGCGCGGTCCCTGCCAGGCCAGCACAGGTTGGCTAATGTTTACAGTTTATCCAATCTATTTTTGAGTCATCGTACAACGTAGCACCCCTAGAAATGTAATAATAGTTCAAATTAACACTGTTTTTGATGTTCACAATATGCTTAACGTATCGCATTAGGTTAACATTAATGTTTTGCAGGCGTAGCTAGCAGTCGTTCACACAAATGATCTAGCAACTAACGTTGTCATAAAATTTCTTCTTACCGTGAAAAATGACGACCTGTTTACAATTTCGGACAGATGTTAAGGTAAATCTATCACCACGGCGGCACTTTCGCCACAAGTCAGCAATTAGGCTATACCGGGAAATGCCCTCTTTGAAAACAAAAAACGAATGAAAATAAAAAGGCTAGTCTGTTACTGCATACCAGTTTTTGCTAAAGCTGCATCATAGCTATGATACCGCGGAGTTGTCAAAACTATAACAGCGCGGAAACCGTTTAAAAAAAAACAAAATAAAAACCGTAGCTAGGCTACACGTAGCCTATGGCTATGACAACTTTAGGACTAAACAGGCCACATTTTAGTTAATAAAACTCAAGTAAGCTAACTTAGATATCCAGTGAGCACAAGTGGCATACAGAACGAGTTAAATTTTTTGTTAGCAGAATTTCTTTTTGTAAGTATAAACCGAACTATTTTTTTAATATAATTTATTTATTGATTTATTTATTGAAGTATGAGCCGAAGTACACCTTCCTGGCGTGTCTCCCCGTGGCGCAGCGTGTAACGCGGGTTAGCTAGTATTCCCGTGCTCTTTGCGACATTGTTGGTTCGAATCCGACCTGTTTTCGCATTACTCGCTCCCATTCCTCTTGTCTCTACACTGTGCTGTCCAATAAAGTTGAAAGGCTATTGCACGCATTTTAAGAAAGAATAGTCTATTTTAGTACTCATAAACCATTGTAGCCACAATGTCCTCTATGTCAGGTACCTTGAATGGAGAGAAAATGCTGTTAAGTTAGAGTGAAGGAAATTTAGAAGGAAATGTAGAGACCACTCCAAAAGTCTCTGGGACCTCAGATGGATATCTGGCTTCCCTGCCGAACATGAGGTAGAATGGGGAGTGCTTGGTGGTGATCTGTACTTTGGTGCGCAAGCCAAACATAGCTGCACTGAGGTACAGACCCCAGTTCCAAGGCTTCTCATCCAACAATTTGGTGAGAGTTTTGATACATATTGGCATTGTTATGAAATACTATTTCAATTGTAAAGCATAGCTTATGATTGCGATGTGTGACCCAAATCACACTGCTTAATACAATACCAAAATAGAATACTTAACACAATGACTATAGTACCATTTAGTGGTGTAAATGGGTCAAGGTCAGTTTAGTGTCAAGTCCACATTACCTTGTCACTGTCCCATTCATCCTTTCAACCAATCCACTGGTCTGCAGACGGTAAGGTGCACAGAAGCTCCTCTCGATCTCCAGCTTTTGTCAGAGAGCCATATTCAGCTGAATTTCATGGACAACAGTCAGTTAGTACAAAAGTAAACTGAGTGAAGGGAGCCTCAGCCATGGTTTTGGGTAATGAGATGGACTGCTAAAAAATGCTGCTAAAAAAAATTTAACTCGTTCTGTATGCTCACTGGATATCTAAGTTAGCTTACTTGAGTTTTATTAAGTAAAATGCAGTGTTTCCCCTACCGTTATCTTGGCCGGGCGGCTCACGTGCCGCCCGGCTTGAACAAGAGGGGAAATAAATAATTTTAATGAAAAAAAAAAATTTTTTTATATTATTCTTTTTTTTTTTTTATGTAGCTGCAATATTTCCCTTGCCGCAGAATGCGGGAATGATCAAAATAGCATCGGGAAAAACCCTTGCCAAAACAGCTTCGGTTTCCCGTTAGGCCTAATTAAAATTTTCAATGGCTGCACTATTATGAGGGTGTAATTATAGTTTCCGCCTCTACGCAAAATGGCGCACTTTCACCGCCCGGCCTGAAAAAAAATCTAGGGGAAACACTGAAATGTGGCCTGTTTTGTCCTAAAGTTGTCATAGCCATAGGCTACGTGTAGCCTAGCTACGGTTTTTATTTTGTTTTTTTAAACGGTTTCCGCGCTATAGTTTATAGTTATAGTTATAGTTTTGACAACTCCGTGTTATCATAGCTATATGCAGCTTTAGCAAAAACTGGCATGCAGTAACAGACTAGCCTTTTTATTTTCATTCGTTTTTTGTTTTCAAAGAGGGCATTTCCCCGGTATAATTGCTGACTTGTGGCGAAAGTGCCGCCGTGGTGATAGATTTACCTTAACATCTGTCCGAAATGGTAAACAGGTCGTCGATTTTCACGGTAAGAAGAAATTTTATGACAACGTTAGCTAAACCTAGCAATTAATTCACTTTTAACTTCCTAACAGTAAGATAATGCACATAAACGTACATTAGGCTAGCTAGTTATGTATATATTAACTGTCTAACTTTATAATTTGTTCATAAAACATAATTTACCATTAATGATCCTAGCCTATGCTGTAGCTACTGGTTGCTGTCTAAATTCAGCTCACTCCTCAGTGCTTTCAACCACACCAGTCTCTTTTTTCAGTCATAAAATTTTGTTTGTTCACCCTGCCTGGTGGCTTACTATGGTGGTTACTCAGATTATCATGTAAAAGGACATTTTCCCCCTTTCCCAGCTTTATTCGCACATCAATACGCAGCGCAGAAGTTCGGCATTGTAGGACAGCAATCATAGTAGCGTTAGCTAACGTTTCAAGATTGACTGACTCGTTTCATGGAGTAGAAAACACTACTAGAAACATTTAGCATCTCTGTTAGAGTTGGTCCTCCAACATGGTGGCGCGTCCCTGTAACCATTGGTTAGGGCTGAAAGTCTGTGGTCATTGTGGTTATTTCTGTAGGAAACCCTGAAAAGTGCCAAACTCTCATGCTGTATAGGTATGGGTCATGCCCCGCCAACTTGGCAGATGGCATACCTGCCATCCCAATTATTGGTATACACTGCCTGGCCAAAAAAAAAGTCGCCGTTGCACCCGTCATGCATAGTGCCCACTGTACAAGCCTCTGGAGGCAGTGTTATGATCTGGGGTTGCTTCAATTGGTCAGGTCTAGGCTCAGCAACGTTATGCAGCAATAAAATGAAGTCAGCTGAGTACCTGAATGTACTGAATGACCAGGTTATCCCATCAATGGGCATATTCCAGGACGAGAATGCCAAGATTCATCGGGCTCAAATTGTGAAAGAGTGGTTCAGGGAGCATGAGGAATCATTTTCACACATGAATTGGCCACCAGAGTCCTGATCTTAACCCCATTGAAAGTCTTTGGGATGTGCTGGAGAAGACTTTACTGAGTGGTTCGACTCTCCTGTCGTCAATACAAGATCTCGGGCAAAAATGTATGCAATTCTGGACGGAGATAAATGTTGTGACGTTGCATAAGGTTGTTGAAACAATGCCACGACCACGACGAATGCGCGCCGTAATCGAAGCTAAAGGCGGTCCAAAGAAATATTAGAGTGTGCGACTTTTTTTTTGGCCAGGCAGTGTATTTAATAATGGCGATGCTGGCATAAATGTATGATTCAAAGTCAAGGACGAGGACCTCCATGTGGTAGGATTTATCTCAGCCTTGAATCATTGATGCATGTAAATCTGTAAATAAGATACTATGTTCTGATTTAAATTTTGTCTTCCACAGCATTTCTGGATGGGGCAGATTTTTGGGGCAGGTGGGTTAATGTGCATCACAATCTCTGTATATGAACAACAAGTAAAATCTCCTAAATTAGGAGCCAGTTACAGCTTTTAGAAATGTGTATGTGCCTGCTTGCCTGTCTGTTTTTCCTTTGTTTCCAGGCGAGGGGGCATGTGACATGCAGATGTATGCAGACCTGTTTAAGGAGAACCACATCACGGGGAGGAGGTTGCTCATGCTCACAGAGACAGACATGAAGGACCTGGGGGTCAGGTCAAAGGGTCACATCATTCATCTTAAGGTACTAAACCCCCCACCCCAGCACAACCACTCTGAGCAGTGTGTCGCCATACACTGTATCCTACTGTACATTACAAACACCTATCACAACCAAACGGAGAAGTATAGTTATTCTGTTTAGTCCTGTAATGAATGTGTCTCTCCTGTAGGACATTTTACTCAAATCATTTTATTTTGTCTGCTGTGATACTTTGTATTATGGCTGTATTCTGAACTTCCTGATAACAGATCTCACATTACCTGCCTTATTCCTGTACGTACACAGGAACAAATTATTTACTTTAGTTTTTCATCTCGACTCCCATGACAGCCTAATCAGGGAATGAATATTCTAATGCCACTTTTCCACTACAGTGCAGACCCGTACCAAGCTGTGGCGAGCCGACGGCCCTTGTCCTTTTTCACATCATTCAAATCGGGTATACCCGAGTAAACCTGAACCATAGCGTGAAACTGTTCGGCCCTGCTTCAAAACGCTCTATCCGGGCTGTGTTGTGTGCTCAAGCCACACCTTTGCACGGATCGAATACTGTTTTATGGAAATTAAACCGAACCGTGCAGAGATCACGGGTCTGTTCAACTCGGGTCGGGTCGTATGCACCGGCTATTGAAAAGCGGCATAAATAAGTGATGTAGGGCTTCTTAAATGAGGAGTAAAGCCAGGAACAGGTGCACAATAATTGGTGTTTGGTTTCTCCTTTCAGAGTGAGATTGAAAAGTTAACCAATGATTACTTGGGGTTGTTCCATTTCCCGCCATTAAGAAAGGTAAACTCTGACAATGCTAGTGTCCTTTTTATGTCATAATGGCTGCCATATCATTTGCCATATCTGAGTGTCCTGTATGGGCAACAACTCTTCCACAGCATGAGGGGGCAGAAGAGGAGGATGATGAGAAGAAGGTTATTGGCCTGGAGCTAGTCTTTGGCTACCACTGGAAACCTGGTACAGGTCCAAAGGTACACCTCCTGCTGGTAGAATTACTGAAGTGACCACCAAAGTCACTGGAAATAAACAAAATTTGTCAATGGATAGAAAGACAATATTTTGTGCATTTTAAATATATAAATTAAACATTACCCATCAGTAGACATATTCCTTGTTCTGACAGTAAAGACCTATCATTTTTAATATATTATGTTATTTATGTGTCATTTCCATTACAGAAACACAACCTGTTGTGATCATTGTAGTTAATAAACAGTCAGTGCTAATTGAATCTTCGTTCAATGTCAGTATGGTGGTTCTATGTATCTTGAAAACGTGCAATTTTTATATTCAAATTATAAGGTGCCTATTATTGTCCCCATCAACTACTGGAAAATATCGACCACTGTCATGTTAAGCATGTTTTCTTTTGCACAACAAAACATTTATTGCTCTTTTTTACATTTAAAAAAGAAATTAAATAGGCTACATAAATAAATCTTTCATCTAAAGCAATGCTTCAAATTCATTCCCACTTGCTCCAGGTCTTTTGTCCGGGTCTTAAAAAGAGTGGAGGAGGCTGCTGCAGCACTTGGCTGTTTGAATATAATCAAAAATGCCCCATTCAGCCAGAAGTCATTTTCTTTTTAAAAGGCAAATGTTATTTAATCTTTCAGCTGTTCATTGTCCCATCATAAATAGTCTCTTTTCAGTGCATTCGGTGGGGCTGAAACGAGCCCGCTAATTGCCTCCCATTTCAACTGACATGTGGTGGTTTAGTGGGGAGAAAACACAGCAGGGAGAAGGAAACAGGAGGCTGAGAAAATGAGAGCTAATTATTTTTCCCTGCCTGGTGTCAGGTCTCGTGTCAGCCTTGTTTTTACAAACTGGAAGGTTTTTTGCACTAAATAAAACAAACCCGCGCCATGTTTTTTTCCACCCCTCTTCGCTGGCGGTGTCATGGAAGCAGCTGCACTTCTCAAACACAAAATGAGGGCCTTGCAATTGTGCGGCGACCATCTGACAGCCACCGAGGGTCCCTGCTAATGAGGATATCACCGCGCTGCCAAGCGAAAGGTGCTGAATTATGTATGAATCTTCATTAGAAGCGCTCTGGTCCTGTGCATCATTACCAGACATTGTTTCTGCCGGAGTGATTAGACCGATCGTGGACTGCACACCCCAGAGCGACTCGACAGGGCCGGCGCAGGGTCGTTAGTGTGTCTGTGAGCCAACAGCTCCCCGACGCTTCTACTTTGAATCCCATCAAGCCCCTTGGGACAGCAGCGGAGTGGGTCGTGACTTATCTGGTGAGGGCGTTAGCATCACTCTGTGATTTGTTCCCCTGTGATCCCCGCGATACAGATTGGCCGGGATCATGAACTCTGCATGCTTAAACTGACCTGTGGCATAATATCGTAGCTGCAATGTGGGAAAGATAGAAAAGTGGGAATCATTATTCCTTTGTCAGCATGCAAAGTGCTGGACTACTGCTCTTGTGAGATGCATGGTTCTTACTGAGAGATTTTCCCGCCATCTCAGTCATAATGTGTTAGTCACTGGAAGATAGCATAGAGGCACAATATTATGCTATCAATATACTTCAGCAGTTCAGGTGTTGGGAACAAAGAACAAAAGTTTTTTTTAAATCTCTTTTTACATCACTCAGATACTGTAGTTAAATTTATATATTATATTATTAGGACCTGTTCCCTTCCAAGAATGAATGAATGAATGAATAAATAAATAAATAAATACATAGCATTTTTTTACAACTTACACAAAGGTATGATTCAGGAATCTCACTCATGACTGATTTTTTTGGGTTTGTTTTGTGGTCCTCTAAGTAGCTCCTTGGTGGGGAGTACTGTGCTGTCTGCAGACCTACATTTCAAGACTTTTTCTCTTTAGCGTTCTCCATTATATCTTTCATACTTGATAATAGTGCTACGCTGCATCAAGCAGTATGCTAAATCAGTGATATTATTCAAAACTTTGATAAAACCCGCACCATTTGTCTTTTCACGCCTCTTCACTAGTGGTGTCATGGAAGCAGCTGAACTTCTCGAACACAAAATTAGGGCCTTGAGATTGTGCGGCTTTGATAAAAGAAAAAAGTGAACTCCCTTTTATAAGCTGTCAAAAGGAGCATGTGAAAGTGAATTCAGTCATCCTTTGATCACAAAACTAATTTTTATCTACCAGGGTGAGGGTGTATAAAAGGAATCATCGGTAATGTAATTCAATATTACTGAGTTTTAATTATATTTTTGGGGCTTTAAACCACTGGTTCTTCAACTTTTTAATATCTTGACCAAAATTTGAAATAATTTTTAATAACAGGACCCAAATTACAAATTTAGTACCTTGCAGGGACCCATGAAATACACATACTAGCATAGCAAAGTGGACTCATTCCAGGACCCACCTCATAATCTCCTTGTCTGATTTTATCATATCCTTTTGAAAACCATTTGCTCTAGCCTAACTTTCTATGGTAAATAAACACTTGCAAAATCGTGACTGGCTTTAAATTTCCTGAATCCTTCATGGAACAAGGAAATGTATCTAGACAGCACGTTCAATTTACAATTACGTGTAAATGACCTCTAGGCTGTGCTGTTGGTTTAAATTAGACAGTTATTTTCCCCTTGATAATCTCACTGAATTCACTGCTGGATTTTGCTTTTTATTGCTCAGATTTATCATTTTTCACATTTTTACTGCCCATTTGACAGAACACCTACAAAGGGCACAGCGGTGCTGGTTTAACTTGAAATACCAAATGTCCAAATGCAATTGTAGGCCCATCCCCAATGTAAACTCAATGGAATCCCATCTTCTCAAAGTTGTGTAGCCAGCCAGCCATTGCATCCACCAGTTGCCAGTTCATTCAACTGGGCAGAGTCTAAGAGCTCTGGGGTTCACTCTGTACAACTAATTAATTAATCTCTCTTTCAGGACTGCAAGTGGAAAATGTACATGGAGTTGGATGGAGATGAGGTTGCAATTACCTACATTAAGGATGTCACCTTCAACGCCAACAGGCCCGATGTGGATGTTGTTAAGATGACCAAGGTGTGGTCTCGTAGATATGCAGTTTTTGCATTTACATCCGAAGTGCAGTTTTTGCATTTACATCCGAATGAATATGAGTAATTCTTAAAGTTTGAAAAAAACATTTATTAGGTTAATATTCTTATACGTGTTTTTCTTGGAGATATTATGAGCAGGGATTATTGTACCCACATTTGATAACTAGTTGCTTATCCAGCATATTTTGCACTTACTACTGCCTGTTGATTTCAGTCGTAGTTGATTAAGTCATTTAACTCTTGTCTGCAGCCACCATTTGTAATGGACAAATGGATAGTTGGACTGTGGGGTAACCAGGTTGTTGACTGCATGGTTAATTATGAGGTAAGCCATATTTAAAGCATGTTGGATGTTTTCAATAAAAAACACCTTATACACCGAGCCTATACACAAGATACTTCTTGTCACACTCAAATTTACATGTAGCAGTATATAAACCATTTTGTTCATTACCATCAGGATTTTATGCATTGGACTTGTATTACAATGTCTACATATTTAAGAGAAACCAGTGTTTCAATTTTTACTTTTTTTTAAGAAAAACAAAATGGCCCCGATTCTGTTTCATTTGTTTCCACTTCAGAACAATGTGAGATCCCCCAAGGTCACCAGACACAGCCACGCCATCCAGTGGAACCCCATCAGTGGCCGAGATGACATCATCACCTTGGAGCTGGTGATACAGTCTGTACAGTCTGACATGGAGGGGAAACCTAGGAGCAGGTCAAACTCAGGTATTTTCCTGTAGAATGTTACATCCATATGACATGTTTTAAAAATAAAGTGATCCCTTGGCACAAGAAAGTACTATAAGCAAAATTCTAGCCACAAGGTGAGCTAACTGTGCCAGAGAACTACACTACTTAAAGGGATAGTTCACCCATTTTGAAAAATTTTATATTGTTTTACTTACCCCAGAAATATTATGTAAGGCTGGAATGATGCTGTCCTGGCCTCACCATTGTAGCTAAAATTGGCTAAACCTGAATTGGAACAATGGTAACAACTAGCATCTTGCCATTGGATTTAATTGCCCCCCGACTAACTTTTGTTTAAATAACCGCCTAAATCCACTGAAATTGCTAAATAAAAAAAGGTTTAGTTTGATGGTATGTAGTATAAATTTTACATGCTGAAATAGAATATGAAAAAGTTGCCAGTTTTCCAAAACATTTTTAGTCAACGGTAGACCTACTTTGTGCAGCAGTGGCTTGCGGGGGAGTGGGGCGTTTCACTTCATAAACACAAAAAGCTTACCATAGAAGAAGAAAACTCGCGTGGAGTGATACTAAAAGTTACCGGCTCTCTTACTGGATGTTCATAACTTAAATCTAAACAGAGGCTGAAAGACATAATTATATACAGTAATTTGAGCGAAAATATGGTCCTTGTGCACCCTGTAATCGTATGTGCATTTTCGTTTCCAACAACAACACTTGTAAAGCTGTTGTTAAACCTTATTTGAGTGGATTTAGGCAGTTATTTAAACAAAAGTTACCCGGGGGGGCAATTAAATCCAATGGTAAGATGCTAATTGTTAGCAATGTTCCAATTCAGGTTTAGCCAATTGGGATGGCAGGTATGCCATCCGCCAAGTTACGGCTTGGTGGGGCATGCCCCATACCTATACAGCACAAAAGTTTGGCACTTTTCAGGGTTTCCTACAGAAGTAACCACAATGACCATAGACTCTCAGCCGTTAAAAACATTAACTTCTGTATGTTCTGACCTCATGTAACCACACAGTATTCAGATACAACTTCACACATCCACACAATAAAGCCCCAAACTTGGGTTATTTTGCCGTTTTTCTCCTTCCTCTTCCACTTCTTCTTTTTATTCTTCCTATTTTTCCTGCCAAACTGCCTGCCTCTGTCGCCATGTTATCCAATGGGGAGAATTATTCTTTGAGGGTATGGTCTGTATACATGCTCATCAAGCTTATTGCCCAATAAAAACGCTTCATACTAATGTTTATTAATGTTAATATAGCTAATGGCTATACAACAATAGCCTCTGAATGTGGCTCTAGTCTACGCTACTCTGCAGATAATGTAGCTTACTGCAAACACTTTTAATTATAATAATAATAAGAAGAAGAAGAATAATCTCTGGTATGTACTTTCTTAGTAGTATCTATTGTTTTCTTTCTGGCTAAGATTCCTGGGAAATATGCGTTGTCCAATTAAGCTTGTTAGCCAACGTTACTGTTGCCAGAGAAACGTCAGTCTGCTTCTAGTCAGGAAGCAGATACAAGCTAGGCTACTATGAAGCGAATCAACATGCCTTATAGCCTACATTCATTGCACTACAGAAAACTAAACTAAACCTAGCTGTCCGGTACCAAAACATTTCCCGCAGGTAACGTTCTACACTACCGGAGAAAAAACTGCGATCTGCTGTGCTTATGAACTCACTAGCTTGCTCATTAGCTTGTAGCCCACACATGTAAAGTTGGAGTTACGCATTCCGGCAATCCAGTGTTGAATAACCTAACGTTATATGTATTTCATTTTCTATAGAATACTAATATCCCTATTTTAAAACTGTATTTCCATATTTTACTGATGGAAACTATTTAGGCTGTACTAGCTATTTAGGCTGCATGTCTTTCAGCTAGAATGTGTTTGCGTCTAGCCCATTGTGCATGCATGTCTCCATATAAACTTGGTACATTAATTTACATGCTTCTTCATGATCCATAGCTCAGGTGGTGCTGTTCATTGTATTTCATAACACATTAAATACTGCTCATCTACAAACTCTTTTAATGTAATTGTGTGCTGTCTGTAATAGGATAACTGTTCTCATTCTTGTCAATAGAGGGCGTTATGGTTACGCGAATGTCTGCAAGCATTTATTTGGAATGCATGTGTCTCTCCGTGTTTATTTTCATGCATTATTCATCATTAGTTAGCTATTAAAAAGAAAAGTGACATCAGATCAAAAACGTCCACGACGTAAAAAAAAGCCAAGTTACTCACGCATAGCCTACATAGCGCTGTCTATAAGTTCTTAATTCCAACTTGCAAAAACTAGGCCTGCTTTTAAAAGTATTGATATCAAAATGTGGCCAAGTTACAACTAACAATATTGCCTATCGTAGCTCACACTAAATAAACTAGCTCTATTCTAAAGCAATGCTATCCAAACTTTCCTAAATTATTTAATGCAACTTGGCCCTGTGTTTCTTCATCTTACCATCTCAAGAGAATGTGGTCAATGAAACTGTATGTGCCACATCAAACTGCAAAATGAAAATAATTTATAGTGGAAATACTCTGATTGAGATGTGTTGCACTTAGAAATTAAACAGAAAAATTATTACATTATAGGGCATGTTTGAACAATTTTCTGCATCCACTGCTTTGGGTCTATGAAAAGCACAGAATGAATAAAATGTATTATTATTATGTATTTATCGATTTATTTATTTGGATTTCTATCAAATACCTGTGCGGACCTACAGAGCATAGATATCCTTGTGTTCACAAAATTCTGTTTGCAAATAGCATAAATACTATTATGTTAAGAAAATTGGTACCATTACTTATTTGCCACCATCTCCCCCACAAACATGTCTGGATACGTTTGTAAAAATGCTATATGTACGCTATTTTCTAGGTAAAAATATTACTCATTTTTATCTGCATTTATTTATTCATCACCCCTTTCTCTATTGTACATGATGTTTCTTGATATAAATGTCTGTTTGTGAATTGTAAAGAATTCTGTAGCAGCAGTTAACATTTTAAAACCTGTACACTTTCTAAAGTAAACTTGCCAACAAAGTACAAACAACCATATCCTTTCTGGAGTGTAATTATTCATCAACTGTTAAAAACATTCATTGAAATCATATGTTGTTCCATGAGGCACAATCTCTTCACATGCAAAGATGAAGAAACACAGGGCCAAGTTGCATTAAATAATTTAGGAAAGTTTGGATAGCATTGCTTTGGAATAGAGCTAGTTTATTTAGTGTGAACTACGATAGGCAATATTGTTAGTTGTAACTTGGCCACATTTTGATATCAATACTTTTAAAAGCAGGCCTAGTTTTTGCAAGTTGGAATTAAGAACTTATAGACAGCGCTATGTAGGCTATGCGTGAGTAAATTGGCTTTTTTTCACGTCATAGACTTTTTTGATCTGATTTTACCTACAACACTGAGACCAGGACAGCATCACTACAGCACTTACATACTATTTTGGGGGTAAGTAAAACAATATCATATTTTTCAAAATGGATGAACAATCCCTTTAAGGCAGCTGGTGGACATTGCATAAGGTTGCATTTATTGCAAGTGCCCAGCCAGCCAGAGGATGCCCTGCCACCTGAAACCCTCCCTATCTGGGCGATGCTATGGTCCATTGTATGCCACCCTGTGGGGCTATTGTGGCACTGGTTCCGTCAGGATTAGAATGTGGACTGTGGGCTACATCACTGAACGAAAGACTAGTGCTTTAGCTGGCGGGCCACTACAGAGCTCCCATGAATCTAAAGCTCCACTGAGTTGAGCTAAATTATGTGAAAAGATGTACAGTGCACTCCAAAAGTGTTAGGACAGTGACACATTTATTGTTGTTTTGGCTCTGTACTCATCAAGGGTCTGAGGTATCAAATGAACCTCAAACCATCACTCTGCTGCCAGATATGCAGTAGATATGGATGGATCACTTTAAAGGTTGTTTCTCCTGATTTATTTTTCCATAGCGTTCAATAGGAAAATGAATCAGGAGAAACAACCCTTAAAGTGACCCATCCATATCTACTGCATATCTGGCAGCAGTGATAGTTTGAGGCTCGTTTGATACCTCAGACCCTTGATGACTTATAGATATTTAGCAAACCATATGTTCCATACTATTCCCATGTAATTTACAGTAATTTAATCTAGTCCCACCCCCCAATTCCCATAGAGATCCATTCAAATGCAGAGAGGTTATAGTATCGCTTGTAAGAGTACCAGAAAATAAGATATCAAGAGTCTTTTGATGTTGTTGGGTCACAGACATCAGGAAGTCATGGCATACCAAAGGATATGCAACCAAATATTAGATATGACTTAAGTTTATGTTCATTTGTTCAATTAATTTTGGGGCCCTAAAATTGGTGGACTATGTGTAAAAATGGCTACAATTTCTACACGGTTCACCCGATATGGATGTAAAAACCCTCAAGTTAAAGCTGAAATTCTGCACTTTAACCTCATAGTCACTGTTGCATTTCAAATCCAACGTGCTGGAGTACAACAAAAAATGTGTCACTGTCATGACACATTTGGAGTGCACTGTATATGGTACATTACAGTGCCATGACTACATCTACATCTGTAGAGCTGTCCTTGTGTTTTTAATTGGCATCATGTTCACCATCTCTTCCCAGACGTTGATCCCTGGTGGATGTTCAGCCTGAGGCAGAAGCAGCTGAAGAGTGAGTCTGAGCAGCAGTGCATGGCGGTGACTCCTTTCAGCTGCTCTGAGGCAAAAACCTTGCCTCAGTTCCTCAGTATGTTCGGAAATCAGGCCTCTTATGCGGCGGCTGTCAGGAGGTCACCCAGCCGCTCCCCATTATTGCCCCGGATGGACTCCCGGAGCTTGTCCCCCACCTCTGGGCTGTCCAAAAGGCTCTCGTCCGCTCACCTGGGGTCAAAGGGCAGCAGCCCCTCCAGCACCACCTCAGAGAGTGCATCTGAGAGAGAGCGCCCCCTTAGCAGTGGCGCCTGGCCCGGATACCGCAAGAACAGCTGCCCTGGCCATTTGTCGATGGTGGCAGGGAACAGCAGGGACATGCGTTTCACCACTGGAAGCAGACCTGGGAGAGGGCGGCCCAGGTCCCTAAGCTCCAGTACACAACCACACAGCCATTTCAGAGTGATACCTGGTATATCTACGCCCCCAACCAACACCAGGACAGAGCCAGAGGAGGCAAAGACAAGTGAGGGCGGATGGATCAAAGTGGAACGTTTGAAAAAATCACAGAAACAGGACAATAAACAGGTTAGGGGTCGGCCCTGGAGAGGCGGGAGAGGTTTCCGTGGACGGAGCTGAAGCCATCTCTGTATCTGAAAGCCACAGGGTGCTTATGGTGTCATTGTGTTTGAACAGAAGATTTACATCGCTGCTCATTAAAAGAAAGGAAAGACTATTATTATTTTTCAAAAACATAAAAAACATGTCAAGGAGCACTGTGGGAACTGTGCCTTCTACTGTATGTAGGCACATCGTGCTGAAGAAGGGACTCAACCAGTGGGATTTTAAATTCACATTTTTTTTCCACACTGTAAAAATAATCCCTGTTTTAAGGGATTTTAGGGATTTTAAACTGTTTAAGCACTTTACATCATTTCTGCTCCGAAGACAGTTAAAATCACATTCCCTGGACATAACATATAGTGCCCTTCAGAATTATTGCCACCCTCATTTAACATGAATAAGAAATGCTGTATAAAATGCACTTTACTGTTTATCAAATGTCTTCTATGTTCAGAAATATGAGCAATTATATAATGTTATTGTTACACCATTGCTCAGAGAAGAAAATTCTTAAAATTCTGTTATATATAGAGTTTTTAGTGTTAAAATTCTTTAACACTAAACAATAGAGCCCTGTCACTCACGTCACAATTTGGTCGTACACGTCCACTTGTTTACACCAACCGCTATGTTGGAAGACCAAACGCCGGTTTCAATAGCTATAACTATTAATTAAGCAAACCAAACTTATATCACATTTAATCAGGAGATTGCTTGATTTTCCGTTATTGCCATCATGGGAATTTGCTTTGCACAATACTTAGCTGAGCAATATAAAAGTACATACAGTGCACAACATCACAAAACAATAATACCAACAATATTATAAGGAGTCCTGGGGGTATACTGCGAAGCAGGATTACTGAGTTAACGTTAGCTGGATAACTGCACTGAGTAAAATGCAGAACCCTCCCAAATCTGGAACATGGACTGAAGTAAAAAGAGCTGTTCCGGGTTTTATTCAGTTATCCAAGTGAATGCCACTAATGCCAAGCTCACACTGCAGGACTTTTGCCCCAGTTCTGTCAACCAAGACTAATTCCCGACAAATTTTGCAGTCCTATGATAATCTTTAAAACATCTGCAAAAAATCTTCCGTCAGTTGGAATGGTCCTGTGATGTGAGGTGGTCAACGACGCGATTATTTCAGTCCCGGACCAGTCTGGACCTCATCGGGGGAGCCCAGGATCAATTCAAACTGTTTTGATTTTGTCGGGAGTCCTGGGGGGTATACTAGGAAGCAGGATATCTAAATTTGCTGGGTAACTGCACTGAGTAAAGCCTGGAACCCTCACAAATCTGGAACATGGACTGAAGTAAAAAGAGCTGTTCCGGGTTTTACTCGGTACAGTTATTCAGCTAACTCATACCCCTTTCACACACAAAACCCTGGAATTACACGGGATATTGAACACTGGTTTGACCCATTCACACCGCACTATGGTCCCGGGTAAGTCCCAGGTCATCGCCATTCACACCAAGACCCGGGTCCGCAAGTTTTCTTCCGTGTACGTCACTGCTGAACAGGGTTGTCACCTTGCCACATTATTAAAAGTGGACGTTTCAAGGTTTATTTATAGCCTACTGGAGATTCAAGAAGTTATTGGACTGGCTATATTTCAAATGAACACTTTTAACAGAAAGGCTGTGAAACCATATGTTGCAAAACTATTCGTAAAGTAGGCTATAATGGTTTTGTTATATAAGGGTAAGTATGCATCAAGGCATATTGAGAAAAGCACAAAAGTGTGCAAAACACAAAATGGAAAAAGTAGCTAAAGAAATAAAAATTCCAAGGGTTTTTTAAAAGTTCACTCATAATGAATTCAGTACGCTTCTCCCTTCCCCTGCTCGATTTGGAGTAGGTTATGCTTTTATACACACACACACTGTCTCCTCTTACGCATCAAATACACAGTGAACGCACAGCTTTGTTGGTTTGTGTGAGCAGAGCATGTATTTAGTTTCCACATCTGCAGCTAATCAAAACTTTATGCCAAATTTGTCTGGTTTGTTTGCCATATATTGAATAAAAGGAAATCTTGTGCCACCAGAAAACTGAATTTGAATTTAGTAAATTTGAATTTGTATTTCATAATTTGAATTTGTATGTAAGGTTTTAAAACTGAATGATGTGATTTCAATCTGAATTTCCGTATTCAGTTTCAATTCATAGAAAGCTAGCATTTCAATTCTCAAAACTTCTGACTGTCTCAAATGGCATGCTTGTGTTCTGGTTAGTGCATATATCAAGTGCGGAAGTAAGCGGTCACGTGATAAAGTGCGTCCCAAACTCAGGTATGCAAGCACGTAAGTATGCATATTTTCAACTGGCGTACTTGGGAGGACAGGAAAAAAACAAAGGCTGTGTCTGAATCAGAGCCCTCTCTACTGCGTCCTGTCTCCTGGTTACTGGCAGATGTGTGCTGTTTAATGTGCACTGTTTAGTACGCTACGTGCAGTAAGCAAATATCCTCCATACTATTTCCCAACCGTACTGTGGAAGTGTCGTAAGACGCTGCCATGTCACGTGTTGTCTTTGTCGTTATTGAAGGCAAACATCAGCGTAGCTGTGCCTCATTTTTTAAAACGAAGCTGCGCATCATATTTATGCGACCAAAATGTTCGCATACTTCTTGAAAAGTGCTCCCGAATATACTTCAGAGGTAAGTTTATTATACGGGGGTTTTAAGTATACTATATTTCGAAAACATTTTGCCTACTTAATAGTAAGGAAGGGTGCTGATTCCGACACAGTATGTCTGTGGCTGTGTCCGAATCAGAGCCCTGTTCCCTGTCCACTGTCCCCTGTCCACTCAGACCCCTGTCTACTATGTGCCCTGTCCCCACACTTTGCAAGCAGTGTGCGAAAGAAATCCCACAAAAACTCTTTCCAAACTAGTGAAGTAGTTCGTAATATCTATTTTTTTAGTTTTTTTTTATTGAGAATATCAATCAGTTAACATATGACAATTGTTACAACGTGTAGACTATGAATGAAGATAGAATTAACAAAAATAAAAAAATAGTATTTTGTAATATGACCCACTCTTGTACCATAGATATGCATATACGCTTTTACGTTTTTACTTCCAAGTTGCTTACTGAAATTGTCGGGTGAGTGCACAGTTCTGCAGATGAGTGTGCTCCTGAATTCCCTCAACAAAACCCCAGAAATAAGGGGTTCATCCTGGTATTTTAAGTGCCCCCATTTGTGAGAAAAAGTCGCCTACTCAAAAGCTTTTTGATGAAATGGACTCAAATATGCGTACTCAAAAGGATGTAGGGCTCTGATTCGGACACAGCCTGTGTCTGAAATTGTATACTTGCTTACTATTTAGTAAAAGGTCACATGATGAAGTGCGTCCCAAACTCAAGTGTGCAAGTATGCTTACAATCCACCGGAAGTTTTCTTGGCGTACTTGGGAGGACTGAAAGACGAAGTATGCATCCAAGGGTACTTTCCCTATGCGTTTTCCAAGCTGAATATTCAGCCACAAAAATGTTTTAGCCTAGAACGCAATGACAGGTAACAAAGCTGACAACATTGTCACAAGCATACAAGCGGGAAATAAGCCGAATTCTTTTTAAAAGCTTTTTATTATCAAAAATTACATATAGACTACACGGCAAGTCAGGGAAAAAATTACATTGTGACAAACATTGCACACATCAATAACTAAACAGAACCCACTAAATTTTGTGGTAAAAGAAAAAAAAGACACCAAAATCGACCGCCTAATATATACCAGGGGAAAAAAGGATCCAATGCGGACGAGCATGATAATTTGAATAAAAGGCAGAGAGACATAGCCAATATTTTCTTGTTCTTTTTGTTCATAGTCTTAACACTTCTCATGGATTTAAAATAGTCAATTGACAAATTAGGCTAAGCCATTTCAAAAATTAGTAAGATTTGGCTTGATCCCTCACCATTTGCAAATGTAAATGTGATATTTACCCGATTATTAACAAGTTGATTAAATCTGAAGTGTTCCCCAGCAAGCCGTCCATATAAAGGAAAATATCAATAGATTGGTAAAATGGTATATCACTTTTAATGATAGCCAAACAAGAATGTCTACCCAGAGCCGTTTAGAGCGAGTGGCATAAATAAAACAACTGCTCAATGGTTTCGATCTGGTCAGAACAAAAAGTAGCCTACACAGTTCAGTTTCTAATTTAAATCTCGTCTGTAAAACGTCTGAAATATCCCATGAATTATCTTGAATTTAGTCTCTTTTACTTTTGGGAGTACCATACAGCAGAGCTTCCCAAACTCGGTCCTCGGGGACCACTGTGTATGCTGGTTTTCATTCCAACCACAATTGCAATCCCAAAATCCTAACAAGCTGTTCATTTTTCTTAATTAGGTGCTTTTCATGTTTAGAGGGATTATTTACCCTCTTAAGCCACATCATGTCAGAAATAGCTATGCATGCCATGAAGAATAAAAATTCCCATGTTCCTACTGTGCTTATTGGGCTGTTTTGCAAATAGGTAACAATTATTATTTTTTTGCCCCTTTTTGCAATTATTTGCAATATAGCACAATGAGAATATTGTACTTTTATTAGTCATGACATGCATAGCTATTGCTAACATAATGTGGCTTAAGAGGGTAAATAATCCCTCTAAATATGACAAACACCTAATTAAGAACAATTGACATCTTGTTAAAATTCCGGGATTGCAATTGTGGTTGGAACGAAAACCAGCATACACAGTGGTCCTCGAGGACCGAGTTTGGGAACCTTGACTACAGGCCTACATGCAGCAGCCGCCTGAAACCAGCAGGCTTATAACATAAACAAGTAGCCTATATTAATAAAGACAGCAATTATCAGTGCATTCTTATTCTAATAATAAACTGCAATAAGACATTTTATTTTCTCTCTGGTTTTAATCCATGACTTCTGTGCCCAACAACCTCCTCATCCTTGTTGATCTGTTGGCAGGATCTGGACAGGAGGCCAGGCGTGGTGTAGGACATGGCGGTACTGCTCTCATATAGAGAAACTGGTGACCTGGGGCCTCATTTATAAAACTATCTTACACACAGATTTGGCCCAGATGAGCCCAAATTTACAGACACGCACCAACTGCAATCAGGCCATACCCGTTGAGGTGCAAGTCTTAACCGTACTTGGGTTCCTGGCAACAGGAACATTCCAAAGAGAGATTGGTGACCGGTCAGGCATATCCCAGCCATCGGTTAGCCGAATCATGCCAGCTGTACTTTGAGGCATCATTCGCTTGTCTCGTCAGTACATAAAGTTTCCTTACACTGCCGAGGAGCTACAGAATGTGAAGGACGATTTTGTGCGCACCACAGGATTCCCCAACGTGCAATAGATTGCACTCACGTTGCCATACGGGCACCAAATGAAAATGAGTATGTATATGTCAACAGGAAGAACTACCACTCAATTAATGTGCAACTCATTTGTAATGCCCATATGGCAATCCGAAACGCTGTTGCAAGATGGCCAGGGTCGACTCCTTCACTGTGCGTAATTGCAGTGTGGGGAATCGTCTAGATCGTCTAGAGGCTGGGGCAGGCAGAGACGGTTGGCTTCTAGGTTATTTCTATTTTGCTGCTTTGTTGCTTTTTTAATGTGCATAAAATAATGATCTCTACACAACCAGGTGACAGAGGTTATCCTCTGAAGCCATGGCTTCTCACCCCCATAGCGCACCCACAGACACCCGAAGAAACCCACTTTAACACGGTACATGCCCGCGCACGATCAGTAGTGGAGCGCACCATCGGTATGTTAAAGGGAAGGTGGCGGTGTCTGGATGCATCAGGAGGGAAACTCCTGTATGAGCCCAGCAAGGTGTGCCAAATTATCCTGGCGTGTTATGTGCTTCACAATATCTCGGTGAGCCATGGGCTCGAGATGCATGAGGATGAACTGCGAATGGACATGGAAGATCCCCCACCACTACCCGCTGACTGGAATGCACATGCCACTACACTCAGGAGAAGACGGCACTTGATTCACATGTTATTCCAACAGGTAAGAATGTTATTGGGGTAAAAATCAAGCTATAAATTCACTTTTTTCCAAAATAGTTTATTCATGCAGTCTGAACCAAAGTCTGCCGCACCTGCCTAAGTTCCGCAACCACCTCATTAACTGAATGAACAATGTCTCTTTGCGACTGTAGAACGGTGTCAGATAGGAACCTGGCATGACTCCGATAGCCAGACGTGGATGATGGTGAGGGCCGGGAAGATTCCTCCTGTGCGGGAGTGTCCACGCTGGCTGCTGCTGCCGTTTGAACTGTTTATCGGCAATTTGATTGCATCTCGACTTTGTGCGATAATAGCTGTATAAACGTGTTGCGCTGGTTAGCAAGCTAGCCGGCTGGCCTACCGTTTCATGCTAAGGTGGTACTACTAACTAACTCAAGCAGGCCTCACTGGTTTGCCCCTTTATCCTAACACTGACTAACATTCGTGTGATATGATCTCATTTTAGCTTACTGTAGATGGTTAACAGTATTTCCTGACCGAAGTGCGTGAACTTATTTATAGTAACGTCAGATTTGAGATCAATAATCACCATCGTGCTGCGACACAGTTAGCTTACTCCACGTGATTCCTTTGTTCCCTGAACGCACACGTGGCATAGGCCTACACACCGACACATACACACACATAAGTGCATACACACACACAAATGCTACAATACACACACAACACAATATGTCTATTTAGTAGAATGTAATATTCATGTTTTTCCTTGTTTAATAAATCTATTTGTTAAACCTGGTGTCTGTTTTGATGTCGTATGAACACGAGAGCTGAGTCAAAGCTAATCATTAGAACGTAATACCTTCAACCCTTATTAATTATTAGTTATTAGTGCTTTGATGGTAAGTTGAAGTAGTAGTAATTATAATTCATAACAATCAAATGAGACTGATTAAATTTTAACCTAACTTAAGAATAATAAGGGTAAACCTCATTATTCCATAGTTATTGCCTATATTTCTGGAATCCCATGTAAGAGTTTACTGTATATATATGCAAAGGCATATTCCTTACATTTATGGTGCCCCGTCGAGGATATTCTCTACATTTATGGTGCCCGGGTGAAGACTGGTAAGACGAACATGCTTTAATTGTCTATCAGCATTACTGCTAAATATATATATAAACACCTTGCATGAGTAATACTCCACATGTAGGAATATAGAGGCATGTTCCCTACATCAACAACGTTGCAAGTGTCATTATTTATACTGGACCTTACTTGATTTTAAACACATGCCAGCTTACCTTCTGAATCTGCAGCAGTCAAAAGATCTGTGTCGCCCTCCGCATACACACCAACAAGCGCACTTTCCCCAATGATGGCAGCAATTCGATCATCCTCTGGGGTGAGGTTTGGCGTGGCACTTCCACCTCCCGTGGCCTGCACACTGGCCCTATGGTGTGCAATGCGCTTCTTTGCGTTCAGTTTCAAGTCAGACCATTTTTTCTTCACGTCCTTCAGAGACCTTTGCTGCCCCCCAGCCTCGTTTACAGCCTGAGCCACAGACTGCCAGGTGACGTATTTTGATTTTGAGGAAACGCCAAAGTCAAGTGTTTCCTCAAAAGGCTCCCGGCGCGCATTTGTACCTCCGCCAAGACGATTTCAATTTCGGACTCACTAAAGTTTTTTTTTTTTTTTGCTGCTCGCCATTATCAAGTAGATGATTTGGGTTTGGATTCGGGCTCCTTTATATGGTAATGAAATTAATTAGGGGGCGTTTACAAGGTGGAAATCTAAAACCTTTCAGCTGCGCACAATTTCGAGATCATTTGTGATTTATAGATTTCACATCTGGGAGAGTGGCGCACGCACGTTTTTTTGGGCGTACATCCATAATCTCTGAATCGCACTTTTGCTCATTTTAGACATGATCTTAGATCAAATGTAGGATGTTTTCTACGGAACTTTTTATAAATTAGGCCATAAGTAAGAGTGGCTGCTCTCCTGCTCCTGTATAATGGAGTCCTTTAGTCACTGGTGCTAGTTTCATGCAAAGCTATATTTGGTGAAAGTCAATATTAACATTTTTTCTAGCTGTCTCCGCATAGGATGCGTGCGCAACCATGGGCTGACCAACCATTCTATTGAACCTCATTGCTCCAATTACCACTTGTGGTCTTAAGGCCATTTTGTAGTCCAGCGTCGCTGCAACCGACGACGTGCAATGGATGTCGCTGGTCGCAGCGACATTTGGTTTATACTTTGGGCGATTGTTGTCCTGTACTCGCTGCGACGGTTGCTGAAGGTGTCGCTCAGACATAAAATAAACTTTGACCCTGTCACTGCCTCTGTTATGCTAATGTTTGTCTCGCGCAACTTACTAGCTCGCACATAAGCTAACTGTTAGTAGCCAATGGACACTGACGGATTTCTTTGCTGGAAAACTTAAGTGCGGTCATAGGGTAGACCTACCTACCCAAAGCTTACCTACCTAACAATGTGTGAATAGCATTATAAATTATCACAATTAAAAATTATTATTATTATTATTAATAAGCTAATAATAATAACAATGTAATTTCACCGATTGATGCTGAGCTAGACTGTTGAGATACAATCCAAAACGAGAAGCAGCTCACTTCCAATATTACAAGTTGCCAATAGCCTGTAGGCTATTGTGAATGGTCACAAAGACACATTTGTAGCTGGCAACCGTTTATGTAGGCGCCTGCGAAAAGGTATTTGCTTAGATTTGCCAGATTAAAATTTGTGCAACGAGTGACAGTTGCCTATCTGATCCGTGACATTCTGATGTAGCGAGTGAAATAGGCTAGCTAATCCACATTCTTGAACTTAATTTCTCTAACTAGAGCAGTGGTTCTCAGTCCTGGGGACCACTGCGTGCTGGTTTTCGTTCCAACCACAATTGCAATCCCAAAATTCTAAGAAGCTGTTAATTTTTCTTAACCCCTTTGTACAGATGGCAAATCTGGTCAATTCTCGCCTATTTAGAGTATACTCTGTTTAAGACTTTATAACTCCAGGTGTGAGCATCAGAGAAACTTGGCAAATGGCTTTTCTGAAATGCCTTCCAAATAATTTGTTGGCATGGAGGTGACGTCTAATGGTACTTTTGGAGTCTTGATGACCCCAAGATGCTACTTTCCTCTGTAATTCTCCCAACAGTGATCCTTGGGGATTGTTTGCCTCTCTTACCATCCTCCTCACTGTGCATGGGGGCAAAATAAACTTGGGTCCTCTTCCAGGCAAGTTTGTAACAGTTCCAGTTGCTTTGAACTTTTTAAGTATTGCCCTAATGGTAGATATGGGCATTTGCAGGTGAGTAACTATTTTTATATAGCCATTCCCTGACTTATGAAGCTCAATACACTTTTCCCTCATTTGATTTGTGTGTTCTTTTATCTTTCCCATGTTGATGTATGAATAAAGGAATATGGCTTCTGTGTCACCTCATATTTATACTGTGTCACCTATTTCTAATTTATCCTGTCTAGCGAAAGTGCTTGAGTCATTGGTAAACGAGCAACTCAAATCATTTCTTTCATCCGCCGCTGTTTTAAGTCCTTTTCAATCGGGTTTCAGGTCTAACCACAGCACAATTACAGCTACCTCTTTAGTTGTAAATGATATTGTTTCTGGGTTAGATAACAAAAAACATTGCGCCGCAATCTTTGTTGATCTATCAAAAGCCTTTGACACAGTTGATCATGTTTTACTATTGCATTTACTATTGCAACTCTCTGCCTTAGGTTTTGACTCAACTGCTCTTAATTGGTTTCATAGCTACCTCCTAGACAGATCACAATTAACAAAGATAAATGGTACTTTCTCTGATAAAACAGCTATTCTCTTTACTATCTATATTAACAACATAATTTTATCCCTATCTGATTGCTATGTTCATCTTTATGCAGGTGATACAGTTATCTACTGCATAGAGGATTCGGTGCAACAAGCGGTGTTATGCAAAGGTCTCTAATAAATCATAGACTAGTCTTAAATCCACAGAAAACAAAGTGGATGCTTTTCTCCCGGGCAAAAAATACTGGTGATAAAGCTTTTTCGCTCTCATCTTCATCTGGCAATGTAATCGAGAAAGTCAATGTTTATAAATATTTTGGTATTTGGATCGATGACAAATTATCATTTAAATACCATGTTGAAACTCTGGTCATTAACCTAAGGCAGAGGGTGGGTTTTTTGTATAGAAATAACATGTTCTTTCCTATGAGTTGCAGGAAAAGGATAGTTGAGGCAATGGTTTTATCAGTCTTGGATTATGGTGACATTGTTTATATGCTGCTATCTCCATACTCCACTCTCTGGATGTTGTGCATCACAAAGCCCTCCGTTTTATTTCTGGTGATTCTTTTGTAACTCATCATTGCACCTTGTACTCTAATGTTGGATTGCCCTCCCTTTCTGAAAGACGCGATCAACATTTGCTTTTATTTATTTTTAAAGCTTTAACTGGTAAACTCCCACAATATATTTCATCCCTCTTTGTATGGCAAAATAATAATTATATGACACGCTCCTCGGATTACCTAATGCTTAAAGTTCCTCGTGTTAACACAGAACTTGGAAAGTCTGCTTTAAGTTTTAGTGGCCCTGCTACCTGGAACAGCTTTCAAAATGTTTTTAAATTAGATACCTTGCCCTCCTAAGCCATTTTAGATTGCTTGTTGTGTGTCAAATGGTACTTTTTGTTTTAATTAATTTAATTTGTAATCTTTTAATTTATTTGGCTTTGTATTTAACTTTATTTATATCTCATGTTTTTAGTTTATTATTTATTTCATTTTATGCACCCATGTTTTCTTGTTCTTATTCATGTATTTTATTTATTTGTTGTATTTGCTCTCGGCACCATTGTAAATGAGGATCCGTCCTCAATGGGTTTTCCGAGTATAAATAAAGGTGTGATGATGATGATGATACCCCAGTGAAACAGGAAGTCATGGATTACTGCTTGAAAGTTCCTAAACACTCTGATCAACTTTAAAAAGTAAAATATAAATGGAAAAAATGCTTCAGTTACATTTTGTTCATAAGAATTTCTAGGGGTGCCAATAATTGTGGCACACGTGGTTTTGTTAAAAATAATTATTTCTTGATGAGGGATTTTTTTTTTCTCAGAATAGATTTACTTGAAATTAAAGGTTGGATTTTTCATAATTCTTTCAGTGTGAGATTAAGCTAATTCACCAAAAGGTGAATCTTTTATAACCCTTTTTACTCATCTTTACCAGGGGTGCCAATAATTGTGGAGGATGATATGCAGAACTACTAAAGATCTATGATGCAAAATATAGGCAGTGTATCCTGTTGTCCATTAGTGTCTCCAAATCTACCCAAATGGCTAAATTGTGCACTGCACGAAATCATAAAATAATGGTATATTTAACAACAAAAAAGTAAAACAAGTAAAAATTATGTTACGGTTGGCTGCAAAATATTGGTCAAAGCATCCCAGAAAAAATGACGAACACCGTTGAAAAGGATATACTGTCCTCTATCGGATAAAACAGTTGTGAATAAAATCAGCATCACGTGAAATACTTCAGAGCTGCAGGTACAATATATGGGGTGTTGCATGCAGACGTTCGATGTTGTATAATAGCGAGCTAAACTGCTGTGTATTTCTCAAACAGATTGTCCAAGACAATAAATGACCACTGAATTTTGAAAGGGACATCTCTCTGCTTAAAACCAATGGTAGGATTGTATATTTATTTCATATTTAGTAGCAGACATTTATAGTAGAATATGACACAATCATTTCACATGTTTATTTTGCATTTGAGTGAGCAGGGATTTTCACTGCTTTTTTTGGCATACGATCAGGCTATTGTTGGGTTTATCTTGTTGCTATGACGGAATTCTAATTTTATATGATGAATAAATATATTTATGAACTCACACATAAACGCTATTGTCCACTATGTCACGCATGGGTAGGTTTGTTAAATCGACTTATTTGGCAGAAATCATCATGAATCGTCTGCCAATAAAGTTAAAACACAGAGTTTGTGATTTCCACTAATAGTTTGGCTGCAGGAGCAACGAATATCTCAGTTGAGCAAAATCACTTGAAGGGTTTTTTCTCCTGACAAATTTTCCTATTGAACTCTATGGAAAAATAAGTCAGGAGAAGAAACCCTTCATGTTATCCATCCATATCTACTGTATTTCTGGCAGCAGAGTGATGGTATAAGGCTTGTTTGATACGTCAGACCCTTGATGACTTAGAGCCATTTAGCCAAACATGTGTTCCACACTGTTCCAGTGTAATTTAAAGCTAAATCTAGTCCCACCCCCCAATTCCCAAAGAGATCCATTCAAATGCAGAGGTTATAGTATCGCTTCTAAGAGTACCTGAAAATAAGATATCAGGAGTCTTTTGATATCCTTTTATACAGTCATGATGGCATCACCTTTTTACCTGTGGAATACCTGTTCACCACAGAAGTTGTTTGAGAGAATGGCAAGAATGTCCAAAGCCGTTATCAAGGCAAAGGGTGGCTACTTTGAAGAATCTAAAATATAAGACTTTTTAAAATTTGTTTAACCCTTTTTGGTTTTTGCATAATTTTATTTGTGTTATCTCATAGTTTTGATGTCTTTACTATTCCAAAATGTGGAAAACAGTAAAAAATAACAGAAAAAAACCTTCTATGAGTAGGTGTGTCCAAACTTTTGACCGGTTCCCTTAAAAGAGCCGTAATTCGACTTCCGGTCTGGCGTGAAATGGGACAGACACGTATCTGAGTAGCTCTGCTTCCTCCTCCAAATTTATTCAATTTAATATCTTTCATCTTGTGAAAGTAGCAAAACTCAACAAGTATAAGTTGGAGATACAAAAGTAGACCATGGTGAAACCGAGTAAAACAAAATCAGCCGAAAAAACAACCAACTGAGGATGAAAAGAGTGAAAAAAGAGTGAAGAGGCTAATGCTAGCGCTAGCGTGACTCTGGAGCTGCCTGAGCCACCGTCAACAACTGACATTACCCTGAGCTGCAAGTAAAATCTTAGCCAACCATTTGAAAGTTTATCTCCAGTCAATTGTACACCCTGACCAAACGGGTTTTATACCCAATAGACATATTCACTTCAACCTACGACGTTTATTTAACATATTATATGCTAGACATGATAGAGAGACAGTTGTTATCTCAGAAGGCCTTCGTACAAGTTAAGTGGCCATATATGTATGAGACTTTAGAGGCATATGGGTTTGGGAAAGTGTTCATTGACTGGGTCAGGTTTTATATGCTTATCCCACAGCAAGTGTGATCACAAACCAGGACTTCTCATTTTTCTTATCTTGTATTTATTTTCATTTATGGTTTCACTGTTCCGTGTTTGTATTACCGTCACTCCCCTGTCTTTGTTACACTATTTGGGAGCCTTTGGTGATTTCGGTTTTCGCTGTATTTCCACTCTCATTTACTTCCTTCTTTACTAATTACCCTTGTTTATAATACTAATCTACTAATCACTACTAACTGCTTAGAATTGGGTTTCTTACTAATACACTAACGACTAACTTGTAAATAATACTAATCAACTAATTTACTAACGTCAGGGAATTAGAGTTTCTACTAAGCTACTAATTTAGTAATGCAATCTCAGTCTCCATTTGCACCTGTCTTTCGTTTCTTCTGTCCTATCTCTGAATATCTTACTGTGATTCCCTACTCGCTTCACCTGCATCTGATTTCCACATTCCTCTACCTCGTTGTGTGCACGGGTCTTCTTCGACCCAGGTCATGAATAGTCTATGTTATGTGCTAGTCCGGTCCGCGTCTTACGTATTCCCTCGTAATTGCATTATCAGCTTCCCTTATCGTTTTCATTGTGCTCACCTGTGAGCAATCTCCCCTCCCCGCCTCTGCACACCTGATTCCCATTATGTTTGTCTCCCTCAGTGTATATAACCCTGTTATTTCAGTCTTTCTTGGCGAGTTCGTCACCGTTGGTTTTTTTGCGTCAGTGTTCTTACTATTTTCCTGAGTATCTTCCCGAGTTGTCTGTTTGTTTTCTGAGTATCCGTTCCTTAGTTTTGTTATCCCAAGTCCGTCTCCTGTCTTTATTTTATTTTTGTATTCTGTCTTCGTTTCCCCTTTACACCTCCCTGGTTTTGGACTTCTGCCTGTGTTCTCGCGACCCCTGATTTTGGACGTCTGCTGTGCCTTCCGGTTCCGACCCCAGCCTGTTCTGTGACTACTCTTTCTGTACCGTTGCCCTGTCTTCCCGGTTTACGACCCTGCCTGTTTTGTACCACGGTTTGCTGCCTTGCCCCTATATTAAACTTCAGTTTTCCTACTTCCCACCTGCTATTGGGTCCTGTTTTCCACCTATCGTAACAGAACAAACTCGCCAGTTAAGACCCAGTGGGCGGTCACCAGAGTCTGTCATGGCGAATCTGGATTTTTTAGAGGACCCCTTTCTCAACAACCACTACGAGGATTACCTCATGAGCGTCTGGGGGACGGAATCCTGAGTTCGCCCCGCCGACATGCCGACCATCACCCTTCACCCCTGACTGTTAGTTCTCATTCTCCCAGCAACCATTCTCCACTCCAATCTGCTCCTGATCGGCCCACCTCCCCACTCCGTTAGGCTCGGAGGCCTAACCTTCAGCCGGTCAGCCCTGAGCCTTTTACCCCTTCTCTCACCCAACCCCAGTCGTCACCCTTCAAAGGGACCCCACCTGGTCCTGTGTCCGTCGACGGAGGAGTCCCGCCACGCTCCAGCCCTCATGTCCCGCCACACTCCAGCCCTCCTGTCCCGCCACGTTCCAGCCCTCCTGTCCCGCCACGTTCCAGCCCTCCTGTCCCGCCACGTTCCCAGCCCTCCTGCCCCTGAGCTGCAGAGCCAGCTACCCACCTGTCCTGAGCTTCAGAGCCAGCTACCCGCCTGTTCTGAGCTGCAGAGCCAGCTACCCTCCTGTCCTGAGCTGCAGAGCCAGCTACCCACCTGTCCTGAGCTGCAGAGCCAGCTACCCGGCTGTCCTGAGCTGCAGAGCCAGCTACCCCGCCTGTCCTGAGCGGCAGAGCCAGCTACCCGCCTGTCCTGAGCTGCAGAGCCAACAGCCGCCTCCTGTCCCTTGGCCGCATACCCCTTAAAGCGTTATTAAATGTATGCACGCTCATCACGTATACCTGTGCATACAATACAGTCATGTGTTTCTTTTACAAATGTTTATTTACAGGCTAATTATACAAATACATTGAAAATGATCAACCCCACTTGTACAACGCTAGCTAGCATCTACCTGTACATACAATACAGACACGCGTTTCTTTTACAATTGTTTATTTATATGCTAATTATATACAATTACATTGAAAATTATCAACCCACTTGTAGATTGCTGGCTAGCATAGAGCATATCGATACAGTTCAGTGCTAGGTGTTAGTCGCTAGCGAGACGTACAGTCAAGCAGCGGACCCGGAAGTGGTCGGGGGGAAATTATGCTACACAAGTGAAGGATACATGACATGCTGCCTTCAGATGCGACCTTCTTAAGACCTTAGAAGGCATAATTTTTTGCTAACTTTCAAATGAGACGCACCTCAATGCCTTCCTGCATTCTTGCCGTTTGAGGCAACCCAGCCAAACATCTTTCTAAACTGGCAGTGAGGTCACATGATAATGTAGAACATTTACATTTAGAACAATTTAATTATTAATGGTTCAACGTCTATCTGCTACTATGAAAAATAGTATAATAGCAGTATTCAGTACACTCATGTAGTACACAGATTGTTCGTAGAGGTTTTGAATACAGCCATAGTTCTTTCTTCTTAATTTCATTCTCTTTTGCAGCTTGTCAGTCTAGCTTAATTCACACTTAACAGACAACCTATCAAAATAAAACTGTGCCCTGACCAATTATCACTTTTCAACCACATATCAGTACCACGAAAGGATGTGCTTCACTCTCTTCATTTGTTTCATTCAACCGAGTGCGGGTCGTTGAGCTGGGATTTGTGTTTGAAGAGGTGAGTCATAACTGCTCATTTTTATTATCTTACAGATATCTGTTTGTTTCAATTTCAAACATATCCCTGCTATCATCTCAGTGGACTATTTTGCCAAAGCTACTTTTATTTATGTTTTTTTTTTTCCACTGGGTTTTTTCATTCATTGCGTAAGGAACGCCTGCTAACGCGAAGTGATTAACTTCCCAGCTAATGGACGTCCCCTTTTAGTCCCCTCAAAGTTATGATGTGACGTCCCCTAGGGACATTCTAAAAACATTAATAACGTCCTAGTAATGTTTTTTAGAATGTAGTAAAATCCGTTTGGTTACAATATGACATTTAATTCGATTTTTTCAGGAACGTTCAAGCAAAGTCCCTATCCGGTTATGATATGACATTGCGCTCATAACATTCATGGGAAATTCAGGGACGTTCCTACAACGTCTGTTACTGGTTACAATATAATGTCATGTAATGTCTGGAGGAAGTTACTATAACTTCCCGGGAACGTTCTCTGCGACGTCCCCGTAACCTTTAGAAAACCCTACAAAAAGACGTCTTCTTAATTGTTTGTTTTAGGCCAGGGACAAAGCCAGCAGTCCACCTCATCACCCAACCAGCCTGAGCAAGATGCACAAGACATGCTGGAAAACCCCTATATAGTGTTCTTTTCAGATTTTAATGCATTCGAAGGTATGATCAGTGTGATTTTAAACAGAGAACATTTCCTGGACATTATTTTATAGTCCTAGGACTTGTATTAAGAATATCCGGAAAATATTGTATCGTTAGGAAAAACATCCTAGGGACATCAAAGGAACCCTACAAAAATAACGCCTGGAGAACGTTATTTTTCATATGTCCCTTTAGAGGACGTCCACAGTCATAGCGCCATAAAATGACAGCCTATTGACGTCCTTTAAATTCACCACAACATTATTACGACGTTGAAAATTAACGTTCTCCAGACCTTATTTTGTAGGGTTCCTTTGATGTCCCTAGGATGTTTTTCCTAACGATACAATGTTTTCCAGACATTCATAATACAGTCTTAATACAATTATTGATGTCCTGGGGACGTTTTTCTTAATGTCAAAATGACGTTTTCAGGAGGCCACATTCTATCGTCTGCGGCTGCTCTTTATTCTATGCTAACGTGGAAGATCCGTTATCGCACAACCGTTGAGCTACAGCTCCGGTGATTAATTCTAAGTCTGCACTGGCTGTGCGAGCACACCAGTGAGGCTTCCCAATTGACTAGCGACGGTGCTACATCGATTTGTTTATAAGGCAGAGTATGCATGCTTCGCTACACTATCTGCTTCAACTTCCCTTGCTAAAGACCACTGCCACATTTTATCATCTGCAGGTGCTCTTTATTGTGCTAAAGCATGAGATTGATCGAACCTGGGTGTGGTGAGTTATATCCCAGTGAGATCTGTTACCGCACAAGCGGCGAGCTACAGCTCTGGTACTACATCGATTGGTTTGTAAGGCAGAGTACGCATGCTTCGCTACACTATCTGCCTCGACTTCCCTACTAAAGACCATCGCCACGTTCTATCGTCTGCGGATGCTCTTTATTTTTTGCTAACGCGTGAGATTACATGATCGAACCTGGGGGTGAAGGGTGTACCCCAGTGAGATCTGTTATCGCATAACCGTTGAGCAACAGCTCCGGTGATTGATTCTAAGGGGCAGAGTGTGCATGCTTCGCTACACTATCTGCCCTCGACTTTCCTTACGTAAGACCACTGCCACGTTTTGTCGTTAGCAGGCGCTCTTTATTGTATTGTATCAAGGCACGAGATTCTATTGATCGAACCTGGGCATGGAAAGTGTACCCCAGTGAGATTTGCTACCATACAATCGGTGAGCTACGGCTCCCGTGATTGATTCTAAATCAGTACTGGCTGCGGTGGCACGCCAGTGAGACTTCTCAATCGTTTAGCACGGTGCTACATCAATTGGTTTATAAGGCAGACGTACGCGTGATTCACTATGTTATCTGCCTCGGCTTCCCGTAGTAAGGATCACCGCCACGAGCGCTCTGCGAGTGCTTGTTATTATTCTAAGGCATGAGCGCCTTGTGCACATGCCTCCCTCGGCCAGAACGCCAGCAGCAGTAGAGGTTACGCCCAAACGTATGGGTATTCCCGCCACCGAGGCCCCCTGCACGGAAAAAGGGCAAGGCTGGCAACCTATCCGCGGAAGTTACGCAGCTACGCACGGCAGCGCAACAGCTGATTGTGATGGTTTTCACGCCCTTTCTACAGCAGTGTCAAACACCTACTTTAGTCAGAGTCGGTCCGAGACAGCAGACGAATCTGACAGAGGGTTGAGAGGAGGCTCGGATACTCGACCTCTCTAGAAACCATTGCCCGCGCAGCCTTGGCACGCATGTGCGATATGCCTCAGGCTAGCACTTCAGGGGCGTCTAGGTTTCACCGACAGGATGTTTGCGTCAGATGCGGCGGCTCATGGGCGGGACCAAATGCCCTTGGTGGAACCTGCCATTGTGGCATTAGTGGTGTCCCCGCAGGAGGCGGTCCAGGCAGACGCCCGTTGCCCTAGGCCACAATACAGAGCAACAGATGATTTGCTCTGTAAAATGTATAAAGCGACTGCCGCAGCGGTGCAAATTTGGTAATTCGCTGTCAAGGTTAATGCTTGCGCAGTCGCTGACGATGCTTAGTGCAGAGGTTGATACCTCGTTGAGTGATGCATCGCTTCAAGCATTCGCATTTATGACCCGTGAGTTAGGCAGAGTAATGTTCCTGCTCACAGTAACTCAGTGTCAAGTGTGGTTGGCTCAGTCGCCCCTACCAGACGCCACAAAGAAAACAATCAGGGACCTGCCGGTTGTTCCCGGCCTTGTTTTTCACTGAAGCAGCCAGACAGGCACTGGAACGGTCTGTAGAGGCATTAAGACACAGGGAACGGCAGACCCCCCCCCCCCCCCCACCAACATTTTGGTGTTCGCTCTTCCCAACCAATGGTTAGTAGGGACACACAATCTGCACATGGCATGGGAGCTTTTCGTCGTCTGTCCGCACCAGTATCAGACTCATGACATAACCCTATAGGTCCATCTGGCGGCCAGGCCGCCAACACCTGCTGGTGAATTCTCACGAGAGGACGGTACTGGATCTGAGAGACCTAAATATATACATCTAAAACAATACACTTTCCGGATGCTCCGGACATTTGAACATTATACACAGGAGATACTTACTCGCTGCATGAGCATGGTTCTATCACCGCTCAGGCTGAGGGGGCTGAGAATCATACCATACCTAGACAATTGGCTTGCCGAGATGTTGGAGCATGCCGCCAATTTAGACATCAACGTCAGTTACGGCAAGAGCCAGCTGATTCTGATACAGCACTGTGCTCGATGCGGTGTCTCAGTTACGAGTGAATCGGTTCCTCGAAATGAGGACTTTTCAGACGTTTATGGGCCTAATCTTGCCCAGTTGTACCCAGTGTTTCCCGCAGGAAATTCTTCAGTTAAGGTGGTGGCAATTGATATTTACAACCAATCAATTGAAAAACCATAACAACTTACATGGTCCTTGATTGCCATGAAGTTCACATCTTCTTTCTGAAACTATGTTGAAGGCCAGGTGTGGCAAGGTATCTGCCTGCAGATGTACAGCTACAAGAAATCTATATGTTGCACAGTCTCAAACTTTTGACACATGGTTATGAGAGAAGAGGTCCTCCAGCACCTCTGACTCGAGTTGGGTGAAATATTACTGTAGCATTTTCAAATAATCCCTCTTCAAACTTTCTATGTAATCCAATGTAAATCGACTGAAAAGGTGACATTTTGAATAAGATTTTCTTGCCAATTTTAGAACGTCTCAAACTTGTGACACTTGGGTATGAGAGAAGAGGTCCTCCACTATATCTGACCCGAGTTGGGTGAAATATTACTGTAGCATTTTCAAATAATCCCTCTTCAAACTTTCTATGTAATCCAATGTAAATCGACTGAAAAAGGTGACATTTTGAATAGGATTTTCTTGCCAATTTTAGAACGTCTCAAACCTTTGACACTTGGGTATGAGAGAAGAGGTCCTCCACTATATCTGACCTGAGTTGGGTGAAATAATCCCACTTCAAATTTTCTGTGTAATCCAATGTAAATCGACTGAAAAAGGTGATATTTTGAATAGGATTTTCTTGCCAATTTTAGAACGTCTCAAACGTTTGACACTTGGTTATGAGAGAAGAGGTCCTCCACTATATCTGACCCGAGTTGGGTGAAATATTACTGTAGCATTTTGAAATATTCCCACTTCAAACTTTCTATGTAATCCAATGTAAATCGACTGAAAAAGGTGATATTTTGAATAGGATTTTCTTGCCAATTTTAGAACGTCTCAAACTTTTGACACATGGTTATGAGAGAAGAGGTCCTCCAGCACCTCTGACTCGAGTTGTGTGAAATATTACTGTAGCATTTTCAAATAATCCCTCTTCAAACTTTCTATGTAATCCAATGTAAATCAACTGAAAAAGGTTACAGTTTGAATAGGATTTTCTTTCCAATTTTAGAACGTCTCAAACTTTTGACACTTGGGTATGAGAGAAGAGGTCCTCCACCACATCTGACTCGAGTTGGGTGAAATATTACTGTAGCATTTTCAAATAATCCCTCTTCAAACTTTCTATGTAATCCAATGTAAATCGACTGAAAAAGGTGATATTTTGAATAGGATTTTCTTGCCAATTTTAGAACGTCTCAAACTTTTGACACATGGTTAAGAGAGAAGAGGTCCTCCAGCACCTCTGACTCGAGTTGGGTGAAATATTACTGTAGCATTTTCAAATAATCCCTCTTCAAACTTTCTATGTAATCCAATGTAAATCAACTGAAAAAGGTTACAGTTTGAATAGGATTTTCTTGCCAATTTTAGAACGTCTCAAACTTTTGACACTTGGGTATGAGAGAAGAGGTCCTCCACCACATCTGACTCGAGTTGGGTGAAATATTACTGTAGCATTTTCAAATAATCCCTCTTCAAACTTTCTATGTAATCCAATGTAAATCGACTGAAAAAGGTGATATTTTGAATAGGATTTTCTTGCCAATTTTAGAATGTCTCAAACCTTTGACATTTGGGTATGAGAGAAGAGGTCCTCCACTATATCTCCCCTGAGTTGGGTGAAATATTACTGTAGCATTTTAAAATAATCCCTCTTCAAACTTTCTATGTAATCCTTTGTAAATCTACTGAAAAAGGTGAAATTTTGAATTTTGAATTTCTTTCCTATTTTAGAAGGTGTCAAACTTTTGACACTTGGATATGACAGATGAACGAGGTTCTATTTCATATCGGTCAACACGCCACCCTATGGGGCATCCTCGCAGAGAGGAAGAGCTGCTGGGAAACTGAATAGCAAATTAACCACCACTACGGGCGGAACCACGCCATAAATATGGTGCTTGTACGCCGCCCAGCCTCTTTTGCCGACTTGAGGGCACTTGCCATCCTGAGGGTGCAAGGTTCCCCGCCTGACCAGGGTATTGGTCACAGAATACCAAATAACGTTGGGCGCGGTATGTGGTGGGGTACCAGGACCGCAGGTCATTGCATTATTGCGAATCCTGTAAAAAACAAAATGCACTATTGGTTGCTGTTCTTACCAGAAGAGCAAGCTCAAGTGGGAAACGTGGAAAATAACCACCGGGTGATAGAAACCCTAAATCATCACAAAATTACATACAAGGTTGCTCCGCTGCCCTGAGGACAGAGGAGGCAACTGAGGCCGATGACGCTACGTCCAGGTGATAAAACCTGTTGAAAGTGAGTGATGAGGCCCAGCCCGCTGCTGCGCAAATGTCAGCAATTGTGGCGCCACGTAGTAAGGCCCAGGAGGTAGCTACACCCCGAGTGGAGTGAGCTACCACGCCTGTGGGAGGGGATGCGTCAGAACTGCTGTACGCCATGGAACCGTCTCTATGATCCAGAGGGCCGCGCGCTGTACAATAGGGCAAAGCCCCTCATAGCCCCTCCAAAACAATAAAAGGATTTTTGGTCTTCCTCACTGCACTTGTGCAGGAGATATAAGACCGTAGAGCCCGGGCGGGGCACAGTGAGTGCAGCCTGGCTTCTTCAGGGGTCTCGTGGGGAGGATGGTGAAACGGCTCCAACACCATAGACAGAGATGTACGACCGCGAGAGGGCCTTAGGCCGAAACACAAGGTTAAGAAGCAGAAAGACCAATGAGCTACTGTCACCCAACCGCATACAGGAGGGTTTTACTGACAGTGCACGCAGCTCGCTCTCACGCCTCGCGGAGGCGATAGCGAGCAGGAAGGCAGTCTTCAAGGTTAGACTGAGTCCGTCCAGCTCGAAGGGCGGCTCAGTGAGTGGATTCAAAGCCAGTTGTAAGTCCCACGAAGGGACTAAGTTAGACCTGGGTGGGCAAAGCCACCTGGCTCCTCAGGGAAACTGGCTGGCGGGGGGGGTGAGATCCCACCATCAGGCCCTCAATACGCTCATGGCTGTCAAATACGGCTGCCAGATAACACCTTAGCGTGGACTCCACTAGCCCCTCTTTGAAGAGGGACTGGAGGGAATGCCAAATGACTGAACTGTCATAATTGGGTAAACCCATTATTGTGGTACCAGCAGCTAACATCTGCCCACTTCCCAGCGTAGAGCTCCCTCGTAGATGGGGCTTTGATGCCTGAAATGTTTCCAGTACTGCTGGCCCCAGGCCCTGTGGCCACTCCCATCTAGGGGCCAAGCAGGTCATACAATTGTGGATTTGGTTGCCATAGCAGGCCTGCGGCAGCAAATCCGCTCTGGTCGGGAGGCACGACGGGGTGCCCACTAGCAACTCCCTAAATGAACTGCACTGTCTGGGTGCAGGCACCATTTCCCCGCTCTCAGGCCACCCCTGGACAGCCTATCGGCTTCCACATTGATTGTGCCCAGTACATGTTGTTGACATGCTTTACATGTCGAGTTGGAGACCAAAGCCCACCCTGTTGGTTGAGGTAGGAGACTACAGTGGAATTGTCTGTCCGGACGAGAACCTGTCTGTGTCGGACCACTGGGAGGAATGGGTCAATGCCTGATGCGCTGCCTCCGTTTATGGCAGGTTGATGTGCTTCCTGACCCATGAGTGGCTCCACAATCCTTGTAGGGAATGACCCTCTCCGACCGCTCCCAGCCAGTCTTGGAGGCGTCCGTGGTGGTCGTCACCCTAGGTAACACACTGGGTAAATAGGGAGGAGTTGCCGCCTGTCCTCATGCAGGCTTACTCCCTGTGCTGCCGCCCAACGCTGTAATGGACACGTATGCAGCAGCCCAAGTGGCACCACCTGGGCCGCTGAAGCCATCAAGCCAAGCAACCTCCGGTTAATGTTTACTGTCACCTGAAAGTGGGACAGACTGTCCATTAAAAACATACTGCCTCTCTGGGTCAGAGGTGCCTGCATGGACATTGAGACCAAAACCGGGCCCAGGAAAACCCCTTCTGGCTTGCTCCTCTGAAGGATCGCAGATTAGCCAGTCGTCCAGGTAGTTCACAATGCGAATCCCTTAGTGACAGAGTGGGATCAGCGTGTCTCCTTGCACTTCATAAAAAGTGTGTGGGGCCAGGGCTAGGCCAAAGGAGAGGACCGAGTGATCGTACCCTTTGCCTTGGAAGGAAAAGCGGAGGTACTTCCGGTGATCCCGGTGTATGGGGATATGGAAGTATACATCCGGCAGGGCCACAGAAGTGAACCAATCGCTGTCTCCCACCAGTAGGGGGAGACTGGAACCGCGGAGCATGTGGAAGGGCAGGCGCTTTAGGAAGCAGTTGAGCCCTCTCCGGCCTAAGATGGGGCGGAAGCCCATCCATCTCAGGTGCCGGGAAATACGTAAAATAAATCCCATTGCCACCTAGGGCAGGGGTGTTATTGCTCCCTTTTCAGAAACACCAGAATCTCATCTAGGAGAGTTCACGCAGTAGACAGTTTCTCCTGATTTGGGATAACCCCGGGGGGGGTGGGCGTGTGAACTGGAGCTTGTACCCCGACTCCAAGGTGCTGAGCACTGAAGGACATCAGGTACGTAGGCACCATAGCAAGGTTACTGGGGGTAGCGGAGGACATATCCTGCGGAAATCCCTCCAACACACCACAGGAAGTGTAGTGTCGGCTAGCTAAGCCAACCAAGCAGAGGCCTAGTAGGCTGGCGCAGGTGGCTAGCAGTAGGCCCGAATCAGTAGCACTGAAGGGCCGCCAGAGACCGCTAAAACCTCAGGTAGCGTGTGTCCACTGACACAGAGGCTACTTCCGGCTTGTCTCTTTTCCCTTTCTTAGTAACAACAAGGAGAAAGAAAATTCAATGCCTCAACAGGACAAAATACAATCAGAAGATATCGGCATAACCCAATCTACTTCTGCAAGGAAAAAAGGCAGTGAACTGCCTAACAAAAGGTAACAAATCTACCGAGTAGGGCTGGGGCGATTCGTCGACGTCATCGACGTCATCGACGTCATCGATTACGGAAATACGTCGATTTGCATAACGTGCGTCGGCGCGTCGCAATGAAGTGAGATGGCTGCGCCCAGTCAAAGCATGGATTCCCCCGAAGAACAAGCTGCAGCTAAAAAACCTCGCCCACGAGCATCTAAAGTGTGGGAGTATTTTAGACAGAGACCCAACAATGTGGTGCTCTGTAAGCTCTGCAAATTGGAAATGGCTTATCACAGCAGTACAACTGCTATGCACGAACACTTGAAGCGAAAGCATCCCGGACCGCTTTGTCAAGACGGCAGCAAGACAGCACCGTAAGTCCTGTTTACTTTTTGTCCCCACCCACTAAGCATGATATATTAGGATTATCAACACGCGAACGTGTTTCTGTTAGTAGTAGTCACTTAAAATAGATTTTCTAAATGTTTCTTCATCGCCCCCATTTTAAAAGTAATTTCTGTACCGCTGCTAACGTAACGTTACACCATGCGTTATCTAACGTTGTTATTCGGCCATTTTATATTTTCTGTTGTTACAGTCTGTAAATCGTTTCAATTATTTTCCTTGCCCCACACTGATGCAAAAATAGATTTACCAGTGATTATCTTAACTGCATATTACTCCAGTGATTAAATAAATCCAGGTCATAACCATTTTAAGTTTTAAGTCAAGTACTTAAGTAAAAATACTGATTATCCAGTTCAGGGAAAGGGTTGACATACAGTGATTAAATTAATCTATGTGTCACAGCAATCCTTTTGAATTTGAGGTCCAGTATTTTTCTGATCAGGCATCTGACGAAAATGGTATTATTATTATTATTATTATTAATATCATAACACAGCAGTGACGTGGAAATTAGACTAATTTTAAAATATGCCACTAATATCATTATTCTAAAGTGCTTTATGTGTCTCTTTTTCAGGATGAGGCAAAGCACTGTGGAGGACTTTTTCCACAAAAGGAACCCAAATCCAATCCATGCACACCCCAGATGGCTGCTGAGCTTTCTGACAGCATCTTACAGATGATCATCAAGGACATGAGACCCCTTGCTATTGTGGAGGGTCAAGGCTTCTGTGAGATGATCCACACATTTCACACAGGCTATACACTTCCCCTCCAGGCGACACTTTATGGATTTGATGGAGAAGAAATATGAGGCTACTCTTGAGAGAGTGAAAGCCGAACTCAAAAATGTTACATCAAAAATCACACTCACCACAGATGCTTGGACAAGTATTGCCACCGAGGCATACTTAGGAGTCACCTGCCACTTTATTAATCAGGATTGGGAGCTGACTTCATACAGTCTGACCACAATGCCGCTTGAGGGAGCGCCACACACAGCGGAAAATATTGCTGGCTGGGTGGAAAAGGCAGCAGAGAAGTTTGGTTTCTCTCTCAGTGATGTACTGGCTGTTGTACATGATAATGCTGCCAATGTTGTCGCAGCTCTCAGGATCTTGGAAGAGAAGCATGGAGGTTGCTTCACATCGATGTGCTGGCCATACACTTCAGTTAGTGGTCAACCACGCACTGAAGAAGGATCCCCAGATAAGCAAGACACTTGGGGCTGCAAGGTGCCCTTGTAGAACATTTCAGGAGGAGTGAGCTGGCCAGCAGCAAGCTCAAAAACAAACAAAAACAATGGGGCACAGCTGAGCATAAATTGATCCAGGATGTATCCGTAAGATGGAACAGTTCTTACTTTATGGTGAGTCGCCTCTTGGAAGCAGCGGTGGCCGGTGATCGCAACCCTTTCAGACCCAGAGGTCACACAGCGAGGAAAGCACTACCTGGATCTGAAAAGTGGACCAGTGGACCCTACTGGAGGAACTGGAGCAAGTTCTCAAGCCCTTTGAGCAAGCCACTGTCTTCCTGAGTGGAGAGGGCTTATGTTACTGTCTCTGCTCTACCTCCACTGGTAAAGGGCCTCCAGAAGTCCACACATAAAACATCCTTCGAGTCTGCTCCTGTCAACTCTTTCCAAACAGCTGCAGCACAGGAGATAGCTTCAAGGTGGGAGGGGCGAGACCACATTCAGAGAAGATGTCAAAATGTGTGTGTAATTGCTGCTGCCCTTGACCCCAGGTTCCGCAAGCTAAAGTTCCTGTCATCAGATGATATCCTAAAAGTGCAAGTCAAACTTCAGACTCTTGCACTTCAAGCCAAAAGAAGTGAGAAGGAACAGCTTCAACAGCAAGTGTGCAGCAGGATGACTCAGCCAGTGCCCAGCCACAGGTTTCAAAGAGGAGGCCAATGTCTATGCTGCTGGACTCATTACTGGGCTCAGACTCAGAGGAGCACACTGAGGAAGACAATGGCCAGGAAGAACATGGTGTTGACAATGAAATGGTGAGGAATGAGGTACTCATGTATTTTGGTGAAAAATGTATTGCAAGGGATAAGAGCCCACTCCAATGGTGGAAGGAAAATGCAGCAAGGTTCCCCACCCTGGCTATTCTGGCCAAATCATACCTGTCTGTCCCTGCAACATCAACTCCATCTGAACGCCTCTTTTCAGCTGCTGGGAACATTGCAACAAAAAAAAGAGCAAGCCTGACCTTCAGAGCATGTAGACATGCTCACATTCCTCCACTGTAATGCCTAACTATATTCTTACGGTCCTCCCCAAGTCAGGACACATGGAGACCCATGGCCTAAGAGAGAGAGGGGGAGAGACGGGAGGGAGAAAGAGAAGCAGAGGGTGGAGGGGAGGGGAAGGAGGGAGGGGAGGGGAAGGAGAGGGAGGGGAGGGGAAGGAGGGGAGGGGAGGGGGAGGGGAAGGAGGGGGAGGGGAGGGGGAGGGGGAAGGAGGGGAGGGGAGGGGAGGGGAGGGGAGGGGAGGGGAGGGGAAGGAGGGGGAGGGGGAAGGAGGGGAAAGGAGGGGAGGGGAAGGAGGGGAAGGAGGGGAAGGAGGGGAGGGGAAGGAGGGGAAGGAGGGGAGGGGGAAGGAGGGGAGGGGAAGGAGGGGAGGGGAGAGGGAGGGGGAGGGAGAGGGAGGGAGAGAGAAGGAGGGAGGGAGAGAGAAGGAGAGAGGGAGGGAAGGAGGGGAGGGAGGGGAGGGAGGGAGGGGGAGAGAGAAGGAGAGAGGGAGGGGAGAGAGGGAGGGAGGGAGGGGGGAGAGAGAAGGAGGGAGGGGGAGAGAGAAGGAGGGAGGGGGAAGAAGAGAAGGAGGGAGGGAGGGAGAGGGGAGGGAGGGGAGGGAGAGGGGGAGAGAGAAGGAGGGAGGGAGGGAGAGGGGGAGAGAGAGGGAGGGAGGGAGGGGGAGAGAGAAGGGGGGGAGGGAGGGAGGGAGGGAGGGAGGGGGGAGAGGAGAAGGAGGGAGGGGGAAGAAGGAAGGAGGGAGGGGGAAGAAGGAAGGAGGGAGGGGAGGGAGGGAGAGGGGGGAGAGAGAAGGAGGGGAGGGAGAGAGGGAGGGAGGGAGAGGGGGAGAGAGAAGGAGGAAGGGGGGAAGAAAGAGGGAGGGAGAGAGAAGAAGGAAGGAGGGGGGAGAGATTGTGTGTATGTGCTTGGGTGTGTGTTACTGAGATTTGATTCAGATTGCACTAGTTTTAGTTATTCCTGTTAGAAAAAGTGTTACTCAAATTGCACTAATTTTACTGTAAGATGATTTTATATTGGACTGCTAAACTTGAGGTTGCACAATTATTCCTCTTGAAAGTGGCTTTGCACTATATTCCTTTTACTTGAATTGAACAAGCTCTTGCTTTAATTTTATTTTGGAGAGGATTTTATGTTGGACTGTAAAAAGGAGATTACCAGTTAAGACTGGGCTATTTTTTGTTGCGGAATTAATGCCCTGCATACTTTGTTTCTTGTTACATTTGTTTGTTTTTAAGAGAAGATGATTGAATAAAATATTGAAATATTAATGAGACAAGTTTTTTGATATTTATTTTGGGTAAATTCATTGTTATATTAATCGAGTAAAAAAAAAGTAACCGGTAGAATAATGAATAAATTAGGCGGTAGATTAATCGACTAATCGAAAAAATAATCGTTAGATTAATCGAGAAAAAAATAATCGTTAGGTGCAGCCCTACTACCGAGTAATGGTAGCCAAACAAACAGCAACAAACCGTGATTCCATGTTGCTGGGGAGGGAAAGCCCCAGAAAGCATACTCCGTTCAGGACGTAGCTCCGGGCAATAGGGAGAGGCAAGAAATTATAAAAGGTACCATACAAACCAGTCTCAGCTCAAACTGAGACAAAAAAAGGCCGGATGGCCTACAAGCGCCATATTTATGGCGTGACGTGGTTCCTCCCGTAGTGGTGGTTAATTTGCTATTCAGTCTCCTCCCATACCATGCCGTATTGAACAATATGAAATAGAACCTTCTTCCTCTCTCATATCCAAGTGTCAAAAGTTTGAGACGTTTTAAAATTGGCAAGAAATTCCGATTCAAAATTCAAACTTTTTTTCAGTAGATTGACATTGGATTACATAGAAAGTTTGAAGAGGGATTATTTGAAAATGCTACATTAATATTTCACCCAACTCGGGTCAGATATAGGGGAGGACCTCTTCTCTCATACCCACATGTCAAAAGTTTGAGACGTTCTAAAATTGGCAAGAAAATCCTATTCAAAATTTCACCTTTTTCAGTAGATTTACATTGGATTACATAGAAAGTTTGGAGTGGGATTATTTCAAAATGCTCCTTACAATGCGAGAGAAATTAACTCATTTGAAAAGTTGAATTTGCCTACCGTAACTAGCCGCTAGTCTACTGATAAATGTCGGGAAACAGACGTGCTAAAGTCATGGTTTCGCAATAGCATGAGAAAACAATTATCTTACGAACTACAAATGTTAGACAGGTTATGCTGGTATTTTATGGAGTTAAGATTAATAATTCACTCTCACCTCGATGTTGGTCATATTTGACAACGATTGAATGTCCGTCCTGTTCCTGCCTAATGTCTGTCTGTCATGCCTGTGTTCCCATAAAATGTACTCCCTGGCGGAGTTTTCCCTGAGCCGTCTCTGAGTTTTGCACTTGGGTCCCGTCCCCTCACGAGAACGTAACACTTACCAGGCGGTTGCTAGGGTTTTAATATGTGGTACAATGTGAGCATATCATTCCGCTAGAGTGCATAGGCCCCAGAAGTCGTGTCGTAATTTCCTCCAGATTAGTATGAGCATGTTGAACTGAAATAGGCTATATGAACTGAAAGCTGAATGGAACTGGATGAATACAAGTTCTATTAAAAACCATGAACGAGTAGAAAACGCACAAGCTTTACCCATGCAGTAATTCCTATTGTCTTTAAAATAGTTTAAATTTTAAGTGGAATATACCATTAATTGTATGAAATCTGTCATTACACTGTATCTAATCAATCTATTGCACTGTAGCCTATTCCAGTTGCTATGTACCGAATGTGATCTCATGTGATGTATCCTGTTTTTGACCAATTTACTGCTTTTACTTCAATAGAAACTGTTAAAACACTAAAACACTTTTTTGTATTTGAAATAAAATTATTATTCAGCATATTTCCTGTCATTACTAATGTTGTCAGGTGGCGCTGCGGGCTCCTTTCACAATTTGTTTTGCAGGATCCCAGGACAGAGCAGGAGCCTGCGAAAGAGGAAAGCAAGAACTGCAAGGTGGAATCAGGAGACCTGGTTCTGCTCAAAGCTTTCCAGAAAAAATTTAGAAAACCACTTGAGCACAAGGGGACCGGACCACACACAGTTCTGTTGAAAACACCATCAGCGGCCCGAGTGTTGGGAATCACAGTGTGGGTCCGTTTGTCACATTTAAGGAAATACAAGGGTGAAGCTCAACATGGGGCACAATAATCTCCACCAACCCTATGGCATCCTAGGGAGCCTTTTCTTCATTGTGGGTCTCTGTACTGGAGACGCATGGATTACAGATGTCAGAGTATGCACTAGTGCCAACAGATGCAGTTGGACGTGGGACCACAACTTCAATCACGGATGGGGAACCCTCCAGTGACGTTTGGACATTTGGTATATTGTTGATTGTCATAAATGGGGTTATCACAATCATAATAAAATGGTACACCACCCTTGTTGTAATGTTGTAACGAGGAAAAGTACAGGTGGATTGGTGTAGAAAAATATGAGAGTATGGATAGGTACTGGTATGGTGGGGAGATTGAATTAAGTGTTTAGGAGATATATGGGGGCGAACTGGGTAAAGGCAGCAGTGGGAATGAAGGAAGACGGTTGCTCCTCTGTGGAAGCAATTCACAAATTCGCTATTCACACAGGAGGAGAGCTGACCATTAGATGTCCTCCTCCAGGGAAGCCCGGCTCCTGTCCTAAATTATAAGAAGCCCCAAGTTTGGTCTGGCACCTGAAAGGGAGCCCCTCCCAGCCATGGTAGGAGTATCAGTCCAACACTCTCAATTGTTGATTAAAGTGAATCATGTAATAATATGGTCATGTAGGAAAATCTATTCAAATGTTAGTGTCTAACAATGTTGCAAAGGTTACCTGTCTGTTACAATCCTGCAGCAACCAGGGACTTGTTGTCTGACATCGCCGCATGGGGAGGGGTCACAGGGTCAGCAGCAAACACTAGTACGATGGCTTTAAATTCTAATAACAGGCTGAAATTTTATTGGCAGATGGAACGGTGTCAGTGGCGTAGGGAGGGCTTCTTTCTAACCAGGCTAAATGTCTTCTGGCTTCTGCTATGCATGATACAGGAGAAGCTATCTCTGTTCTGCTCCACCATTTCTTAGAAAGCAACTAATTGTTTGACAAAGCACTGCTCTGGGAGAATGCTCGCACCCGTAGAGTGGAGGTGTGTTATCAGGCCAGAATACAGTTCAGCATGGAGGTGGCAGCCCTGATAGGAGACCTGCTTGCGTCTCTGGTGCCAAGCTGGGTGAGAACTGCAGTTCTGGCTGACCGGAAAATGGCATTATGGGTGACGGCCGGGGAGGGGTCTCTATCGGTAATAGGGCTTTGCCAGAAGGATCCACAATGTTCAATATGTCATCACTGACAGCCATAAACATATAGCTTTCTCCCAGGAGCAGTGTTCCACAGTAGGGGGATGGGTGCTGTGCAATGCTCCCCAAGAATCAGGACAAGCCCTGTCATCATCACTGGGACCTGAGGTAGAAGTTAAAGGATTATCAAAATTGAATGGAGCTATAGCAGTGTGGGCAAACTCCCTCACTTAGTGTGGGGCGGGTTCTTTAGGTGCTTTGCAGCTTTGCATGCTTACTTCATTAAAGGGATAGTTCGGAATTTTGGACATAATGTCTCAATTACGACTTACCCATGATGTAGTTGATTGATGGAAACCATTTTCAAATAATTCCATGCTGTCCCTTCTTTTGGACATACACACATTGCTAATGCTAGCACAAGGTATCGAGTAGCATCTACTACTAAACGCACTTAAACACTCCACAGTGCACCCAAAGCAAATATAATATGACGACAGTCTATCAGGGTTATTTTCAGTGATTATACCATCAAACTATGGTTCAAGTCAAACTATCGTTGAATCCTTTACTTTGTGCTCACCTAAATTCTCAGTGGAAGTACGGCGGCGGAGCTAGCTGTAGATTAGCCAGGGTATCTGCCTGTAGGCTATCTGCTGTACTCCACTGTTGCCGACACAATCCGTTTTTTCCGTAAAGTTACATATTTGGTAGACAACAAGTCAGCTAAACACAAACATGCTACAGAATAACACAGGATATGCAAGCAAGCACACTGGATTCCAATTTGCAGGAAAAGTTTGACCACTTCCATGACTTCCCAATCGTGGCAACTAGCTAGCTAAATTGAATAGATAGATTACGCATGCAATCATTTATTAGTTACCTGCTCGTCAGTTGTTTTCGGTGCATGAAGAAAAACAGGTGATGGCACAGCAGTCTCCTTCAGTAGAGGGTGTCCCGACCGTCCTTTTTAGATTTTCACATAGTCATCCTCCGTGAAATGGTCACTACACACTTTAAACTTTTTTAGAGTCTCAATTGGTGACATCCATGCGAGCAGCAAGAAGCCACAGCTGTTTTCTTTGTTGATCTTCCACTGGAAATCGGTGAAAACTTTGTGGTGCCCATTTTTTTGCATGATTTGAACAACCTTAACCGAAATACCATCTTACCTGTACGTTAGCTAATAATACTACGAGTCTGATTCTTTCACACGCGCGATATTGTTTTTGGCCGGCACAACATAAGACGGCAGAGCTATAGGCTACTTTACGTTACCTACTAAACTAACACTGTACTTCCACTGAGAATTTAGGTGAGCACAAAGTAAAGGATTCAACGATAGTTTGACTTGAAAAATGATTGTATAATCACTGAAAATAACCCCGATAGACTGTCGTCATATTTTATTTGCTTTGGGTGCACTGTGGAGTGTTTAAGTGCGTTTGGTAGTGGATGCTACTCGATACCTTAGAGTTGCGTTAGCATTAAGCAATGTGTGTATGTCCAAAAGAAGGGACAGCATGGAATTATCTGAAAATGGTTTCCATCAATCAACTACATCATGGGTAAGTCGTAATTGAGACATTATGTCCAAAATTCCAAACTATCCCTTTAACCCTTCTGGCTCTTCTGTTTCTGTCTTAGTTGCTCCTGACGTCACGACCAACACCACTGTGTCATGCCACGCCCATTGGCAAATAGCTTTTAGGACCATGTCGAGCCCATGTCTGTGTTAAACAATGATTTAGAATAGCAGGTGAGGGCTGGCCGTTGGTGCCTGGGGTGTAAATTGTGTGACTGGGGAGAGTGCCCCCCCCTCCCCTGTCCGGACATCAAGGCGCTCCGGTCTTTGACGTGTATTGGCTGTGACTAATGAAGTGTGTTGATGAACAAACCATGTGTTATTTGGGAACATTTAGAAGATAGGCCCTCACCAATGATGTAAACATGTGCGTCAAGCTCAAAGCCTCTGAGGGTATATAAGCTTGGCTAGATGACCAGTGCTTCTAAGGTTACTGGACCGCAATTTGTGCTGTGTCTTGGTGATCTTCCCGTTGGCCAGTGTGATTTGCAATAAACTTTTACTTAAACTCTAGTATGTTTGTTGTGTTGAGTGAGTTCCTGCATTGTCCTGACTTGGATTATTGAGAAAGAAGCTGGTTCCTAACAGCTAAATAATCTACTGACATACACACCATTAGTAGGTCTATCATGTAGGCTACAATAACCCATTAAAAACAAGTACGGTAACTTTAATTTATTTGTAATTCATGGTAAAGGGAAAATGACTGAATCCAGGCATATGTGTTTCTTTTGCTAAAATGTGTGTGTGTTTGCGTATATGTATGCATCTCTCTAGATTTAATTATCTTATGGTTCATAAATTTATAAGCATTGTCATTATCAGTTAATCATAACAAACACAGTACACAAATTAATTATATTTAAATGTTATATTATATATTCAATGTTTTCAATGTACAAAAATGCCAAGCTACTCACGCATACAAAGCACAGCACCATCTATAATAAAACTAGCAAAATCTAGGTCTGCCATTAAATTTATTGATATCAAAATTAGGCCAAGTTCCAACAAACAATATTGGCTATCTTACCACACAAATTAAACAAGCTCTATACCAAAGCAATGCTAACCAGTGTTTCATAAATTATTTATTTAATGCAACTTGGTCCTGTGCTTCAATTTTGCCTCAAGGACCCATATTGGATTTTCTGCTAATTAGAATTTTTTTATAAAACACTTAAAATGCTACTCCTCCTACAAAATTCTAGTAATTTGCACGAAACTTGGTGAGTGCACTCAGCTCACGAGCATTACTTTTCTAAGGCTTTTGTCAAGAAATGGCCAAATGACAAGCCAATTAATTTTTCAGGCTTATCACAAAAGTGCTAATAATTCCAAAACCATTTGACAGAAAGTTATGAAACTTAACAATAAGATCCAGACTTGTGTCTGCAGTTGCAACCCAATATATCCACGTGGTGGTGCTATAGAGATCCAAATATAAAAAATATTTAAAAATTCACTAAAAATCACTGTTCTTTTGCAGAGATTTAAAACTTGCTACAGTGACAAAGGTGCGGATTTGGATCATAGATCTTTACTAATTGGATGGGCGCCATCTTGAATTTGCCACCACGTTGGTTTAAATGTACTATCCATTACTTCTCTGTGTTTTTCCTTAACCGCTTGGCTGATTCTTATGAAACTTAGCAGATAGTTAGAAGTTGTCATCTTACAATCCCTCACCAAATTTGGTGGCAATAGGCCAGTTGGTGGCACTGTAGTGTACGTGACAAAATTTAGACATTGACACACCCACTGCCGACCCCGTTTGACCTAGAGTCACAAAATGTGGTATACAGGTCCCTCTCCTCATGATGAACAAATTTGACTCAAGGAAACATAAAGTCCGCCATATTGGATTTTCCACTAATTAGCATTTTTTGTAAAACACTTAAAATGCTACTCCTCCTACAAAATTCCACCTATTTGCACGTAACTTGGTGTGTGCACTCAGGCCACTTTTATTACTTTTCTAAGGCTTAGGCTAAGAAATGGCCAAATGACGAGCCAATGGATTTTCAATCGCCGTGGCTTATCACTAAAATGCTAATAATTCCAAAACCATTCGACAGAAAGTTGTGCAACTTGGTAGGTCTCTTACCAGTCACATCAAATGTGATCTATACAGTTTCAAACCCAATCAAGCCACGTGGTGGCGCCATAGAGATCCAAATATAAGAAAATATTTAAAAATATTAAAATTAATTAAAAAAATAAAAGATTCACTAAAAATCATTGACACGCCCACTGCCGATGCCCCATTTGATCACAAAATTTGGTGTACAAGTCCCACTGCTCATGCCCAACAAATTTGCCTCAAGGAACCATGAAGTCTGCCATCTTAAATTTTTCGCAAATTAGCATTTTTTGTACAACACTTAAAATGCTACTCCTCCTACAGGATTTGAAACCTGTTTGAGGGACTCAGCCCACATCCCTTCATACATGCATTACTTTTCTAAGGCCTATGTCAAAAAATGGCTGATTGAGAAGCCAATGAATTTTGCATTGGGCGTGGCTTATCACAAAAATGCTAGTAATTCTAAAACCGTTTGACAGAAAGTTCTGAAACTTGGTGGGTTGATTGAGAGTTAGATCAAGACTTGAGCCCTGCAGTTTTAACCCAATCAATCCACGTGGTGGCGCTATAGAAATACATATGTTGGGATGGCAGGTATGCCATCCGCCAAGTACACTATCTATGCTTAACAGGCTGTCTACCTACCATACCAACAGTGAAAGTTCCTGTAGCTTAGTGGTTGTACTACATGTAGTAGGTTAGTGGTTCGATCCCCACCTGTTCCTAACATTTTTTTTGAGGCACACAATGTGCACTTCATGCTAAGAATGTTCTTTTAACATAAAACAAGTTCTTTTTATTGCAAAGGCTAAGAAATTTCACAATATTAACTGTTAACTGTTTGAATTATGAAGTCAGTAACTCAACACAATCTGATACCACAACACAAAAGTCTTATTTGGCCTGCACGTTTCTGTTAACCTGCTTTGGCCTAGTGGTTACAATCTTGGCTTTCCATGCGTTAGGTCAGTGGTTAAATTTCAGCTTGGCACAAATGGCTAAGTTAATGTTTGGCAAAACTATTGTGCAAATGCTATGCTTCTTTTAATGTTGTTTTCACATTAAGAAACACCTTTTTATTGAAAGGTTAAGAAATTTAACAGTGTATTAACTGTTCACTGTTTCACTTATACTTAAAAGACGTAAAAGACCGCCGACATGGCCCAGTAGCTTAGGATACTACTGACTAACAAAAGATTTACCGCAGGTCACGTTTACGCAGTTGGCAATGGGAACAAGTATCCATTTGTCAGACCCAGAAAATAAGGTTTTCACGCAAAGTATGATCTGGTACAGAGCGCGTTGTTGCAGTACTGTAAAAAATCAATCCATAACTGTGCCATTGGCTACATGTTTTGAACAAACATTTATCAAACATTTTGAACAAACATTTATTCAAACGTCATCACTAGTCTCAATCTCACACAAAAGCAGACAAAAACATCCATCTATGTGTAGGCCTACATATGTTGTCCTGTTGCGGTTTAGCGGGCACGGTTTCATTCATTTGCAACAAAGAGGATGTGCACTTCAGCTCTGTTCGGGTTACGGTTTTCACACATAACACAATGTCACCATAAAAATGAAGTAGGCTAGGAGGAAAATTAAGAATTTACGATAACACGCAAGCCCTTACAGGATCGGGTTTAAATACCATCAACAATGGCAAAAGCCCTGATTAGAAACAAATATTTGCTTTTTGGGTCAACCCTGTCTAGAGTTGTCTACCATTTTACAGTCTCTGTGTTTGACAAATGCTTGCTGCTCATGCTGCTCGGTCCCCGGGAATTGCTGCTTGCAGCTATATTTGTGTGTGTATTTAAAGTAGACTCCAAATATTGTTCCAATCACCTGGATTTGCTAATTAGCACAATTCTTCACTAACTAATTAGTGAAATCAGCTGGTTAATTTCATGGGTGGAAGAAACACATGGCAGGACTTTTACTTTCTGACCCTTGGATTGTCCATCTCTGGGAAGCAGTAAAAGAAAGAATAAGAAAATAAAAGTACAAGTTTTTTTAGCCTAGTAGTAGTCTTCTATTAGGATTTATTTTATAAACAAATGACCAGCTATCAAAAATGACCATACAACAATTACATTCATGACAGACACATGTGAACATCAACTTAGGTTTCGAACATATAACATTTTTAACAGACATCGTAAGAGATGGATATGAGCTTCACTGAATGCAGAGTTTTAGCTCACCCAGTCTGAAAAATAGATAAAATCAAGAAAACGAGAGGAAAGAAATCCATTCAAGAGTGCAATCATTCACTAGGCGTTTCCAAATATACAAGTAAACAATAAACTATACAATATTTCAATATAAAGCTTGCTTGAAAAGATAGGCCTACTGAGCCCAGAAAGAAACGTTTTGATCATACTCAGCGCAGATAAAGGAGCTTAATCGGTTCTAAACAGCGTATTGTGCGGGGGCATGCATGATTGATTAGTCCAATTGTCCGGCAATCAATCTTTCAGCACCACAGACAGCAACAGCAAAGAGTTTGGTCTCCGCCACAGTTGATCTAGTTCCGAACTAGGGAGAAAGCGAGAGACAGAGAGAGAAGAAAAAAGGATAAAGAGTGAGTGTTAAAATGATCCATTTCAATCTCAAACTATAACTTCTTGAAATTGGCCTATAGGCCAGGGTATATGCATTCAGAGCTTAGGCTACATTTCAGTATATTATCTTTATCCAAAGTTGATCCTGCGAACTTTCCTCGTGGCGAAGAGGTGAGGTCAATCTCTTGACCGAGTTCGCTTTCGATGGAGATGGTGGCCAGCCCGTTCAGCCTCTCTTGCATCATGGTGGTGCGGAGGTAGTTCTTAATCAGTTTAAGCTTAGAAAAGCTGCGCTCTCCGCTGGCCACCGTCACTGGCAAAGTGAGGAGAATTCTGAGAGCAATACATGCATTGGGGTAGATTTCTTATGATATATTGCAGGGGCTTGAACGTTTTCTCTGCTGTCCTGCTCAAAGCCTTGAGCTCATTGTATAGGTAATTCCTGTCCATGCATCTCCATGCCCCAAGGCTTTTTCGAGCTTTGCGCTTGCCATCTGGAGGGAATCCCTGTGCATTCCATGGATGAGGGGAATGTCGTAGAGAATGCTGAACACCACGCTGCACTACTCCAACAGGGAGAATCTCTCAAATACGGACTGGATGGCACAGTCCAAGATCTGGTTGAAAAATTACACTTTAAAGAGGTGTCTCGAGTCAGTGGGAGGTTCGTCTCTCCCCTCATAAGAAAAATGCCTCTACCTGGTGCATAACCAGGATTCCTTGAGGCAGGGTTTGATCTGTAGCTCCTCTGCCAACTCCTTGGCACTTGCCAGTGCGGCTGCAAAGCCTTCGTCTGACCGGTAATCCTGCAAGAATGCGGTTGTTGTGTGCAGCTGGGCCACTGCCTGGAGCAGGTCGAACGTCTTAAGGCTCTTGCTCGTGAGGTTCACTTCAAAGAGAATGTTATACCAGATGACTATGGCACAAACTAATTTGAAGTCAATCTTCATCGCGATGTTGTTAGCGTTTAATCTCGTCTTCACCCCGCTTGTGCCCGTTAGGCTGGTGTTGTTGGCATCATGCACATCCCCTAGCTGGTAACGAAGGGGCTTCAAGGCTTCCACGTGACTTTCCCACCTTGTCTCGCACAGAGGCTTCAGTGTGAGCCCACCTTCAACATGGTCCTTTAGCACATCCCGGCACTGCGTCGAAGATGAAAAAAAGAGTTACAGCTCCTGGACTGTTCTGAAGAACTAGGCAGGATGGTGCGTCCGACAGGACCAGGTTGAGGGAGTGAGCACTGCAGGGGAAAAAAAGCACCCTCTTCTGCACTCCATTGTGCTTCGCCCTCATGTTTGTTCCCTTGTCGTACCCCTGCCCTCTCAGGTCTTGAATCTTGAGGCTGTGCTGCTGGAGCTTGCAAAGAAGCAGTTCCGTCATACCAGCTCCCGAGGCATCAAGCAGCTTGCAAAATTCAAGGAAATGTTTGTGAATGTGAGCAGTGCCGTCATCACCAGTAGTCACAAAGCGCACCACCATTGTCATTTTTTAAACTTTAGACTTGTCTGGTGTGCAGTCTAAAATGATGGATGGCTTTATTGATTTCCCCCACCAGCATTGCAATTATTTAATTCTGTATCCCTTTGCCCAGATAGTGGGTATACGTTTCATTGGAATTTATTCTGCGCAGGTGCTCTTTCATTGTTGTGTCAAACTGGCCAATCATTTCCGCAAATTTAAGAAAATTGCCATTATTGGGGGTATACAGTTTGTCACTGCTCCCGCGGAATGCAATATTCTGTGCGGCCATAGCACAAATGAGGCTGATGAGCCGCTCCATCACCTGCTGCCAGTGCGCTGTTTCTGCATTGATAGCGCACTGGTGTTCTTCACCCCCAGCCGCATCTCCAGCTCCATCCATCTCTCAAAGCTGTTGAGATGGTCGGTCGATTTCTTGTGTGATGTAGGAATTCGGCACATTTTTCCAATCTTGCATGCCATGAAAAAGCAGTAGGCAGCATTGTTTCGTGGAGAATACATGAGCCAGGGCCTTTCCACCCTATCCTCATTGGCCTCATTAGCCATACGCAGATTGTAATGCGCCAATGAAAATTTGCGCTGCCCCGCATCTCTTGGGAATTCTTCTTTCACCTGGTGAGGTCATACCTTCTCCACAATGAAATCTCTTAGGGAGCCGACATCCGCAGGCCACTATGCGGGGTCTTTGAGGTTAGGGGCGGGGTTGCTGGTCGCTTGAGGGGGACACTTCGGCTTGAGACTGGGATGTTGTTGCGGGGGTACCTGCTGCCGGTGACGGTGCTGCTGCATCCTCATCTTCATCTGGGGGCGGCAAAGTGGGCGGCTGCTGCTGGGTCTCAATCTCACTTTCATTAACATATTCATTTGGCCTATTGATGTATTTTAGATTTTTTCGTTTTCCAGATTCAATCTCTTTCAGTTGACGTTTTTTTTCTATATTCGCAGCCAGATAATTTCTGCCTCTTAGAGATCACAGCGCAATATTGATCCCGACAATGTGAAATAGGCTGCACAGTTGTTATTGACAGCATACTTTAAGATTAAAAAATCTCATTTTATTTTACATTACAGGCATTTAGCAGACGCTCTTATCCAGAGCGACTTACACAGCATTCGCATTTATACATAGTATCCATTTATGCAGCTGGATATATACTGAAGCAATGCAGGTGAAGTACCTTGCTCAAGGGTACAACGGCAGTGTCGTACCTGGGAATCGAACCTGCAACCTTTCGGTTACAAGCCCAGTTCCTTAACCATTATGCTACACTGCCGCCTTATTTCATGTTTTCCAATTGGATGGGAACAAAAACACAGAAACATCACCATAGTTACACCACGCCCTACAAGGGGTAAAACCGAACGTTTGTTCTACCGAAGGCAAGGAATTTAATGTTAACTGACGGATAGACACACCATATATTTAGAATTCTAGTTAATACAATACACAGTGTTGGTTGGCACTTTCATGATCAGGTTAATCATTACACACAAGTGAAAACTTTGTTTACAGGCGATGGTTTTGAGAATTAGATTTAAAACATGTAGACTAGCTAGCAAACATGTAGTTGGCTAAGCCTGGCTAAGTTAGCAACTGCCAGCTTAGCTATCATGGGACAGCGAAGCTGGGCTGGGGCAGAGGGCGGCTGGCAAACACAACGTTAACTGACAGATTTAGTCACAACAACAGTCGTCCATGGATGGCTAAATTGTGTTGGAAACGCGTCTTGGAGGCCTTTTCAATGGCATTTTGTGGCATTTCGCGCACTGGGTCAGATTACACCAAACTGTTGTATCTATATGTCATGTTTTCGGTCAAGGATGTTCGCCAAATTCAATAAACCTGTGGTCTGCGTTAGGTTAGGTTACCTGATCCTGAGGTAAAAGGTAACTAGCTAAGCAAACGTTACTTTACCCACGGTTTACCAATCATATCAAATGTAAGTAGATTTTACATGAACCTAATCGTTATATTACTATATTATGACTATACCATTAACCTAATCGATATCCAAAGACAACGTTTAATCTGGCCGCATTTTTTTAAATTTAAACGTTCAATTTAATGTTAAGTCTGAATGTTACAGATTCAAATTTGATCATATTTGCAATATGATCAGTCTGTCCATCTCTATATTTTTCCCTCCCTCTATCTCCCTCCTCCCTCTATTTCTCCCTCCATCTCCCCTATCTCTTTCTCCCTTCCTCTCCCTCTGTCTAACGTCTGTTTATCCTGACCTCTATCCTCTCTCAAACCTCTGTCCTCTATATACTCTCTATATGTCACCTATCACTCTGTATGTAGTGTCTCTCTATCCTCTATCCATCAATCAGTGTGTGATATTCATATTGTAATTGGTTTTATTAGTAGTCTGCAATGTAATTTTAACAGTCAAGAGATTGTTATAAGATAATTTAACAAAATGAACATTTGACAGTATTGGAAAGAAATGACATTTGGTCTGGTCTGGTCTCGGTCTTGGTCTCGCCCCCCCCTCAGTCTTGGTCTTGACTCGGTCTCGCCACCTCAAAGTCTTGGTCTTAATTCGGACTTGATACGCTCTGGTCTTGGTCTTGACTCGGTCTCGGTTTAGGTGGTCTTGACTACAACACTAATAGATGGCATCATGAGGAAGGAAAATTATGTGGATATATCGAAGCAACATCTCAAGACATCAGCCAGGAAGTTAAAGCTTCGTCGCAAATGGCTCTTCCAAATGGACAATGACCCAAAGCATACTTCCAAAGTTGTAGCAAAATGGCTTAAGGACAACAAAGTCAAGGTATTGGAGTGGCCATCACATCCTCAATCCAATCGAAGATTTGTGGGCAGAACTGAAAAAGCATGTGCGAGCAAGGAGGCCTACAAACCTGACTCAGTTACACCAGTTATGTCAGGAGGAATGTACCAAAATTCCTAAAAAGCTTGTGGAAGGCTACCTGAAACATTTGACCTAAGTTAAACAATTTAAAGGCAATGCTACCAAATACTAACAGAGTGTATGTAAACTTCTGACCGACTGGGAATGTGATGAAAGAAATAAAAGCTGAAATAAATCATTCTCTACTATTATTCTGACATTTCACATTCTTAAAATAAAGTTGTGATCCTAACTGACCTATGACAGGGAATGTTTACTAGAATTAAATGTCAGGAATTGTGAAAAACTGAGTTTAAATGGATTTGGCTAAGGTGTATGTAAACTTTTGACTTCAACTGTATAATCCACATACGTTTTCCTGCCGTGCAAAGTTTGTAGCTCTGCCCAGTGAATTCAATTGAATTCAATTTATTTTGTATAGCACTTTTTAAAGAGAACTGTCACAAAGACGCTGTACAGAGAAACATAAGGAGAATTGGGCAAAAACCAGGCCTGAACCCCCAAGGTAAAAAACAAGGTAAAAACTCCCCAGTGGGAAGAAAACACTCAAACTGTGGCGAGAAAAAACTCCCAGATGGGAAGAAATCTCGCAAGGAACCTGGCCAGAGAGGGGGAGCCCGCCCTTCGCTAGCCAGCCCAGTTTAAACTTAAGGTAGAATGGATGGTAACAGAATGTGATGATGGATGTAACACAGCAAATAATCAAGTGTGTTGAACATTTTGGTGATGATCACTAACTTAGTTATAATCCACATACATTTTCCTGTTGTGCAAAAGTTTGTGGCTCTGGTCCACTGAATGTGAATAATGTAACGTTAGTGTTAAGGTTGCAGACACGAGACTGGACCCAAACGCATGACTCAGAAACAGGTTTCACAAAAATAAGCACACGAAGAGAGTTTAATGGCAAGCAAACGACAATTACAGGCAATGGGGCAGAATCCAGGGAAGGACAGGGCAGAGGGGCTGAGCCCTGGGGGCTGAACAGAAGCGGGAAGCAGGGGGACGAAGAGTGGAGTGGCTGGAACAGCAGGCTGGAGGGTAAACTGGAAGGGCAGATGATAGGGTTAACACACGCAAGACTGACAGGATAAAAATAAGCACAAGCTAGACAAATGAAGCAAACATGGCGACAAGGCTAACGAACTGGCAACAAGACAACAAACACACGGGAAATATATAGAGAGGGGGAAATGAGTCAATGAATGAATGCAGTGTGAGAATGCGAGTTAACAGTAATTAAGCGGGGCTGAGGCGTGTGGAATGCAGACGGGGAATGAGAGCGACTGGCTGAGGGATAATGAGAGGCAGAATGAGTGACTGCAGCGTGAGAATGTACGCAGAAATGAATGAGCTAATTGGAGTGAGTGTGAAATGCGAGCGGGGAAGGTGAGTGATTGGCTGAGGGAAAATGAAAGGGGAAACGGGGAAAACAAGGAGGAGAACCATGCCCAGCCTGCACAACACGGAAGACAGACAGGGAAACTGGGGGAAGTGGACTGGGAGGAGGCGGAGGGTGTTACAGTTAGTGTGCTAATAAAACGTGGTGTGTAATGCCATTCTCGGTTAGCCATATTGCTTCACCGCCGATACCAACTAGACTTAACCAGTGTAACTGCATAGCCTGCTCCCTCTGCATGGTCGGCTAGCCTGCTGGCTAAACTTTACTTTAACTAAAATGTGTAAGCGATTGCTATACATTTGCTGCAGGCAGGCACACACAATCCAATCTTACCGTTCCTTTTAATTTATTATAAAGTGCTTTAATCCATAGGCCTATAACAACACTCATTCTTTAGGACGAACAAAAGCCACGTTTATTCATGAAAAAAGAGGCTAAAACACATTACAGTTATGTGCGTAAGCATATTACTGACGTTTTTGTTTCCCATATCATTCAGTGTGTTTGTTACTAGGAAATGCAACCTTCAATGCTTAACGTTAACCCATGTCCTTTCAAAAATATAGCCTATTAATTTTGCCGTATGTAGCCTATGCAATATGCCACGTTTAGCCTATATGTCCATAAAGTTGAATGCATCCAGTAAATAACTCCGGTTCATACAGTTGAATGCATACGACTAAAAATATATAATGAAAATGGTTGGCTCTACTATGAGGTGGTAAACCACCTAGGGGGGTCCGGGAGAAATCTTGGTAAATTTTAACAGTTAAATGCATCAATCTGGTGCACTTTGAGAGGAAAATTAAGACGCTAGATCCGTGAAGAATTGTGTGCTCTTGTAAACAATCCAAAAAACCCATCAACTTGTAAGATTCTTGATCCTACACTTGAGCCATCAAATAAATTACATAAAAGCTTACATAAAAGCTGTTACGTATGTTGTACTGGTTTATTTAAAGTGTTTGTAATCACAGTCCAAGGTTGCAGTAAAAATATATGGCACCGCATGCTACAGATTTAGAGATCACATTCACCTTCACAGTCGGGATACAGCTTTGCTAACTTGATGCTGGAAATAATGTTTTTAACCATTGTAACAACATTCACATCGTTGTAGCTAGCAAATAGATAAAATGATAAGGCTAATTACTGCAAACAATGTTGTCTCCTCAAAATGCATTCTGGACTGATGGCTTAGCTCAAGCGGTGCTGCAAAGCAGTAGCGATCTTTTATGTTAATTATGAGAGTAAAAAAAGTCTGCCTTCATTCTGAAACAGTGATGGCGATCTGCCCATTCAACGAGCCCCCGATTTGGCTAGATTTCAGATTAAGCTTTCTCAGAATATAAATAAGTCAATTCTATTTTATTTCCAAATAATATTATACATCCAAAAATATTGTAAGATGACTGTATATTCCCTCAAAACTATTCTCCAAACAGGATATTATTATCCTGTTATCAACTCCTATCATTACTCCTCTGTGCCCCCACAGTTTTTTAGGTGCAGGTCGCCCTTGTTATGAAACAGTAGCAGAACAAATTACAGTTTACAGGCCACCACAGTTTATTTACCTGTAGGTCTATGTAATTTTTCATAAACGTGCACCACGAAAGTGTTATCTGATTGGACATTACTCAACTTCCCGCTCGTAGGTGAGCAGTGATCGGTTATTTGTCCTGTTCGAGTGACGGACCCGGAAGTATCGGGGAAAAATGATACGCTGGGAAGATAATAGATAGCCTACTGTACATCAAAGTTACTGACGTGAGATTCAGAAGGGACTAAAATAGCGGAGCTCCTCCGGTAATTATTACATTACCCCACCTCCCCCTGTAAAACTTATCCCGTCTGAATAGGGCTTAACACGGGATAATGTCTGTAAAGTAATTATTATCACAGGACGTCTGTAATGTTAATGGCCGATTCGGACGGGATAAAGTATCTCCGTAATCAGCGCCTAGAATTACAGAGATGGGAGTGTCTACTCCATGTTGTCGTCACACCAAAAATGTTCCCCAGGAATCATACAACGTTACACATCCTATCTTCACTGGAAACGGATTGCTTCTGGTAGAAAATCGCTGTCAGGGAGCAATTAAAAAGATGCAGGCGCCAAAAAAAAAAAAACTACGTGGAGACAATGTTGGCATGGCAAACATGTCCACAAAAAGCGTGAGGAATCCTGCATTACACCTCTTTATTAACGTTAGCTTGAAAAAAACAGTGTTAGGCCATAACAAGTATGTAAGGCTATAGCTAGGCTACAATAGCTTAACTAAAGCTGCCACAAGCATTGCCCCACTGTAGCCTACTTTTGAGCCTGTTTTTTTTTTTTTTTTTGCTCTCTGTCTTCTTATTTAATGTAACGTTCAGTGGCGGCTGCTGAACAAAATTTTTGGTGAAGCAAACCCACAATGTTGAGCTAGGCCATTTTTGGGTTGTTTAATACTGACCACGTCAACTGACCAGCTGTAGGCAGAAAAGAGCTGGTGGCCATTTAAAACAGGTTTATATTGCTTGACAACTCATCACTATGGCTGTACCATTTCAATTCAGCTGCCTTCTCTCAAATGAATAACACCAGATAGAATACAATGACAAGTAGTTACAGTTGAAGTCGGAAGTTTACATACACTTAGGTTGAAGTCATTAAAACTCATTTTTAACTACTCCACAGATTTCATGTTAGCAAACTATAGTGTTGGCAAGTCAGTTTGGACATCTACTTTGTGCATGACACAAGTAATTTTTCCAACAATTGTTTACAGACAGATTATTTCACTTTTAATTCACTATATCACAATTCCAGTGGGTCAGAAGTTTACATACACTAAGTTGACTGTGCCTTTAACTTGAAGGGTTTCTTGTCCTGACTCATTTCTCCATAGAGTTCAATAGGTACATTTGTCAGGAGAAACAACCCTTAAAGTGATCCATTCATATCTACTGCATATCTGGCAGCAGAGTGATGGCTTGAGGCTTGTTTGATACCTCAGACCCTTGATGACTTACAGCCATTTTACCAATCATGTATTTCATACTGTTCCAGCATAATTTACAGCTAAATCTAGTCCCACCCCCCAATTCCCATAGAGATCCATTCAAATGCAGAGACATTACAGTATCGCTTGTAAGAGTACCAGAAAATAAGAGTCTTTTGATGTTGTTGGGTCACAGACATCAGGAAGTCATGGCATGTAAAGAATATGCAACCAAATATTAAAAATTTAAAGGCAGTCATTTTGTATGTAAACTTCTGACCCACTGGAATTGTGATATAGTGAATTAAAAGTGAAATAATCTGTCTGTAAACAACTGTTGCAAAAAAAAAAAGACTTGTGTCATGCACAAAGTAGATGTCCTAACTGACTTGCCAACACTATAGTTTGCTAACATGAAATCTGTGGAGTGGTTAAAAATTAGTTTTAATGACTTCAACCTAAGTGTATGTAAACTTCCGACTTCAACTGTATGTACACACTCATTTATTAGCAGCCAGATTATTTAATCACCTATGCATATTCAATAGATAAACACTCAAATCCACCTGCACCGTAGCGGAAATAGCTTCGTTCAGATCATTTTGAATCGTTTTATGCCCTATCCGCTGTAGTATTACTTGGGGACCTCATGTGATTTGTGGAGGTCATCTGTGATCTTAATCCCGAGCAAATCTGCATTTCCGTAAATCTTCCCACCTTAAATGACCTACCATATTTCGCACAAAACAGGTCATCTGATAATATTAGTCCTGTGTCGGCATCTAGTAATTTGGGGTGATAATTCTTTTTCCCAGCAAATATTCCTTTTTTCCCCCCGCTTTTTTCTTATTCTTTCTGAGTTGAGATTTATGGAGGCTGCGGTGGAAATTATTATTGCTAATTCTGACATTTTTGGTGCGATTCTTATACCAAAAGTATTTAAATGTTACTGCTGAATTTAATGTGACTGAATTTAAAGGAATTGTAGCCTATTCGACTCTATAGCCAGCTTCAACACACCAATTTGCATACGCTGTGCAAATGTGCAGAAAAACTGAGAATATGGAAGTAGCCTATAGAAATGTTATGTTTCATTCGTAGCCGTTGATAATCCCTGGAATTTCATAAGTAAATTTGAGTGAAATACTGACTGCGTTTATCCCGTGCGAATGCGCCATATGAAACTCGTCGGGGGATAATTCCTAAATCATATGAGGTCACCAGGTAGCCTAATACCCTAGTCCAGTGCGAATAGGCCATTTGACATCCCGGAGAACACAGAAGGCGACCTGAACGTCATCATAGCAGGAAGGAAGCTCCGTCAACTCCCTGCTGTGTTATACCAATTTTCACTCTCGTTATTTCCCTAAATGCCAGCTCACGACGACCCAAGAATCGCATCAATCAACCTCTCAGGAATGTCACGGTTTTCCGCACTTACGGTATTTTTTTATGCGTGCACCTTCATCAATAAAATTATCATTCTCAGACTCAATTCGCACGGTTACACGACTGTCATGCTCCTTCGATTTTACATTAATTTAACAGACCTGAATTACGTAGCCTAAATAATGAAAGCCATCTCTCGCAAACATTGAACATCTCCTGTAGCAAAACACTTGGATAAAAAACAACACACATGGACAGCAATACATGCGATTCCGTTGTTGTGCCGAAATCAGACTCCCTGCCTGAATTTGACTCCCCTCGCGTGCACGCGCGTCCACTCTGCATTACGTTCTTTGCGACTTGTTCATTCTCCTTTCGCGATTTCCAACCAGTATCTTCGTTCTGTCAGAGGATAGATGGACCATTCTGTGTCACTGTCTGTAGCTATGTATAGTTACTCTTTTTCTAATTTTAAATGTTCGATTTTCGTGGCTTTCTGACGTAAATTAACAAGCATACTTTTAAAGAATAAATTTCCGACGTTAAAAGCAGATAAAATGCATGTAAAGTATACTTTTCTAAAACGTCGTTAATGTTGATCCGTGTCTTCTTAGATAGTGTTTCATTTGGCACAGATAGGCTATACTGAATTTATTTTTCACTGAGGTAGTAGGCTATAACATAGGGGATTTTACCCCATATCCATAAATCTTTTTTGAAATATGGCTATGTTTGGATATTTGCAGATATCGACAATACATAAATATTGTAAGGATATATTTATATATTTAAAATCTACCAAAATGACCCTGTTTACACATCTGGGACTGTTTTACCCACAGGGAGTCAGTTGGAGGCAGGGCTGCCAGAATCTGACTCCCCCTTTATCTCTACATTGCAATGTTTGACAGACACCAAACCTTCTGTGGTGACACACATAGGTGTCACCTGTGCAGCCTCCAAAGCAATTTCTTATATCTGCAACAGGGGTTCAGTTACAGTGGGGAGTCAGATTTCGGCAAGGCCTCAGTCTGGCTGCTAGAATCTGACTCCCCCTCCTTATCTCAGGATTGCAGTGTTTCACAAAAATTCCAGCAACGCTGCTGCCAAAATTACTGTGATGACACATTTCCGACTCGACACTTTCAAAAGCTTTGTTCACATTGGAAATTGAAAATGGATGGATTGAAAATTTTTCGTTGACAACCCCTTCTTGTTTTTCATTATTTACTTCGGGGCATTTTTTGATAATGCCCTATAATCCCTGTGAATTAGTATTATTATATAACCATAAAATTGTAAAATTATAGTTGTTCACAGAGATGGGCAAACATACATGAAAATGTTACAAATTCCAAATACATTCCAATGAAATGTATCAAAATAAATTACAATAAATTATTTCACTTTTAATTTAATTTATATATTTACTGGCGAGGCCCTTATTCGTTATATTCTTGTGAGACAATTGCAGTTTTCATTTTATTTGTATATCTATTGGTGAGGCCCATATTAGTTATGTTCTTGGGAGAAAATTGTAGTGTAGTTTTTGCACGACTGTAATTGAACTTTTTATTTAATTGATTTATTTATTAGTGAGGCCCATATTAGTTATGTTCTTGGGAGAAAATTGTCGTGTAGTTTTTGCACGACTGTAATTGAACTTTTTATATAATTGATACATTTATTGATGAGGCCCATATTATTTCTGTTCTTGGGAGAAAATAAAAACTATGCACACCAGAAAGGGTCCAGAAATTATTTTTTGTGTGTTAAACACTACAATCTAGAGCAGCGGTGTCAAACTCCTTCCATCGAGGGCCGAGTGTATGCAAGTTTTTGTTCTAACCATGCTCTGCACCAGCTGATTCCACTAATTAGTTCACCTCCTTGGTTGAAGAGCTGAGCTAATTAGTGAAATCAGCTGGTGTAGTGGACAGTTGGAACAAAAACCTGCATACACTCGGCCCTCGATGGAATGAGTTTGACATCCCTGATCTAGAGAAAGGTTTTGGGAGTGAATTTTTGGCAGCCAGACTGAGGCCTTTCCTGAATCTGACTCCCCCTGGAACTGACAATTATGAAGAAATGCTTTTGAGGGTGAACAATGGAGGTCGAGGGTCCTCATTTATAAAAAGTTGCTTAGATTTCACCCTAAATTTGATCTAAGACCATTTCTCAAAATGTGTGTACATGCGATTCATAGAAATGATTGCACACTCAAATAAAGTTCCTATGCTCATGTTCTATTTATAAATCACAAATTATCCTTAAATTGCATATGAACAAGGTCAATGCTCCTCCCTTAGAACGCCTCCAATAGTCCTAATTTCCCTATAAATAGCCTAGGTGGGAATAAGGCCCGATATCAACCAAAATGGAATAAAAAAACATGACAAAAATGTTAGAAGAAGCCGATATGAAAACAAACAAAAATTTCACGGGTCCCTAGGTTGCGACGCTCCTGGCTGAAATCGAAATGAGATTGACCATATTGTTTGGTAGATTGTTAAGTGGGATCACCAGCAAAGTGAATTACGTGTCCTGGCAATTTGTGGCTGCAGCAGTCAATGAGGTGGGAAATCAGTGATGGAGAAGAAGTGGGGTGACCTAAAGTGTCATGCAAAGGAACGCATAGCTGCACATTAAACAAGCATAAAGGCCACAGGTGTGGGACGTGCTTGTAATGGGGCGTGACGTGTGAGGTAGGAGGAGCCAAACGCAGCAAGGGGATTCTTTAAGCCCTAAGGCCACTAAGGCGGGAAACCCCGCAGATAAGGGAGGAGACCAGACAGGGAACACACGTACCAAAGCTACTAACCGGCTCACTGTCACACACCAATAAGTAGAAGCGCAAACGCCTGGTCTTTCACTAAGAAAACCAAGCCAAGCGAATGGAACAAAGCACTAGACTCTCAAACTTCTACAAGCTAAGTGACTAGAGAACAAGCCGGAAATAACAAACGCCCTGTCTCGGTAACGAGACGCATAAGAACAGGCGAGCAGCACAATGGCACAAATAACACACACCAAACATACCAAAGCTACTAACCAGCTCACTGTCACATGCCAATGAGTAAAAGTACAAACGCCAGGTTTCTCAATAAGAGAAACAAACAAGACGAATGGCACAAAGCACTGGGCTCCCATACTTCTAAGAGCTAAGTGACTAAAGAGAGCCAGAAATAAAACGCCCTGTCTCGATAACGAGACACATAAGAACAGGCAAGTAGCACAATGGCACAAACAAAACACACAGCAAACAAACACTGAAAACTAATGCGAATTAGAATGCCAAGAGGCAAAAGGAACGGAGATGTAACGTTCCAAGGCTACTCTCAGACTCGCAATCAAACGCAAACATGTCCACAACATCGCCCAATCTTCCCCACAGGAAGACATGCACCGACAGACGAAACAGAACTACAGTTCCGAACAAAATCGTCAAACTCCATATACGGATAAAGGCACACAGGGATGAAAGGACAGTTGCACCGGAATTATCGGCTATCTGACTAACACGAGTATGGAGAATAAACGCCCTGCCTCTTGGTAAAGAGGAATGTAACGAGAAGGCGAAAGAACAGAGATAACGTTCCGTGGCTAGTTTCATAAGCTCGCAGTCACATGCAGAATATAAAGGGGTAAACGCCCGATCTCCCAGGAGGGAGAAACATTTTACAGGGGAGCCGACGGAGGACCGCAGTCCCATAACTTTACTAGCAGAATGACTAAGCTAAAATAGAAAACACACACCCTAGCCTCTCAGTCAGGGGAAATGTAACGAGACGAAGGAACAGAGAACTGACGTTCCAAGGCTACTTCCAGAGACTAGCAGTCAAACGCAAACATGTCCACAACATCGCCCAATCTTCCCCACAGGAAGATATGCACCGACAGACGAAACAGAACTACAGTTCCGAACAAAATCGTCAAACTCCATATACGGATAAAGGCACACAGGGACGAAAGGACAGCTGCACCGGAATTACCGGCTATCCATATATATTTTCTTCTAGTGCAAGTTCAATAGAAAATATGAGCCCTGCCTCTAAGAATAAATAGAGCCCTAAAGTCAGTATGAAAAAACGCCCTGTCTCTCAATAAACAAACTCCTCTTGCTTTCAGAGAAGACAGCAGATAGACAGAGGAGAAAGAGACAGCAAATGGCAAATGATCTAGGCAAACTACAAAGGACAGACCAGAAAGTGGAGACTGAAAAGAGCACACAAAACAGGAATTAAACCTAACAGCTCAAAGCACAAAGGCAAGTCCCGCAAAACTCCAATAAAGCACAAAAGAGCACAATGGAGCAAAACGGTCTCCTTAAAACACTAGAACAAACATACTGGCTTAAACTTTAAAAAGGGCTAAATAAACCGCACACAAAACAGCACAAATAATGCCAAACAGCACACCACAGCACAAACAACAAACAATCACAATCAACAATCACCACAGTACAAAACAATAAACAAACAATCTCGAAGCCCCGAACGAAGGAAACGGGAGGCTTAAATATCTCTCAAGGTGACCACACACAGGTGTGGACGCTAACAGAAGCTCCGCAATCCAAGCAGGGCGGAGCAAGCATCCACCAAGGAAAACGACTGCATAGGGAAAAGGGTTAAAAACCATGACAGTGCTGGGCCCCTACTGTCTCCCGAGGAGGAAAAGATAGGTGACACTATAGGGGAGAGTGCCATCAGCAGCACTGGGCCACATGGCGACACCAACCACATGCTTGTCAATTCAGCAGGTGGGTGATCAGACACATTGAAATGCTAGGCCTACCTGATGTATAAATTTAAAGTTATGAGACCAGACAGCATTGTAATCTTGACTTTTTATTTAAAGAGAAGCTGAAATGGAGCAAGAAACCGCCCTGAGGCGCAAGATTGCGTCCCGATAGGTGCCCCTCCGTTCCCATGGCGCATCAGGGGATGTAGGCGCTGCACAGGAGAGTCACACTCCTTCTCCTACATCCATCGTCTCCACCCCTGGCAAGGTCCTGACTGACAGCATCCTGAAATCACAGATTTAAACCAATTAGTTGGCGAGGTGGTTTTGGAGTTGCAAGAGCTTCAAATTCAATTTCTCTGGTTGAGTGTGTATCCAAATAAATAAAATGAACTTTGTGAAACGCTGTTGTTTAATCGTCATTATATTGCCCGTGGTGTATTTTTCTTACCTGTTCAATTACAATCGCTGTATTAGTTGGCACCTCCTCCTGTGCGCAATGACATTCAGCTGTCCTTGGTCTGGAGGGGGGTCAGTGGCTGTGGGTGCTCATCGGGCCTCAGGTCCTCATGGGTAATCCCATGGCTCAAGGTGATGTTGTGGAGCAAACAACAGGATAAAATAATCTGGCATACCTTTGCTGGCATACCTTTTTTCTTTTAATTACATGAGCCTCCCTCCAGTTGCATCCAGACATAGTCACCTGCCTTTCATTACATTACATTACATTACATTAATTTAGCAGACGCTTTTATCCAAAGCGACGTACAGTAAGTGCATACAGAGACATCATCAAGATCACTACAGAACAGACAAGACAAAGCACATCCTTCCCATAATGTAGCAGCTATCCCTAGTAATGAACGTTGACTGTAGTTCACAGTAAGCTGTGTGTAAATCAGCAATACTACACTTCTATTCTAAATACTATTATAAACTATAATAAACAGACAGGAAAACACAGGGAACTAGTAAACACAGGGAACTGATATTCCTAGGTTAGAATATCAGTCAAGGTAGAGTCTGAAGAGGTGTGTCTTCAGGCCTCGGCGGAATGCAGGCAGGGTTGGAGTAGAACGTAGGGGAATGGGAAGTTCATTCCACCACTGAGGAGCTAAGGTGGAAAAACTCTGCAGTCGGGACAAGCGAGAACCTTTGACACGGAGGGGGGGGAAGTGCCAGTCGCCCTCCTGTAGAAGAGCGAAGTGGTCGAGCAGGAACATAGTTCTGGATTAAGTCTGGCAGGTAGGCGGGGCCTGTCCTATTGGCTGCAGTGTAGGCCAGGGTCAGAACTTTGAACCTGATCCTGGCTGCAACTGGCAGCCAGTGGAGTGACCTCAGCAGGGGGGTTACATGGGAAAATTTCGGGAGGTTGAACACAAGCCGGGCAGCTACATTCTGGATCAGTTTAAGGGCGGCATTGTAGTGTAATGGTTAAGGAACTGGCCTTGCAACTGAAAGGTTGCGGGTTCGATTCCCAGGTAGGACACTGCCGTTGTACCCTTGAGCAAGGTACTTAACCTGAATCGCTTCAGTATATATCCAGCTGTATAAATGGATAATAATATGTAAAAGAAATGCTAAAAAGTTGTGTAAGTCGCTCTGGATAAGAGCGTCTGCTAAATGCCTGTAATGTAACGTAATCAGTTGAAGAGGCAGAATGGTGCAGGCTGGTAGGCTTGCGAGCAGGGAGTTGTAGTAGTCCAGGCGTGAGGTGACCATGGTCTGGACAAGAAGCTGGGTGGAGTAGGTGGTCAGGTACGGTCGAATACTCCTGATGTTGTACAGGAGGAACCTGCAGGACCGAGCCGTCGCCCTGATGTGCTCTTTGAAGTCCAGCCGGTCGTCCAGGACCACCCCCAGGTTCCTTGCAGAGCGGGAGGCAGCCACCACGGTCCCATCAACGGTGATGGAGAGGTCATGTAGTGGGGAGGTCTTGTACGGCATGAAGAGAAGCTCTGTCTTGTCAAGGTTGAGCTTCAGGTGATGGGTAGCCATCCACTCAGAGATGTCAGTCAGACAAGCAGATATCCTCTCCTTAACCTGTGGGGTAGATGGAGGGAAAGAGAGGAAGAGTTGAGTATCATCAGCATAGCTATAGTATGAGAAGCCATGTAAATGAATTACTGAGCCAAGAGACTTAGTATACATAGAGAACAGCAGAGGACCCAGTACAGATCCCTGCGGGACTCCTGTAGACAGGGGATGGGGAGCAGAGACGGAACCCTTCCAGGAGACTTGGTAGGATCTATCAGTGAGATACGATACAAACCAAGAGAGGGCAGTTCCAGAAATGCCCATCTCAGCGAGTGTGGAGATCAGGAGTTTGTGGTTGACCGTGTTGAATGCCGCAGACAGGTCAAGGAGAATCAGAACAGAGGAGAGAGAGGAGGCTCTAGCAGTGGCGAGTGCCTCCATCACAGCCAGGAGAGCAGTTTCAGTGGAATGGCCGGTTCTGAAGCCGGACTGATGCGGGTCAAGCAGGTTGTTCTGGTGGAGAAAAACAGACAGTTGGTTAAGGACAGCACGTTCAATTGTTTTGGACAGGAAGGGCAAGAGAGATACAGGACGGTAGTTCCTGACATCAGTGGGATCCAAGCTAGGTTTTTTAAGGAGTGGGGTTACACGGGCAGTTTTAAAGGCAGCAGGAACATGGCCACAGATTAGGCAGGTGTTAATAATGGAGGACAGATATGGAAGGAGCTCAGCAGATATAGACTGGAGGACTGCTGAAGGTATGGGGTCTAGTGGACAGGTGGTTGCGCGATGGCGCGTCACCAGCTGGAGCACATCTGAGTCCTCCAGAATCTTGAAGGACGACAGTGTAGCGATGGGTTCATTATGGGGGATGTGGGGTGTCACCGGATGCATGAAGGAGTTCCGGATCGCGGCCAACTTCCCCTCAAAGTGGGTCAGGAAGTCATCTGCAGAGAGGGAGGAGGGTGAAGTGGGTGGAGGGGGGATGAGCAGGGAGGAGAAGTGGAAAAGAGTTTACGTGGGTTAGATACACATGCATCAATTTTAGACTAGGATTACAGGGGTACCATCCTCAGGGAAGGAGCTCAGGAGAGTGTCCAGTTTATCCAGGAAAGCGCCGAGCGGACCTGGAGGGCGATAGAGAACAACAATGTTAAGTGCAGATGGGTGAGTTACAGTGACTGCATAAGGAGATATTCAGGCAGGGTACAGTGGGAATAGAGAATTTCCAGGACGTGGAAATGAGCAAACCAGTACCCCCGCCTCTGCCAGAGGCCCTGGGGGTGTGAGAGAAGGAGTAGCCAGCAAACAGGGCAGCTGGAGTAGCTGTGTTATCGGGAGTGATCCAGGTCTCAGTGAGAGCCAGGAAGTGGAGGGACTTCACCTTGGCATATGCAGTGATGAAGTCAGCTTTCTGGACGGCTGACCGGCAGTTCTGTAGTCCACCCACCACTGAGAGTTCCTTATGAGAGGACAGCGGTGGGCAGACCAGGTTAGCCGGACAGCATCTGCGGTGGTTGAGCCTCCTGGAGCGAGGCATGGAGCACAGAGGAATGGGGGTTAGACACATAGTAGGGGGTGATAAGACGGGTTAGGTGGGGAAAGATCATTACAAACAGACTACAGACAGTTCAAATTGCCGATGAGGCTGCCGTATTTACGGTATTTACGGCAACCTCTACTTTAACTTATAGACTATTTGCTAATTTCCCGATTGCACTCAGCTGCTTGCAGGGCTAGTTCACTCAGGTGAATCTATTTTCGATTAGCAACACAAAAGACTAGCAGCTGGCCTAAAAACACAAAGCAAGTAAACAACTGACCGCTAATGCTGCAATTTACATCAACTAAACAGTGACTACGCTACAAACAGTTCAAATACCTATTGTGTGCTCCACAACAGACCTTGCACGGCCATGGGCCACATTGAAGCGAGTCTCCTCCTGTCTGTAGGTTGATCAGGAGCCATGTCTTGAGAGGATAACACCTGTCGCCTGATTGTGTGCGTATACAGACGATTCATCACGCTGCTGTTATGCACAATGAAGAAGTCATGGGTTGTTGCAGAAATTAACAAATGCTTGGGAGGCTGCACAGGTGAGGCAAATGTGTGTCACCACAACAGGTTTGGTGTCTGTCAAACACTGCAATCTAGAGATAAGGAAGGGGAGTCAGATTCTGGCAGCCAGACTGAGGCCTTGCCGAAATCTGACTCCCCCACTGTAACTGACCTCCTGTTGCAGATATGAACAATTGCTTTTGAGAGTGTACAGATGAGGTCCAGATGTGTCACTAGAGTGATTCTGGTGTTTGTGAAACACTGCAATCCTGAGATAAGGAGGGGGAGTCAGATTCTGGCAGCCAGACTGAGGCCTTGCCGAAATCTGACTCCCCCACTGTAACTGACCCCCTGTTGCAGATATGAACAATTGCTTTTGAGGCTGTATAGTAGAGGTACAGATGTGTCACTAGAGTGATTCTGGTGTTTGTCAAACACTGCAATCCTGAGATAAGGAGGGGGAGTCAGATTCTGTAAGCCAGACTGAAGCCTTGCCAGAATCTGACTCCCCCACTGTAACTGACCTCCTGTTGCAGGTATGAACAATTGCTTATGAGGGTGTACAGTAGAGGCCCATATGTGTCACTAGAGTGATTCTGGTGTTTGCCAAGCACTGCAATCCTGAGATAAGGAGGGGGAGTCAGATTCTGGCAGCCAGACAGAAGCCTTGCCAGAATCTGACTCCCCCACTGTAACTGACCCCCTGTTGCAGATATAAGAAATTGCTTTGGAGGCTGCACAGGTGACGCCTATGTGTGTCACCAGAGAAGGTTTGGTGTCTGTCAAACATTGCAATGTAGAGATAAGGAGGGGGAGTCAGATTCTGGCAGCCCTGCCTCCAACTGACTCCCTGTGGGTAAACAATACAGTCCCAGATGTGTAAACAGGGTAATTTCGGTAGATTTTAAATATATAAATATATCCTTACAATATTTATGTATTGTCGATATCTGCAAATATACGAACATAGCCATATTTCAAAACAGATTTATGGATATGGGGTAAAATCCCCTATGTTATAGCCTACTACCTCAGTGAAAAATACATTCAATATAGCCTATCTGTGCCAAATGAAACACTATCTAAGAAGACACGGATCAACATTAACGACGTTTTAGAAAAGTATACTTTACATGCATTTTATCTGCTTTTAACGTCGGCAATTGATTCTTTAAAAGTATGCTTGTTAATTTACGTCAGAAAGCCACAAAAATCGAACATTTAAAATTAGAAAAAGAGTACCTATACGTAGCTACAGACAGTGACACAGAATGGTCCATCTATCTTCCGAAAGAACGAAGATACTGGTTGGAAATCGCGAAAGGAGAATGAACAAGTCGCAAAGAACGTAATGCAGAGTGGACGCGCGTGCACGCGAGGGGAGTCAAATTCAGGCAGGGAGTCTGATTTCGGCACAACACCGTTAGCAAGCTCCTGTAACTAATCCACCTGGACGTCGGCTACTACGAGCATTTAACGTTAAAGCTCTGACTTACCGAGCCCACTCACTGGATAAGATTGATGGGAGGCTTCGGTTTCCGATCCGCCTTCACTTGCAATCTTTCTTCACAATCTTGAAAATAACGTTACGTTAATCCCGCAGAATCCGATCCAGGATGTTTACATTCACAGGTTCCATTTTCTGTCAAATGCAGCCAAATGAAATGGCAAAAGCTAACGTTACAAAAAGTGAGGTAGTTTAGGCTAGCGTTAGGCAACGTTAGTTAAATCACTAACTTTAGCAATTACATAGTAGCTATTAACACTACAATACAAATCACCACTGACAACTCCACAACCATAAAAATTTAATAAATTTCTCTCTCGCTCCCTTTCTATCTCTCTCTAATACAGTAACACAGTAATGGTCGACTCGAAATTGGCAGTGAAGATGATTATATTGCTGGACAGCTGAACTCGTGTTCTGAATGGTTAGACATTATGTCAATCATCAGGACGAGAACGCGCACAAGAACACGCATGATTGGATTATGAACTTCAAAAACGCATCATAATCCACAAATATCCAATCATATCTGGTCAAGTGAAGCATTCAGACGCTGTGCCTCACTGAAGTTCCTTTTAAAAGTCAAAGGGTGGCGCTGTTTTTCACGATACAAGCACAGAACTATATAAGAAGATACAAGGCATATTTTTGAATCTAAGCACTTTTTTTTTTAGCTTCCGAACGGAAAGTCGAAAGTCGGTGATGATTCGATATTAAATAAAGTCTATGTTGTGTGTGTGATTGTGTGATATGCATATTCTTTTTCACCCCTTTTTTTTGTGAAGCACTGCTTCACCTGTTGTCTTAGAGAAACCTCCTCTGGTAACGTTACATTAATTTAGAGGTCGGCCAATAGTTGTGGCTTGTACTTGGACCGAAGAGAGCACAACCAAAGGCGTCCTCGAGTGCTTATGTGAAAAACCAGGAGAAAAGACTGGGGAAAACTAATTTCTCACAGGAAATAACAGAATTTTACCGGACAAGTCAATTCGCTCGGGATTGCTTTAACCTGGGGTAATTTTTACAGGACATTTAACAGTAGGCTAGGTAAAAGACTCCAGAATCTTTACTGGCGCGGGAGCGCGCAGTCCGTAAAAGTTACGGACATGGCAGATTCAGACGGAATTTATTACATCCTCCGGTATAATTATTACATTACCCCACCTCCCCCTGTAAAACTTATCCTGTCCGAATAGGGCTATAGATTGGGATGGCAGGTATGGCATCCGCCAAGTTACGGCATGCCCCATACCTATACAGCACCGAGAGTTTGGCACTTTTCAGGGTTTCCTACAGAAGTAACCACAATGACCATAGACTCTCAGCCCTTAAAAACATTACCTTCTGTATGTTCTGACCTCATGTAACCACACAGCATTCAGATACAACTTCACACATCCACACAATAAAGCCCCAAACTTGGGTTATTTTGCCGTTTTTCTCCTTCTTCTTCTTCTTCTTCTTCCCATTTTCCTGCCAAACTGCCTGCCTCCGTCGCGATGTTATCCAATGGGGAGAATTGTTATTTGAGGGTATGGTCCGTATACCTGCTCATCAAGCTTATCGTCCAATAAAAACGCTTCATACTAATTTTTTTTAATGTTAATGTAGCTAATGGCTTCATGCTTTCCAAGAAGCTACTGTGGTTTAGTGGTTAAAACTACAGGCTCTCACACAGTGGATTGTGGGTTCGAGCCCAGCAGGGCACGTGTATTTTCCACAAAAACAATGTGCAACTGTTAAGTACTTTTCCATTTCTTAGACTGTTATTATTTTCACATTGACACATTAACGTATTTTTATTGCAAAGGCAAAAGAGGTTTACAATATTAACTGTTCAATGTTTCACTTGTATTTCACTTGTACTATATCACACCCTCCCCAAACCGGACGCTCGCTTTTGTCCGGTTTGGGGAGGGTGTTACGCTGTGCTCTTGCGGTCATGACTGACTAACTGTGGAAACCCCTTGCCTCGGCCAACATTTCTTTATTCATTAATTTCTTCACTTCAGCTCCGTTCACTTTATCCTTTTCACACATAACACAAGGTCACCATAAAATTAACTACTAGGAAAATTAAGAATTTACGATAATAGCCTACATTAAGAATTGATGATAGCCTCTTTTAAGCTGCAAGACTTTAAGCGATCGGATTTATAAACCGCCAATTCCCCAAACATATCTGATTCATGGTTAGTCACTTATAAATAAATAGATAGCCTCCAAATGTGGCTGATAATGTAGCTTACTGCAAACACTTTTAATTATAATAATAATAATAATAATAATAAGAAGAAGAAGAATAATCTCTGGTATGTACTTTCTTAGTAGTATCTACTGTTTTCTTTCTGGCTAAGATTCCTGGGAAATGTGCGTTGTCCAATTAAGCTTGTTCGCCAACGTTACTTCCTGCTTCTCGTCAGGAAGCAGAAACAAGCTAGGCTTCTACGAAGCGAATCAACATGCATTATAGCCTACATTCATTGCACTACAGAAAACTAAACTAAACCTAGCTGTCCAGTACCAAAACATTTCCCGCAGGTAACGTTCTACACTACCGGAAAAAAAAACTCTGCGGTGCAGAAACTCACTAGCTCACTCGCTAGCTCGTAGCCCACACATGGAAGGTTGGAGTTACGCATCCGACAATCCAGTGTTGAATAGCCTAACGTTAAATGTATTTCATAGAATACTAATAGCCCTATTTTAAAACTGTATTTCCATATTTTACTGATGCAAACTATTTAGGCTGTACTAGCTATTTAGGCTGTATGTCTTTCAGCTAGAATGTGTTTGCGTCTAGCCCATTGTGCATGTATGTCTCCATGTAGACTTGGTTCATTAATTTACATGCTTCTTCATGATCTATAGCTCAGGTGGTGCTGTTCATTGTATTTCATTACACATTAAATACTGCTCATCTACAAACTCTTTTAATGTAATTGTGTGCTGTCTTTAATAGGATAACTGTTCTCATTCTTGTCAGTAGAGGATGTTGTGGTTAAGCGAATGTCTACATACATTTCTTTGGAATGCATGTCTCTCTCCGTGTTTATCTTCATGCATTATTCATCATTAGTTAGCTATAAAAAATAAGTGATATCAGATCAAAAACGTCTACGACGTAAAAAAAGCCAAGTTACTCACGCATAGCCTACATAGCGCTGTCCATAAGTTCTTAATTCCAACTTGCAAAAACTAGGCCTGCCTTTAAAAGTCTTGATATCAAAATGTGGCCAAGTTACAACTAACAATATTGCCTATCGTAGCTCACACTAAATAAACTAGCTCTATTCCCAAGCAATGCTATCCAAACTTTCCTAAATTATTTAATGCAACTTGGCCCTGTGTTTCTTCATCTTACCATCTCAAGAGAATGTGGTCAATGAAACTGTATGTGCCACATCAAACTGCAAAATGAAAATAATTTATAGTGAAATACTCTGATTCAGATGTGTTGCACTTAGAAATTAAACAGAAAAATTACTACACTATAGGGCATGTTTGAACAATTGTCTGCATCCACTGCTTTGGGTCTATGAAAAGCACAGAATGAATAAAATGTATTATTATTATTATTATTATTATTATTATTATGTATTTATTTATTGATTTATTTATTTGGATTTCTATCAAAACCTGTGTGGTCCTACAGAGCATAGATATCCTTGTGTTTACAAAATTCTGTTTGCAAATATCATAAATACTATTATGTTAAGAAAATTGATACTATTACTTATTTGCCACCATCTGACCCACAAACATGTCTGGATACGTTTGTAAAAATGCTTTATGTACGCTTTTTTTTTATGTACGCTGTACGATTTTCTAGGTAAAAATATTACACATTTTTATCTGCATTTATTTATTCATCACCCCTTTCTCTATTGTACATGATGTTTCTTCATATAAATGTCTGTTTGTGAATTGTAAAGAACGCTGTCGCAGCAGTTAACATTTTAAAACCTGTACATTAACTTGCCAACAAAGTACAACCATATCCTTTCATTGAAATCATATGTTGTTCCATGTGGCACAATCTCTTCACATGCATAGATGAAGAAACACAGGGCCAAGTTGCATTAAATAATTTAGGAAAGTTTGGATAGCATTGCTTTGGAATAGAGCTAGTTTATTTAGTGTGAGCTACGATAGGCAATATTGTTGGTTGTAACTTGGCCACATTATGATATCAAGACTTTTAAAGGCAGGCCTAGTTTTTGCAAGTTGGAATTAAGAACTTATGGACAGCGCTATGTAGGCTATGCGTGAGTAACTTTTTTTACGTCGTAGACGTTTTTGATCTGATAGATATATACTGTATGTATTATAAGTTATTATCGTCATGGGGAATTTTTTTCTAGGAGCAGATAACATTCACATTTACAAACAGACAACCTTCCACAATGTCTTTCTACGATACAAGAAATATACAACTATTTAGGAAAATATTTAGGCCGACAAAGAAATATAGAATCATGTTTGCCCCATTCATGTCCTATGTTTGTAGGTCAGATAAAGTTTAGCCAAATAAGTAAAATATTATAATTTATTTTAAAATGTAAAATGATTTTTTTTAAAATATACCCTTTGAACACAAAATAATAAAAATTAGGCTATAATAATAATTATTTTATTCAAGATGTGCTTTTCATACACCCAAAGCACTGGATGCAGACAATTGTTCAAATATATAGGGCCTGATTTACTAAGACCTTTAGCGGATGCAAAATATTTACCCTGACCAATCATTTGTCATGTTATTGGTTTTTACTAAAGGTCTTAATAAATCAGGCCCATAGTGTACTCATTTTTATTCATATTTTTAAGTGTAACACAGTTGAATTTCAGATTATTTCTACTATAAATGATTGGTATTTCACACTTTGATGGGACACATAAAGTTTGAATAACCACATTCTCTTGAGATGGCAAGATGAAAAAGCACAGGGCCAAGTTACATTAAATAATGTAGGAAACATTGGGTAGCATTGCTTTGGAATAGAGCTTGTTTAATTTGTGTGAGCTGATAGTCAATACTGTAAATTGTAACCTGGCCTCATTTCAATACTTTTAACGGCAGGCCTGGATTTTGCTAGTTTATATAGTTTATATTTACCTCAAATAACTACCTTCCACAATGTCTTTGCACTCGATATGAACAGATGTGCATACGATCAATGTCCAGGCATACATAGCTAGGCTACATCGGTGTATAATTTTCTTTTAATTGCTGTAGGCAACATCCTACAAGATTTTGAGGTTTGAAATGAATTAATTCCTGTTGTGTTTATTGATAAAAATCCTAAATGTGTGTACAGTGCATATCGATGGCTTGGAACCAGAGGGGCGTAAGTACCATTTGGCAATTTACAGGAGAGCCAAAATACATTTTCACCAAACTTTCAACAACTGTATTTATTAACATTCAACCATAACATTGGAACCCCATACATAATAAAATAATTGGCACTAACTGAGCAATATTATTACAATACAATATTCCAAAACCTTAAAAAATATTTTGATTATGCCATAAAAACGTCACATACACCTTTTTGCCACAAAAAAGTCATTTTCTAGCATGTAAACGAGGGGCGTATGTGATGAACAATACAGAAACTGATACAGTTTTATTTGCCAATTTAAAAAACACTTGAACAATTAGAATGAATGATTAGAAAAAAGTAGAATGGCTACAATTAAAATTTAACACTACAATCCAATTTGTAATTTAAAATTCCCGTTCACTCAAATCATTAGGTCTTACTTACTGTCACGTAAAAATTAAATCATTAATTCCATTTCCATCAAATTATAAAATGTACTTATTGATATCTAAACATACAGCATTATCTCTCATGTAAATATTGTATCCATTTAAATTAAGAGCCTAAATAAAATGTACAATAAGGGTAACAGTCGCCTGAACCATATTTAGATACACTATATGGCCTGTATGTGGACACCCCTTGGTGTGGGGCTGTTTTTCATGGTTCAGGCTATGCTCCTTAGTTCCAGTGAAGGCAAATCTTAACACTACAGCATACAATGACATTCTAGACGATTCTGGGTTTCCAACTATGTGGAAACAGTTTGGCGAAGGCCCTTTCCCATTTCAGAATGGCAATGCCCCCGTGCACAAATAGAGGTCCATACATAAATGGTTTGCCGAGATTGGTATGGAAAAACTTGACTGGCCTGCACAGATCCCTGACCTCAACCCATCAAACACCATTGGGATCAATTGGAAAGCCGACTGCTAGCCAAGCCTAATAACCCCACATCAGTGCCCGACCTCATTAATGCTCTTCTGACTGAATGGAAACAAATCCACACAGCAATGTTCCGACATCTAGTGGACAACCTTCACAGGAGAGAGGCTGTTATAGCAGCAAATGGGGACTAACTCCATATTAATGCCCATGATTTTGGAATGAGATGTTGGATGAGCAGGCGTCCATATATTTTGGCCATGTAGTGTAATACTTTGTGTTTCTATCTGTATATAATACTGTGTTCATTCATTTTGACAGCGCCACATGTTTTCACTTAACCATATCAGGCCAAAACAATAGGATTAGCAATGCTAAAGGGCAATGTCAATGATATACTTAATAATAATAATAATAATACATTTTATTTATAAAGCGCTTTTCATCGTAATAAACAATCCCAAAGTGCTATTTACAGAAGTGCATTAAAATAAGATAAATAAATAAAACAAAGATGAGGACAAACACTTCAGGAAAAAAAAGAGATAAGTGCTGCAGGGGGGGTATAAACAAACAAACACCACTAAACAAAACTAACAGAACGCTCTCCTGTATAAAAGAGTCTTTAGGCCTGCTTTAAAGGAGCCCAGAGTCTGTGGTGTCCTCAGATGGTCAGGGAGGGCATTCCAAAGGCGGGGGGCAGTAGAGCAGAAAGCCCGATCACCCATAGTGCGGAGCTTAGTTCTGGGGGTGTGGAGGAATAGGCCGCTGCTGGACCGGAGATTGCGGGAGGAGTTTTGAGGGGTGAGTAGTTCTTTGAGGTACGGAGGTGCATACTTTACCATCATCATTCACAGCCGACCCTGACTCTGATTCCTTACTCAATTCATCGTGCTCTTCAAGATCATCTGGGTCTTGCATTAAACTCATTAAAACCTCTTCTGCTGTTAAAGGTTTTCTTGCATGTACAACCTTGATGTGTTGGCAGCCATTTTGGCTTAAGTGCTGTCCTAAAGGGATAGTTCGGAATTTTGGACATAATGTCTCAATTACGACTTACCCATGATGTAGTTGATTGATGGAAACCATTTTCAGCTAATTCCATGCAGTCCCTTCTTTTGGACATACACACGTTGCTAATGCTAGCGCAACTCTATGGTAACCGTAGCATCCACTACCAAACGCACTTAAAACACTCCACAGTGCACCCAAAACAAAGCAAAGGAAGTGGAAGTACGGCGGCGGAGCGATACTTTATGTTACCTACGAATGTAGTGCTTGCACTGGTCGACTACAACAACAAAGAAGAGCAATAAGTTGCAATGGACACATTCACTCCACCGCCGTACTTCCATAGAGAATATAGGTCCAGGGGTGGTAAAAGTACTCAAAAGTTATACTCGAGTAAAAGTATAGATACTTAATAAAAAAATGACTCCAGTAAAAGTAGAAAGTCCCCCATTCAAACACCACTTGAGTAAAAGTACAAAAGTATCCGATTTAAAATGTACTTAAGTACCAGAAGTAAAAAGTAAATATTCAAATTAATTGTAAATAGCCATAAATAAGCAGACCAATTGTTGTGGGAGTGATATGCAATGTTTTAATTGAATATGAATGACAATTGACAACAAACAGAGACAGATCTACAGTCAATCCCCCACCCCCTTATTTAACTGTGTGTGTGTGTGTGTGTGTGTGTGTGTGTGTGTGTGTGTGTGTGTGTGTGTGTGTGTGTGTGTGTGTGTGTGTGTGTGTGTGTGTGTGTGAGCCAAGAGGACAGGAGTGCATTGACTTGCATGCTCTGTGAAATCCTACAGTAGTACAATCCTGCAGATCAGAACACTGCAAATAAAATAAATAAAATAAGTGATAAGATTACACTGCCAATAGGATTTGCAATCATAAGGGACAATAAGACAACTATTACAGACTTGTGCAATGAGGGTGAACCATCCCTCCCTTTAAGTTGAAATATCTTCAAAATAAACTCTCAGGCTAGGCTACACAGAATCTGCCTGGCACCTTAACGCAGTATAGGGGCTGAACTCACAGTAGCAGCAGACACAAATCACATTGTTTAGTTTTGCATAATTCTGTAATAACTGTCTTTCCTACTAGGCCCTAAAGTGTGTGACCCTGAAATTACATGAAACTATATGAAACTAACATCTGCATGAAAGCAGCAGAAGTTAAGATACAAGGTACGACAACTATTAGAGAATTGTGCAATGAGCGTGAACCATCCCTTTAAGTTGAAATATCTTCAAAATAAACTCTTAGGCTCTCTCTCTTTACACAGCATCTGACTGGCTAGCACATTTGTAAGACGGGTTACTATTTAAGGCTGTAAAAGCTTCTGTTCAGCTTCAGCAGAAGCTGATTTTCAAAATTGCTGGAGTCCATCCTTGCTCTCCTAGGGCTAAATAGAAGCCCTGCAATACTAAACAGCCTTTCACACGCAGCTGAGGCAGGAAGAGGCGTGTTTAACTTGATGGACACCTTACAGACGGAGGGGAAGGTCTTCAGCAGACTGGTGTGGTCAGCAGAGCATGCCAGATATCCCTCAAGTTCTTTTGAGGTTTCTTGTGCAACAGAATGAAAGAATGAAATTGAACAGAATGGCATTCAGAACATTAGTCAATGACAGCCAAAGTACATATTTTTCATAGGTCTAATCTTTACTGTAACTCTCATTTGGCAAATAGCCATGGTATCATTCTAGACAGTTAATTGAGACATAGCATAGGCCTAAACCTTCCACCTCAGGGATGCATGCAACACAAGCTGTATTTTCATAGTGTCATGGCTGCTGCCTGTTTCCTCGCTTTCTACTTCGTTTTCTGATCTATCGGATTTTCTGTACTCCATTGCGGGGTTTTGCTTCGCCCCGCCTATTAGTGTTTTCACCTGGCCTATTACGTTTGCTGCCAGGTATTTAAGCCCTGGAATTCCACTTCCAGGTGCTTCACTATTGCTTCGTGCCTTCACGAACGACAGGGTTGTGTTTTACTGCCTCTAAGAAAGACATTCTTTATTTCTTTTTCTTTAGAGACAGTTTTCTCCTGTTCTTTTGGAAGCTTGGAGATTATTTATTTCTTATTTCTTCTGCTCTCGCTATAGCCTTTAGCTGTAGTACTATCTGCTTATTTTCTCTGCCCGGTTTTCTCGTGGCTATCCCTGTTTTTACTAGGGTGTTTATTGTTTGGCGCTGCCAGGGATTGTTCCATTTTTCTGTTGTCGCGTTTGTCTCATCGCTATTTCGCCTAAAACCCCTCACACATAGAATGCATAGCCTACCGTGGTATATAATTCATTTCTTATTTGAATTATTTAGTGTGTTAATCTACTGCATAGGTTGTGTTAATTGTTTACCCTCTCTAACCCTCAATGAGAGGAATGGAGTTGGGCTACGAGCCCGGCCAATTCTGGCCATTATAAGGACATAGGTATTGCATTGGTCAAGCAATGAACTGATCATATGTTAAGAGAACGATTAAAAATGCATCATTATATCTGTGAACCCCCCCCCCCCTTTAATGTGAGGTTGAATGTATATACATCATCTGCTACCATACACATATATATTATTTTGAAAATAAATACAAAATATCTGTATACAAAAGAAGCAGGCTTTTCCTTACCCTTTTTGAGGATGGCTTCGTCTTTGGTCCACGACGTCTTGAATTTTGGCAGCAAGATGGCGGCTGCAATCAGTTCTGGGTCTTCCAAGATTTCACTGAAGCGGTTCTTCAAACCCAGTTGAATGGCATCAACAAGTGGCTTGGAAAACTTTAAGGATGGCTTGATCCGATCCAGTTTGGTCTTCAGCTGAGTCAGAGTGGGAAGAAGCCATCCCATCTGTATGTTGGTTTCAGCCTGCAGAATATCAATAGCCTTGGCCACTGGACTCATGGTTGCTGAGTATTCTGCTAAGAAGGCCAATTCTGATGGATTGAGCCTGTGACACACAAAACGTTTCAATTCAGTCTGGGGTAGTCATAGTGAGATAGTTGAATCCAATATTAGGTAGTAGCTTTAGAATGGTATACAATGTTCAGTTAGGGCTTTAGGATGTTTAGAGTGGGGCAGTTGTATTGGGTTGATTAGTGTGGGGTAGTTTCAGTGAGTGGGTGGGGTTACTGTACTAGGGTAGTTAAGTTTTAAGTAGTTATGAGTGGGGAAGTTGTAATGAATTAGTGAGTGTGTAGTAAAAAATATTGGTACAGTACTCACATTGGAATTTTTAATGATGCGCAGACATCTCGGATGGCTCCCTCTCCTTGTTCTTTGACGATCCTCACTATTGTCTCCACTGCGAAGAACATCGAGTTCCATCTAGTTGCATTGGGCCGTATTAGCTGAAGTTTGCATGCATCTTCGATGGTTTCTGCAGCAGTAGCGGATCGCGCACTCTTGTTCCATAGTACCTGGCACTTTGAAAATGAGGATCTGGACACTTTTTTGTAGGTCTCATTTGAGTTTGCCTTTAAAGCATCGACTGTTGACACCAGATTAAGAAGGTGGCATGCGCAACGCTGATGCTTGGGTAGATGATACTCAATGCCATCGCCTTCATCAAGCACACTTGTCACTTCTTGGAAGTTAACTTCACCCTCTTCCTCCTCATCTTCCTCACCTGAGCAGCTTGCTTCTTCAGTGTCAGTCACATTGTTGTTTTCGTCTTGTTGGGCTCCATAGACGTGGAATGCTTTTATAAAATTCGACCCATAGTCAGTCGTTGTTCTAACGATCTTGTCACGAATCTGGTATTCTGCATGGATGTCATTTAATGCACCAGCTAAAACGTCAAACGTGTGAGAGCCTTTTAACTGCCTACATGCTAGGGCTGCTGAGCGCCTGTCTAAACTGTCAGGATCAAGCCAGTGAGCTGTTACACCCATGAAGCTGCGCCTCCTGGCGGTCCAGCAGTCTGTGGTGGTTGCGATGTATTCCACCTCCCTCATTGCCGCAATCACTTTCTTCTTCATAGTTTTGGTAGCTTCGGCTATACTTGACCGTAGAGTGGGACGTGACATGATGGTGGCATTGGGCTGGAGGTCCTGGATCAGGTCTTTGAATGCTTGTAGGTTCACCACACTGAATGGTTGAAGGCCTTCAATGACATACTTAATTACTGCTTTGTTTATGGTCACTTGTGACACTCGCTTGCTAGACATATCCAGTTTGAGCTGCTTGGTAGTACCGGCAGGAGGTGTTTCGTGAAGCTTTCTCTTCTGTGAGCTGCTGTGACTCTGAGTCAATTTAGAGTAACTCTCTAACTGATGGGGATGCTTTCTCTGCAAGAAAGAGAAATATAATTTATAAATGTGTATTTTCCTAAATATAAAACTGTTAAACATAATTTCTCAATAACAATCTTATACAGTGCATCCGGAAAGTATTCACAGCGCTTCACTTTTTCCACATTTTGTTCTGTTACAGCCTTATTCCAAAATTGATTAAATTATTTTTTTCCCTCAAAATTCTACACACAACACCCCATAATGACAATGTGAAAAAAGTTTTTTTGAAATTTTTGCAAATTTATTAAAAATAAAAAACAAAAATTTCTCATTTACATAAGTATTCATACCCTTTGCTTTAACGTATTTTTAAAGTATCATATTTGGTCGCATATCCTTTACATGCTGTTACTTCCTGAAGTCTGTGACCATCAACATCAAAAAATGGTCGATATCTTATTTTCAGGTACTGTTACAAGCGATACTATAACCTCTCTGCATTTGAATGGATCTCTATGGAAATTGGGGGGTGAGACTAGATTCAGCTGTAAATTACACTGGTACAGTATGGAACACATGGCTGGCTAAATGGCTGTAAGTTATCAAGGGTCTGAGCTATCAAACGAGCCCCAAACCATCACTCTGTTGCCAGATATGGAGTAGATGTGGATGGATCACTGCAAGGGTTATTTCTCCGGACTCATTTTCCTATAGAACTCTATGGGGAAAAAAGTCAGGAGAAACAACCCTTAAAGTGATCCATTTTCAGAACTATTGCAGTGCGCGAGTTTTCGATTGAATGACAATTCACGCATTAGGTGTAAATGACAATTCGCGCATTAGGCTTGTCATCAGCTCCTTTTTAATGAATAGCCATTGTCCCGTACCATCTCATATCGCCTGGATGTTGATGGAGTGGGCTGAGAGCAATGTAATGTGGCATTCCCCTTCGCTGAGGGAAAGGTATGTGGACCTATGGAACCTTTTATTAGTATGCATTTTTGATATAGCCTACACAATAATAATATCTCACATTGTGATCTAGATATTTTAGTCATGCTTGTGCACGCCCCTGTGTGTAACAGACAGGAGGGTACGCGTGTTACGCCCATATAGAGGCACTTATATGCGCCGTTAAAATAACATGTAAACAACTGCGACATGACTTTAGACCAGGTTTGTGGTGGTTCTAGCGCAAGCGCTTTCTGCTGGCTCAGGATAGCAATACGCCAAATCAGAATCCTGGCCACTCCTCATCTTAAGACCAACACGCCCAGTTCATTTGTAATGGGCGCAAGAATACACCGTATTTAAACGGTGTGAACGCAAGGCGTTATAATGAACCATGCGCCGGGTGTAAGATAGCAAAGACACTTGCGTTTGGGTTAGCGCCGCTTAGAGCCGGGTGTAAGATAGGGCCCAGGAAGTATGAGCGCAAAAGAGCTTTCTGCCCATTGAAATCAATGGAGAAAACCAAGCTGATTTGACAACCAAAGAAAACATAATCGGTAAATTGTTTTGTGATCATAGCATTCATTATGTGCAGCAATTTGTGAAACGATGATTGTTTTGGCCCAGAAGTGTCAAATTTTTAAAATTAAAATGACATTTTCCTAAAAATGTAACACATTTCCATAATATTCTTTTCATATGAAACATGACGACCGTTAATTGAGTTAAAAAATATCATCGGGTAAGTTTAATTTCGCCGTCAAATGTCAGATATTTCCCATTCATTTCAATGGGAGCTCCAATATTTTGCGTACCTCCGGGTCACACCAGCCTGACACACCAGCCTGTCTAGTTAATATCAAGGGGCCAAGACTGGGCTGTCATTCTGAAGCTCACTTCCTGGTGCCGTTGCTCACTAGCGCCACTGCGGTTGGCTGCAGTATAGGTCTTTCCCCATGTAAGTCAATGGCAGTAATGTGGTCAAAATACTCAGTCAATAAATTTTTTACACAAAAAAATGCAATTGCAATAGGTGCCTTTCCTTCATCTAATGCCTGTGCATGTGCTGATTTTTTTAAATATTGTGTCGTTTGGACAGGGTATTAACATATGTTCAGGACCAATCAGAGGGACAGGTTGAGTCCTGGGATCACTGGCATAGATAGGTTCTATATGAATCTCACTGCCCTCACTCGGAGGGGCGGGACCTATTTTTATACAGTCTATGCTTGGGACAGGGAGACACGCTGTATTTTTGAGTGGAAATCTATGGAGAACAACCCTTAGTAGCCTACCGTGAACAAGCTGTTGTTTTGTGGACGCAGTTCGTAGCATAATAAATTGAGTGCCTTACCCGCTCATCTTCAACATGTTTGTCATCACATATAAATTTTGGTTGGAGCGAGCTATGATGTGTCTACTACGAAAAAAAATACTGTTCCGTAAGATGAGACAGAAGGGGATGTTGCAGCTACACTACAGGCCCAGTGTCTCGGAGCAAGCAGCCAAACTGTGGATTAAGTATCTCAAATCAATTGCTCCATACCTGTATAACCTTATCAATTTAGATATTAATTTAGCTATTACAACCCCTCCCGTACGCAATCGCCCCCTGTCATGTACTCCCCCTGTACTCCCCTGTCATGAACGTTACCATTGGTTAGCTAGCTAGCAAGCTAACGATATCTCACGGCAAGTCGTTTTAACATTTAGCTAGCAAGCTAACGATAGCTTATGGCAAGCCATTTTAAGTTATTCGACTTCCTTAAAGTCATCCTTGCTGGCTGGCCATATAAGTTCGCTAGCTACCGTGATTGCCTGGCTAACGTTACTAACGTTAGCCAGCTGCTCTAGCTAGAAATCTAACCACTAACCTTAATCCCCACTTTATCTGGAAGAGTTTTCAGAACGGGGTTTCATGCTGCGGCAAACCGTGACAGACTGCTCTGCCACAGTCGAGTTAATTAGCGGTTAGCCAAAAAGACTGTGGTGGTTTGCTCATTTAAGACTATGGGGTCAGCTTGCTACCTTTCTAGCGGCGCTAGGGACATTTATAATAAAAGTAGTCTAACAAAATAACATATGTGATTAATTGACCGTCAATATAGTTGATGGCAATAGCGTTACCCTGTTCATCCATGTGTGGTGGTGATGCATTGTGTCTAGCTTGGCTACCGAGCTCAGCTGGTATGCTATCTAGCTAATCAAATTAGCTGATGTTAGCTGAATATAAATTGAAGATAACTGAATGAACGTTAATTATGTGACGAATACCACACATTCAATGCGAATGAATGACACCGTAAAATCGAGGATGAAAATTAAATGTTATATTATAAAACATTAGCAACTTAAGGAAGTTTACCGCGAGTTCGTTTTGCAAAATGGTAGGTTTGGTCAGGTCATGGGCTTTATATAGTTCTGTGGGTTTTATAGTTCTGTGGCTTCTCCACCCCGAACTGTCAATCATACTGTGCCCGGGCCATATCCGGTTGACCCTGCTCCAAGCCAAGGTCACTTCGGCTCCACGGAGCAGGCGCAGTTTGTACAAACGTCCGGCGAAAAAGACTTACGAGCTTCAATTCAGTTTTTACGAGGCCGTGGAAAGGCAATGGGTGACGTCACAGTGGCTTTGTCCATATTTTTATACAGTCCATAGACCCATTTCTTGTTTGTAAACAAAAAAGGATGCGCGCGCAACCCTGGGGCAAAAAGTGTATCACCTTGGCAGGCTATCATAATGCGGTGGACTTGATCATCAACGATTTAACGGACTAAGTGCATCTACTTTCGTTTCTGGTTCTTTTATTTCACTTTCATTTATTTATTTATTTATTTCGGCACGCATATAGTCACACTTCATCACAATTTCTGTAATATGCCCTGAACAAACACAGTACCTGCCGAAAAGGGATACGGGAAAAAGCAGACTGCTTATCAAAGTCCCGCCCCAATTCCCAAATCAAATTTGAATGTTCACATTATACATTTGTTTAAAACAGATTATTTCGTATCACAACAGCATAGCTGAATTTGTTTTATAACAAAACAGTCCGAGAAAGAAAAAATAAAATAAAATAAACAAAATAATAAAGTCCAAATAAGTCAAATTTAAATGTACATGTCATACATTAGTCAAAACAATTTGTTTCATTTCAACAGCAAACAGTCCAGAATATTGTTCAGATAATGTCCAAATAAATGTGTCCGTTTCTTCGTTTTTATGATGCTCGAGTGTCCCCTGTAAATGCAGTGCATTATGCTTGAGAAGGTGTGAGTGCCAATCGCAGAGTTCATTACCCATCACTATTATCTGCACTGGCCCCCGGAGGCTTGATGATTTCCGCCTGTAATTCGGCTATTTTTTCCTTGTTTTTAGAGATGTCAGACCTCATTTTTCTCAATATGGTCAGTACTTCCTTGTTTCCAGAGACGTCAAACCCCATTTTTCTCAGCTGTCGGTGCACCAAAAACAGGCCAAATCCCAGGCCGAGTAGGCCCAACATCATGAATCCAAACAGGTACACATCTTCCACATCTTCTATGTCCAGTACTCCAAGACACACTACACGCCATTTGTCCCACCCATCCCTAGTGTACCCTGCCAGAAAGGTCCCATCAGGACATGAAGGCTCGCCAGTGCCCTCACGCCTGGTAGAGAATACCTTATCAATAGCGTTAAATGACCAGTTTAGAAGCTCCATCCTGAGCAGGTTGTGCGGCCGGTGTCTGATGTCTTGTGTTGCAAGATCCAGGATCATGTATAAACCGCTTACAATGTTTTTGCACATCGTGACATTGTTTTCATTTCATGATAACCCACTATTGTTTATATTTGGTAGTTTCCTACCATCTTACATTTTATCCTACTCTTGAAGACCTTCAAATTCGTAGACGATTTAATCTCAACATGTAAACTGTTCCAAAGCTTAACCCCCACAATAGATAAAGAATGACCTCTGTGTGTAGAATTTATCAATTTTTGTTTGTAAATCATGCTTCCTCTCAAGTTGTGTATGTCATCTCTCTTTAAAAACAGATCCTGTATATTTACGGGTAAAAGACTTTTGGAGGCTAAGAATAATATTTGTAAGGTATTATACTTAATTATATCATGCAACTTGAGAAACTTTGCCTTAATGAACAAATCATTAGTGTGATCTCTATATGGGACACAAGATACAACTCTCAGTGCCCTTTTTTGGAGTTTAAACAGCGGCGCTGTAGTGTCTTTGTAAGTGTGACCCCACACTTCGACACTTCATCTTGGCACAGCGATACAAATTATAGCTGGCGTTAGTCTTATTACAACTTTTCTGTAACCTTTTTTGTTGTAACGTTAACTTAAGCTAGCATATTTAGCTATATCTTATTTACCTTATAAATGAGTGCAAGCTAACCTTCTTTACTGTCAATGTTTGACAGTGACACGTTAACTTATTTTTTAACGTTAGTCCAATTCAATAACTCGGACATATAGGATACACCACATTCACAATTTTAAAAAATGAGTCTAGCTAACGTTAGTCTGTTTGAAATTTATATAGCCTAGTGTAACTTCTGTTAATGCTGTTATTAACGTGTTTGGCCAGATAGGATGACTCTACATAGCCTGTCTAGCAGCTACGTTACTTAACACACACAAAGGTGGAGCAGCTGACAACTATTGTGTCAGTAAATTGTCTGTGTGATGATGTGTTGATAAATTAATGTTTATCTATAGCCACAACAGAAAAGGCACCAGTAGGCTACCACCAGCGTTTTCTTCTGTAACGGTGAGCTAGCTTGCGTAGGCTACCGAACCCTGTTATCGGGCGAAAAACTGAAACTTTTGTGAACAACAAGGCTACGATACTGATATTATTTGGGCACATAATGATAATGTTACAATTGAACATATTATATTTATTAGATTCAAAAAACAATAAGATAACTTAAGCCAATAAACATGTAAATTAGACGTGACTGGTAGTTTTTTCTAAAAATTTTTAACGACTTTTAGATTAGGCTAACTTTACTGCCAAAAAAGGGGAGCCGATTATCAGGTGGCTCTTGCAGTGCATGAAGAAGCTCAAGTTTATTATTATTTATAGTTATATATTATTTATAGTTTATTTAATCAAGAAAGATACCTTTTGAATCCCCGTTATGTTGGTAAGATGCCTGGCTAACTGGATTGTTTACATGGCAGTCCATTTGTCCATCTCATTGGATTTATTTTTTCACCTCCCGCGCCCTCAAGTGGACATATAAAAAATGGCACTTCTACATGAATTGATTGAATTGATTACAATTCAAATTTAAGAAAACAACAACAACAACACACATTTTACTAATATTGTGAATGTGCTAACGTTATAGACATAGCTACTGGTTTTCTTTTTTTTTACCATCATTGGCAAATCAGCTCTCGAGGAAGTTCAAATATGGTTGAACATGGGCGTGCCCGATAATGGGCGCTATCTAGCTACGTTTCTTAACGTTATCCATCTTATTTCTTTTATCCAAGTGTTCACTGGTGGAAACTTGCTTTTTCGGGAAATACGTTGGCTCTAAGCTGGTTACTTCTTTAGATTTTACTAAATTAACATTGGCAATCTAGCAGTTAGCAAACTAATGTTCCTGTGAGATACAAGCAAGATAGTAACAGTACAGTAGCTAGCTAACACTAATCTAGACACAGACAGACCACATGTCCCCAGTTCACAAATCACAGGGTATTCAAAAAAAGAATTAAGGTGACCAAGACCCACCTCAACTCATCTACGCTGGCAAACTAACATTATGGTTAGTCCACCCAATTAAATAGCACGCTAATGTTGTCAAACCGGGTACAGATAACTAGCAATAACAGCAGCTCAGTGAAAAATATCGACCTGTGTCTTGACGACATGAACATATAACCATGCATGCAGCAAGACCTGTGGTCTGTCTGTGTCTAGATTAGCGTTAGCTAGCCACTGTAATGTTACTGTCTGTATCTCTCAGGAACATTAGTTTGCTAACATTTGCTAACTGCTTGATTGCCAATGTTAATTTTGTAAAATCTAAATAAGTAACCAGCTTATATCCACCGTATTTCCCGAAAAAGCAAGTTTCCACCAGTGAACACTTGGATAAAAGAAAATAGGCTAAGATGGATAACGTTAAGAAACGTAGCTAGATAGCGCCCATTATCGGGCACGCCCGCGTTCAACCATATTTGAACTTCCTCGAGAGCTGATTTGCCAATGCCTGGTAAAAAAAGAAAACCAGTAGATATGTCTATAACGTTATCACATTCACAATATTAGTAAAATGTGTGTTGTTGTTGTTTTCTTAAATTCAAATTCATTGTAATCAATTCATGAAGAAGTGCCATTTTTTATATGTCCACTCGAGGGCGCGGGAGGTGAAATAATAAATCCAATGAGATGGACAAATGGACTGCCATGTAAACAACCCAGTTAGCCAGGCATCTTACCAACATATCGGGGATTCAAAAGGTATCTTTCTTGATTAAATAAACTAATAATTGATTATTAAAACAACAAAAAATCTTGAGCTTCTTTATGGCAGTAACGTTAGCCTAATCTAAAAGTCGTTAAAACAACAACAACAAAAACCTACCGGTCACGAACTTACATTATTGGCTTAAAAGTTATCTTATTGTTTTTTGAATCTAATCTAATAAATATAATATGTTCAATAGTAACATTATGTGCCCAAATAATAACAGTATCGTAGCCCTTCAGTTTTTCGCCCGATAACAGGGTTCGGTATGCAAGCTAGCTCACCGTTACAGAAGAAAACGCTGGTGGTAGCTGTGCCTTTTCTGTTGTGGCTATAGATAAACATTAATTTATCAACACATCATCACACAGACAATTTACTGACACAATAGTTGTCAGCTGCTCCACCTTTGTGTGTGTTAAGTAACGTAGCTGCTAGACAGGCTATGTAGAGTCATCCTATCTGGCCAAACACGTTAATAACAGCATTAACAGAAGTTACACTAGGCTATATAAATTTCAAACAGACTAACGTTAGCTAGACTAATTTTTTTAAATTGTGAATGTGGTGTATCCTATATGTCCGAGTTACTGAATTGGACTAACGTTAAAAAATAAGTTAACTTGTCACTGTCAAACATTGACAGTAAAGAAGGTTAGCTTGCACTCATTTATAAGGTAAATAAGCTATAGCTAAATATGCTAGCTTAAGTTAACGTTACAACAAAAAAGGTTACAGAAAAGTTGTAATAAGACTAACGCCAGCTATAATTTGTATCGCTGTGCCAAGATGAAAGTGAAATAAAAGAACCAGAAACGAAAGTAGATGCACTTAGTCTGTTAAATCGTTGATGATCAAGTCCACCGCATTATGATAGCCTGCCAAGGTGATACACTTTTTGCCCCAGGGTTGCGCGCGCATCCTCTTTTGTTTACAAACAAGAAATGGGTCTATGGTCCAGCCCCTCCAGTAAATTACAAATAGAATTTAGCGCTCTATGATTTAGCGCCATGGCGCAGGACCTGGAATATATATATTTGTGAAGTTATGGGCAGAGACAAATAAACCAATAAGATATAAATTTAGGTTGACACATTATATCTACTAATTAAAGATTTTTTTTTATTTCAGTATACGTTAGTAATAAAGCTTTATTTAAAAGAAATATAAAATTACTTATAGGTATCTTTAAGGACTCCTCTACAGGCGCGGGAAAATCTATGCTGAGGTTTTCTCTGAGTGGGAGTTGCTGTCCAGACTTTCTGCAACAGATCACGGAGGTGGTAGTGCTGGAGCGTCTGCAGAAATCTTACACAAGTAACGAGTTTGCTTATTCTTAAGAATATATCCCGCTGAACCAAATGGCTCCTTTTCGCACAAAGGTAAGAAATAACGACAGTCTAGTCACGCAGTTGGTTTTCTGAATGTGTGAGGATGACATCTTTAGGTGTAAGTTTCTAAGTTAACGTTAGTCGAAGCAGTGGGTGCTGAATTTTTGCTTCTTTTTTCTTTGCTTGCTAGGCACCTTAACTGGGCCTGTGTCTCCAACCGTATCTATATTATTCTTTAATAAGTAGCCTATATGTGTCGGCAAACTAGTTTGACAGCTGAATTGTACCTCTCAACTTCTGTGAGTTAAACGAACTGAAAAGCTATTTTAACGTCCCTGTCTACGAAGTTGGCATAACTAACGTTAAGTACATTGGCAGTTGACTGCGGTTTGGGTTCGGTAAGTGAAGACATGCAATGCAAGTTGCAGCACATTCATATGTACATTTCACTTATCTACTTTGATGAACTTGTTTCATGTGTTGTAATAACGGAAGTTATTTTCAGTCTTCTGGTAAGCTAGATCTCCTTCACCTTCAAAACAGGTTCAAGTACTTGGGGCGTGGATATAGCTTTTCGCGCGAAATTTCCAGAGGCAGGCTTTCCACTTGTTTGTTCACGCGATTCTTTAGGACATGCATATTTAACTAGACAGGAAAGTACGCCTCAGTTAACCATAGAGCGTAGGAACTGGAGAGGGTGGGAGCTTAGAGTATATAATATCTCTCAAAAAAATGCCAAGTTACTCACGCAATAGCCTACAGAGCATTGTCTGTAAGTCCTTAATTCCGACTTGCAAAAACTAGGCCTGCGTTTAAAAGTATTGATATCAAAATGTGGCCGAGTTAATACAACTAACAATATTGCCTATCGTAGCTCACACTAATTAAACTAGCTCTATTCAAAAGCAATGCTATCCAAACTTTCCTAAATTATTTAATGCAACTTGGCCCTGTGTTTTTTCATCTTACCTTCTCAGGAGAATGTGGTCAATGAAACCGTATGTGCCACATCAAACTGAAAGGACAATAATTTATAGTGGAAATAATCTGAGATTCACATGTGTTGCAATTACTACACTAACTTACATGGTATGTTTGAACAATTGTCTGCATCCAGTGCTTTGGGTATATGAAAAGCACAGCATGAATAAAATGTATTATTATGTATTTATTTATTTGGAATATTTAGATTTCTAGAAACCTGTGTGGTCCTACACAGCCTAGACATTCTTGTGTTCGCAAATAACAATAAATAAATAAGTATTATTTAGTTGCCAAATAAGTAATAGTACTAATTCGTTATCATCTGACCCACAAACATGCAGTAGGCTACATTGACAGGGCGAACATGTCTGGATAGGTTTGTGAAAATGCTATATGTAGGCTATTTTCAGCATAGAGCATTTCTATTCTTTAATAATAATAATAATAATGCATTCAATTTCTATAGCGCTTTTCTAGGTACTCAAAGTGCTCTTTATCTGCATTTATTTATTCATCCCCCCTTTCTCTATTGTAAATTATCATTCTTGGTGTAAATGTCTGTGTGAATTGTAGAGAAATCTGTAGCAGCAGCGAACATTTTAAAACCTGTACATTTTCTTAAGTAAACTTTACAACAAAGTATAAACATATCCTTTCTGGAGTGTAATTATTTGTCAACCGTTTAAAGCATTAATTGGAATATGTTGTTCCATGAGGCCATTTTTGTTATTTGACCTTTAAAGTTTGAATGACCACATTCTCTTGAGATGGTAAGATGAAAAAACACAGGGCCAAGTTGCATTAAATAATTTGGTTTGGATAGCATTGCTTTGGAATAGAGCTAGTTTAATTGGTGTGAGCTACGATAGGCAATATTGTTAGTTGTAACTTGGCCACATTTTGATATCAATACTTTTAAAGGCAGGCCTAGTTTTTGCAAGTTGGAATTAAGAACTTAGACAGTGCTTTGTAGGCTATGCGTGAGTAACTTGGCTTTTTTTTTACGTTGAAAACTTATCTTTTTGTGTACTAATGTAATGTGTTTGGTAGCTAACTAATGATGATAATGCATGACGATAATGACATCGAGAGACATGCATACAGAATACATGCAGACACATGTATGCATTGTAGCTCAAAGAAAGACATGGGTGTGAATTCTGTGCTTTAGCCTACCATGAACTACAACTAAACGTTTTAAGTGCATGATGGCACGTAGCCTATTTGAAATGTATAAACTTTGCCCCTAGTGGTTGAGACTTATCTGTATCAATTACAGTATTCATGTTAGTCTAGAATTATGAACCACAGCTTTAAGAAAAATTTTGACTTGCGACCGATCCTCTCGCCACAGACTGTAAAATGCACCATTTATACATGCTAAGAAAATCATGTTCACGTATAGAAACAATAATATTATTTGTAAAAAACGCTGTAGTAAAAGCATTATTCCGTTGCTTTACTGTACTATATACAGTACCTGATGCACTTTTGAGTAAATAAGGTTAAAGTAAATAAGGTAAATAAGGTTAAAGGGTTGATTCGCCTACACGGTAGACGTAGCCTAGTAACGCACGCATAGCCTACATAGCACTATTTTGTAGCTAACAAAATAATTGGTTTTGCGTAGTTGCAATAGCCTAGTAAAAGTAACGTGATGAGAAATAAATAAATATTTACAGAGAATGTAACCGGGGACTATCAAAGCCAGGTACAGTAAACAGAAGGCCAAAACATAGCTGCACATAGGCTATGCCTATGTCCAGTACAATGTAATCTTGATATTTTTATGCATGTTTGTACCTGCCCCTGTGTGTAACACACAGGAGGGTGTTCGCGCGTTGTGCACATGCCTGACTCGTATTACCATCTTCATATTGCACACTTAAAATAACATTGAATCAACTGCGACATGACTTGACACCAGGTTTTAGCGCAAGCACTTTCTGCTGGCTCATGATGGCGATGGCAATACGCCAAAAATTATCCTGGCCACACACCATCTTAAGCCCAACCCGCCCAGTTCACTTGCGCTGGACGCTAAAATGACCACTGCATCTGTCTGAAACTAGCAAAGACACTTGCATCCGGGTTAGTGCTGGGTGTAAGATAGAGCCCAATGACTTACTGTTGGGGTAGATTTGCGCGTCTGTCTGTATCTAGGCAGCGCCTAGCATTCTGACGTTTACCAGCATGAGCATTCTGGCCATTTCATTGTGGATGAGAACTCTCGTTACGTCGCCACTATCCGGCTGCCAGAAGCAAACCCCTAAAGTGGATCTGGCTATTTTTATTTGCAAAGTATGTGTGTTAAAATTATTATTATTTTTAAAAAAAATGGCATCACACAATCCCTTTTGAGACTAAAGCGTTCGGGGGGTTAGAGCCTGATTGCCTTGCGCTGGGTTCGCTGCTGGTTGCAATACTCCGTCATAACAGCCTGTTAGTTGGCTAAGGTTACATTCTAGTTTGCCAAGTAGGTATCGTAACACAAATTGGGGAATGCACAATGAAGAAATATCAAAATAACTCTCTTAATGCATTGTTTTCTGTGTCAGTGGTGTGGGAAATATTAGAAGTCAAACTGTGTTGTAACATCTCACCTGTTGGAAGAGTACATGGCTAATTTTTTTTTGACTCCCTGGCTTCTCTGATCCAGCGGCAGCAGGCCCCTATCGCTGCAAGCACCAGGATGAATTTGCGAAGCTTCCGGAATGTCCCTCTGGTTCCCATGGAAACTTCTTCCTCATCCGATGATAGCTGTGACAGCTTTGGTTCTGATGGCTTCTCTAATACCGTAAGCAGTTTTAGTTGAAAGTCTCTGTTACTGTTACTCAATGCGGTAACTGGTCAGACTGTCTGGATGTTGCTGTTGCTGACTTGAGAATCTGTAAATGGCTGGCCTTCATGGGCCAGTGATATAATGCTTATACACATGCATATTATTTCTCCTCTCACAGAAGAAACCATACACCAGGGCCAGGGTGACAGCAAGGATGTCCAAGGTGTTTGAGGTCACTTCAGATGAAGAGACATCAGATGGATTTGCAGCAAAAGATATAACCAGTGTGATTGAGACCATGGTGAGTTTTGAGCTCTGAACAAATGGCTGACTAATTCTGATGTTTAACCCCTTTGCGCCGATGCGAAATTCAGTCAATTTTCACATATTTAGGGGGTGCTCTATTTAACGGGGACATGAAGCACTAGGCATAGTGGGTCTGGTTTGTTAGATTTTTACCTGAAATGAGATATGGGGGTGCGTTCAAATCTCAAGTCGCCCCATATACAGATCCTTTCCAAAAAATTAGAATATCATGGAAAAGTTTTTTTTTTTTTCCATAATTCCATTCAAAAAGTGAAACTTTCATAGATTATAGATTCATTACACACAAAGTGAAATATTTCTAGCCTTTATTTGTTTCATTTTTCATAATTTTGGCTTACAGCTCCAGAAAACCCCCAAAACAGTATTTCAAGAAATTAGAATAGTGTGTCGAAAATCAGCATTTACTTATTTACTTATTTAGTTATTTCAGAGAATGAGTGGCTTGACTCGAGGAATCCGACAGTTGTAGCCCATGTCCCGGATACGTCTGTACGTGGTCGTTTTTGAAGCACTGACTCCAGCCTCAGTCCACTCCCTCTGCATGTCTGCCAAATTTTGCAATCGTCTTTGCTTGACAATCCGCTGAAGCCTACGGTCATCTCTTTTGCTTGTGCACCTTCTCCTGCCACATTTTTCCCTTCCACTAAACTTTCTATTGATATGCTTGGACACTGCACTCTGTGAACAGCCAGCCTCCTTAGCGATGACCTTTTGTGGCTTACCCATCTTCTGGAGGGTGTCAATGATGGTCTTCTGGCCAATTGTCAAGTCTGCAGTCTTCCCCATACTGAACCAAACTGAGATAAAGTTTGCAGGTGTTTTGAGTAAATTAGATGATAGTGTGACACTCAGTCTAAAACATTCATTCTCTGAAATAACTGAAGTAAATGCTGATTTTCGACACACTATTCTAATTTTTTGAAAAACTGTTTTGGGGGTTTTCTGGAGCTGTAAGCCGAAATTATGAAAAATGAAACAAATAAAGGCTAGAAATATTTCACTTTGTGTGTAATGAATCTATAATCTATGAAAGTTTCACTTTTTGAATGGAATTATGGGGAAAAAACAAAAACTTTTCCATGATATTCTAATTTTTTGGAAAGGATCTTGTGAAAGCAGTTTGTGAAACTTAATTTTCACAAACTGCTTATACGGGGCGTACCTGACGCCCCGTATAAGCAGTTTGTGAAAATTAAGTTTTAAATTAAGTTTTGTTCGGTAATACTCATTTGAGCATCTCGGGGCAATACAGAAGGACCGTCCGTGCGTTTTTTGTTTTATTTTTTCCTCACGATACATCGTTGAGCTCACTGAAAGGCAGCTATTTTCCCATAGGAATACATTAAACAGCTGAGACGTACCAACCTAGTGACGACACGACCGCAGTTGGTCCAAAATGGCTGCGCCCTAGTGGAGAAACGGCAAACTGACTTCTTTTTCCAGCATATACGGGTCGAATTGAGATTTGAATGCACCCCCATATCTCATTTAAGGTAAAAAGCTAACAAACCAGACCCACTTTACTGAGTGATTCATGTCCCCTTTAAGGCTTTATAACTCCAGGGGCCACATGTATAAACAGTGCTGAGCAGAAAAATGCCCTCAGAGAGTAAGCAAGTTTCCACACAGAAATTCAGATGTATAATATAACGCATGCTGTGAGAATCTGTGTACCTCTGCACACAATAGACATCATACGTATGCAATGTTTGGAGTCTGTGTGATATGGTGACACCGTGACAGAAAGGCAGAGGTAGAAAATGCAAAACTTTTTTTTAAAGCAGATTTCCGACTTTCACCCTGAGCGTTTTTACGCATTCTTTTACTCAGTTTTGTACATGTGGCCCCAGGTGTGAGCATCACAGAAACCTGGAAAATGGCTTAAATGAAACAAGACGGTTGTACCATTTACTTTTGGATTAGTTTGTTTTCATAATTTCGGTCAAAATAGTGCCACAAATGCAAAGAAATCTTGGCAAAGAAAATGTTTGTTTTTCTTTAGTTTGCAATGAAATACTGAGTTACAGTACTTAGTGTCTCCAAATCTATCCAAATGGCCAAATTGTGCACTTCTGTGAATCATAAAATAATCATATACTTAACTACAAATAAACTGTTTTTGGCTCATAAAACTCACTTTTGCATAATTGTCAAGTGGGATTTACTATCTTTTAATCAGTATGGGGGATAGATGTCGATGTACGGCAGCCGACGGGTATAAAACACAACGACATTTCGGAAAACACACCAACAAGTTATAAAACCCAATGACATTTCGGAAAACACACCAACAAGTTATAAAACACTACATTTCAGAGAGCAACAGCAAGTCAGAAAACACAATGACAAAACCCGAAACACATTAACAAATCACTTTTCGGAAAGGGTAGGTACTAGGCCTACATGAAGGGAGATTTTAGCCTCCTTCTGATTGGACACGCAGTATGTCAAATGAGTCTGACAGTGCGAGTGACCAACCAACAACAGGCACAATAAGCACAACGTGAACATGGGAGTTTTATTCTTCATTGCATGCATATTTCTGACATAATGTAGCTTAAGAGGGTAAATGATCCCTCTTAAGACGAAAAGCACATAATTAAGAAAAATGAACAGCTTGTAAAAATTCTGGAATTGCAGAAAACGAACAGGGGTACCCCAGGACCGAGTTTGGGAACAACTCTAGCACAATTATAGGCTACCATAGGCAAGCTAATTACTGAAACCTCATTTACAATTGCTCCATTTCATTAGCGCAGCTTAGTTTAGCTCTATGCATCAAGACCGATTCTGCTCATAATAAGTTTCATTCATAATAGATTAATAGATGGACTGCATCGTAAGTCAGGTGTAACAGGTTGGTTGTAGAGGACAGGTGCTACTAGGTGATAAAGATTGAATGGAATACAAAGAGGAGGGGGGAGGAATGGACATTAGGCAAGTTTCCTAGTTCACAAGTTCCCCTCATTTTCAGCGACTAACCTTGAAGAAATAACACCGTCAATGGAGCCTTTACTGACAATTTAAACCGAAGTGATTTGCTGGCATATCAGCTGCGTTGTCTTGGCCAGTATTCTTCTCATGGGATTGTCAGTTCAATTAAATCAGTGCTTACTATATTCGGCATAGGGATAATGTTTGTTTTGCATTGATTCATTTGGATTCTTGTGTTTTTAGTCATTTGAAAAATATCAGATGAACTTAGGCAAATTAGCATTTTATGATTGTGCTGATGAAAGGCATTTCACATTTTAAATAAGAACAAAAATGCATATGCTGTATATGTGTTATGAACTGGTTTATTCTAAAATAAGAACTTGCATAGCATAGGCTACACACTACCACTGAAAGGTGTCTCTGAATGCCACCTAGTAGACATGTGTTGAAACACAATAGCATTCATTTTATTCAGCAAGGCAGAGGGACTGGTTAATTGAAAGTAGTGGAAACACCCACACCCAGAACGCATTTAAAATGCAATAAAACAATATATTGTGAATTGAAAACTTATGAGTAGAATCGACCCTGGGGTATAGAGCGAAGCACTGCGCCACTGAAATGGAGCAATTGTAAAGGAGGTTGTAGTATCGTAATTTGCCTATGGTAGCTATAGCCTAATTCTGCTGGAGGAAAAGTTAGGTCTCCTATTTTAAAATCATAATTCATGCATGACCTTCTAGGCTTATCCGATGATTACGCTCAATCGCTTAATCGAGACAGGGCCAAGTTGCATTAAATAATTTAGGAAAGTTTGGATAGCATTGCTTTGGAATAGAGCTAGTTTATTTAGTGCGAGCTACGATAGGCAATATTGTTAGTTGTAACTTGGCCACATTTTGATATCAACACTTTTAAAGGCAGGCCTAGTTTTTGCAAGTTGGAATTAAGAACTTATAGACAGCGCTGTGTAGGCTATGCGTGAGTAACTTGGCTTTTTTTACGTCGTAGACGTTTTTGATCTGATCTGCTGTGAACAAGTCTGGTCTGGTCTGGTCTAACCTCAATCATCATTGATTGGGTGGTGGAGCAGCCAGGTGGAGCTCATTGGACTGTTCTTTCATCATTTCCACCTTAAACTCATTAACACAATGCAGGTTTAGATCATTGAGAGAGGGTGAATCAATAGGCTCCTAATTGGTACTGTGGACACATGGCCACTAAAACTAAGCATTAGTCGAAGAATTCAAAGTCAAAGCAAATGACAATGAGCCAAACCTGCATTGTGTTAATACGTTTATGGGAAAGTGATGGAAGAACTTAACCACATGGGTTCAAGAAAACTAATTGGCCTCTTTTCTTTTTTGGAAAGAAAACGTGTGTTTTTCGCCGGTTTTGAGTTCATAAAAACGGCAAATTCTTTTTTTTCTGCCATTTTAACAACCTCAAAACGGCTAAAAATACTGTTCTGTATGCTCTTTTCACAATTCCACGCGCACTATTTATGAAACTAAAACGCACTAAAAGAGCGCGTATATTGAACGTGCTCATGTTTTTGGTGAACGGTGAACTGACGTATCAGTTTCCAACAAATGAACGTGAACGTGAGCGTCGTTAACGATGCTCACGCACTGTGTTTTACGGCACCCGAGTAGTGATGGGCAGTTCGGCTCTTTTTTCTGAGTCGGCTCCATAGACTGTATAAAAATAGATTGGCTCTTTCCGTACCGTTCGGTTTGAACAGTCGGAGTCGCGAGTTTTTGGTTCTTTCAGGTAATACTGTCCCATTTGTTTGATTCTTTCTAACTACCCGAGCCGCATCTTTCTCCCAGTGGCGCGAGCTGGAATTTGAAGCCGTTTCAGACAGCAGAGTCTAGCTGGTAGCAAATCAAGTTGGTAAACTAGCTTTGATATTTTATTCAGACCCAAATCACCTGATTGATGCTCATTTTGAATAGCCTATGCTCAATGTTTTCTGTTCACTCTCCCTTACCTTTCAAGCTAGTTTGCAATCGCATCCAGTTTACATTTATTTACGACTTTCCCATCTCCAATATTCTAGCAGAAGTTTATCGTTAGGCCTATAGCCTAAAATAACGCTGTCGGTCATTGATTATAACGTTAGATATTACATGGCCTAAGAATAGACATTGAATGGTTATATTTGCATATAGCCATTTTATTAGTCTATGCAAATATCTTTTTTTTTTTTTTAGATCCTAGAATCCAGTAGCCTACTGAAAATGTGGTGGATGGATGGCTGTATAGGAGAGATTAGCCAGCCAAATCTGACAAACAAGCCAGATCTTGATGCATGTGTCTGTGTACAGGAGCCTGTTTCGTTTATTAGTTTTAAATAGTATTTGGTAAAGATTTATTTGGACACCGTAAAATATGTTTATTTGAACCATTGGGCTATTTATTTCGTCTATTATACAAAATTGTATTTATCTGTTCACTGTTGTTGTTTGGTTCTAAAATAAAAATGCCACCACTTTAAATAAGAAGTAGCCTATTTGCTGTCATTAGCTGAACACAATCGCATATTCATTATGTTTTATACTGCAATTCGGTTGCAAACAGTCACATGTAATAATTTCGTAATAAAAGTAGGCTATTAAAGTGTTGGCGTCTCGGAATATCATTTGATATAACAGAATACCTTTGTCAAGGTTTCTGGTTGATCCACGCTAAGTAACTAGGCTAAACCCAATTATTAATGGTGTAGGCTACAGCAGTTTTTCTCTGTTAAAACTCTAAAGAACTTTGGTTTGTGTCACGGCTCCGGAGCCGTGGAATATTGCCGCAGCTCAGGGCGAGTCGAGTTTATTTTGTGCTGAGAGTTGGGTAGTAGGCGACTGTAGGTACAGTACATCTTTTAACCATTAGCAGTAGTAGCGGTTATCTAATTCACAAAAATGTGTGCAATATTTAGATTGCAGCAGCTCATTTAAAAAAAAAACGGAAGAAATGAACGTGAACTAGTTCATTTTTTGGGACTGTGAACTTACTTCAAAATTCAAAATTGTGAACGATGAACGTGAACTAGTTAATTTTAATCTGTGTGAACTGAACTTTGAGCTAGCTCTTGTGGGTCCAAAAACAACCAAAAAATAATAATTGGTCCATTATAAAGCATATACACAGGGTTCAAAACTGCGACCAAATTGGTGGCATTTGCGACCTTTTTTTGCTTATGCTATATAAAATTTTAATGGGTCGCATTGGTGCCAATAGAAGAAAAATTTATTAATATATATATTATTATTAATTTAATTCAAATAGTAATGTGTAGGCTATTTGACAAATTGATAATAAATATAAGTAGGTATGAAAAGCTAACATATGCATAGCCTACACATCGTCTTTCTTTGTATTGGTCTCTCCCTCGCCCCTCCCTGACTGGAGACATTAGCCGTATTCACTGCTGATCTTTATAACATCTGATAAGGTTTGTTACAGAGGGGATGTTGTAAAGATCAGTGAATATAAGCGTACGCGTTTCAATCACAGTGGCTGGAAGATTTCAAAAGGTTGAGGTACAAAGATAATACGATGTGCTGCAGAGAGTGAGGACCCTCCTTTGCAGGCTGTTCCAAACTCGCAACTGCATCGACTCACTTCAAACGCGAAAGTTTGAACTTACATGGAGATAGTATTAAGACCGATGCATCTCACGTAGCGCTGACCCCCCTCCCGACTGCCTTTGCAGGCTGAAATGGTCGTACAATTTAACACGGCTTAAAATATAGCCAAAGAGGAGCTTCCGTTTTTACCTTCAAATCGCAAACAGTACTTATGAACAGTGGCGATTTTAGCATTACATTTCTGGAGGGACAGTTTTGTATGATGTTACCATTAAAAAAAAAAAAAGGATAGCCAATTAGTCTACGGTAGGCCTATGCTATGGGCTGCGCTGTAGTGCCAGGGAGCAGAAATATTTCATGACTGAATACAATGCATCACTTCAGCACAACACAAAACCCTACATTGAGGTTGCCTATACTGCAACAAAGTAATAGGATGAGACATCCATTATTTATAGTTTATGTTTCTAATAGAGTACAGTAGAATAAAGAGAACAGTTATGTCAGCCACTGCCTTCAGAAAAAAGGAATCTGAAATAAAACATTTTGCACTTTATTTCTCAAGTCACAGTCAATCTTTTCAAATCAATTTAAGAACAGGGGATGCTAATTTAAAAGATGGGTAGTCGTCAGCCTGTTCTGTATGGAATGCGAGTACATAATGGGACACAAACGTCAGGTCATTATTGTCGCACAGCGTCAAAACAATTGGTGCGACCAAATGATGTGCTGGTGCCACCAACTGAAAAAGTTGGTAGCACCAGTGCCACCTGTGGAAAATGTTAGTTTTGAACCCTGGTACACATTCATACTCACCCCAAGGAAAGTTTGACATTAATCTAGCCCATATGCTCAGTAAATTTGAATGAGTATTTTCCATACCCAAAGTGACAAGTATAGCACCTGAAGATGCTAATACGCCATAGTGTATATTACGTACGATAAGATTAGAATAAAATAATATTCCACCATCAGAAAATTGCTGGCTAGCTTCAGGGCAAATCAAACGTAAAACATGACTGAGCCACCTATGAACGCTTGCATGTACTACTGTATGTGAAATGCACTCAAAATGTGAAAATAACATCAAACATGTGGCACAACACTGGCGGAGTGTAAAAACGAACATATTTGAAATATCACAAGCGGTAATACTTATAGGAAAACGTCCCTCAGGCATATTCTCCGCTTCCGAATCAATGGTACTGTATCTGGTATCTTGGTAACTATGGTATCTTCTGCCCACTCCCAAAATCCATGTAAGCAGGTGAGGATTTTCTCTATTCATGCTAGCGAGTTGGTAAAAATTTGCAAAATAACAGGAAACCACTATTACGCCTCCGTGAGCGAATGTACATTCTAAGTTTTCTGTGTAAAACTAAACTAATAAAACTAGAAATGCTTTTATGCCCGGCTGTATTTTATTGTTCAAAGCATACAAATTGCAAACACCGTTGCTCGCTAAGGTTATGAGACATGTTTGCAGAACGTGGGGGGTATTGCGCGTCAGCGTTTCAGATAGTGTAATAGCGTTATAAAGTGCTGTGCATTTCTCAAACGGATTGTCCCAGACAATAAATGACCACTGACTTTTGAAAGGGACATCTCTATGCATACAACCTATGGTAGGATTGGATATACAGTGAGCACCATAATTCATTGGACAATGACACATTTTTGTTATTCTGGTTCTGTACTCTGAATTTGAAAGGATACAATGATAATGCGGTTGAAGCTTTCATTTAAGGGTATTGTCATCCATATCGGATGAACCGTTTAGAAATTATAGAACCTTTTGTACATAGTTTTTAAGCTACCGTGGGAGTGCGTCAAAGTGACACTTATTTTTAAATGTCATGTATGTGTATTTAATTTAGAAAATCGGTACGTGGTTCATTTAAGGCATGTCTTTACAATCATAGGGATACTTGAACTTTGTGTTTTCGTTGGTATAATAATGTGTTTTCAGCTTATTTTGCATGACAGTGCCACAAATAGAGCCTTGCTTCAGAAAAGATTAATCACTGTCAGTAAATCCAAGGTGTAACTTCATTAAAAAAAACATGATACTAAGCTTTATGTACGTACACAAATCTTTGCTGACCTGACTGTGATTAATCTTTTCTGAAGCATTAAAATATTGTTGTCCGGGAGTGCCACCGTGAGCCCGGTGGCAGTATAGCCTACGAGACACCGTGAGTTTGCGCTACTGTCAGACACACACGCGCACACGCACACGCACAAAGCAGTAGCCTAACCTCACAAAATGTAGCCTACATACAACGATGTGACAAAACCCTTCAAAACCCATATGTCCCACTATAATGGCCACCCATTAAAAGTCTATCTGCATGTTATTTTCTTTTAATAATAACGCGTTATTCTCTTTCCATTACTCTTGGATTGTGCTATGCATTGTGTGTGCTATCAGTTGATTATATTGCATAATGAAGACGGATGGGACGTCCTCACAGGCTAAGTGCGAGGGATGAGGGGAAATTAGTGTGCGCATGCAGGTGAACACGGCGTTCGGGCTCATCTAATTTCAAACTGTCACGATTCTTAGCTGCTGGAATAAACTTTCCTTGTGGATTATTCTCGGTCGGAAGATGTGGGTGGTTGCAAAAGGATTGCTTTCTTCTCATTCATTGGAGTGGTGAGATTGCAGGTTGCTCCTTTTTGAACCGCTTTCTCGCTCCTTCGTCACAAACTTTGATTTTGATTGCAATCTTGATTAACTTTATTCGTATTTGAACTATTTCTATTGCTTGCTGGACATTAAGACTCTTGTAATTTGGGGTTTTTGGGGCATTTTATCACGTTTATAAGTGTATATTTTGGTGTTAATCTAACGTCAGCTTGTGTGTAGACTAAAGTTGAATGTGCGCGCGTCCGCCGAGACATGATTAATTGATTAGCCTACTTCAATACACCGTGGGTCTATATTATCGTCTCCGATTGTTTAGTTATTATACATATTATTGTTATATTGTCAAGAAAGGAAGTGTATGGTTTTCAGTTTGTGGTTTTAATTAGTAGCCTAAGAGAAGGCCCTGTCTTCCAGCAGCGTCAGTATAGGCTAGCATAGGGCTCCATTACCCGATCCGTCTCCATTACAACATAAGGAACTGATAGTAGACAGTCGTATGGCAAAATTCATAAGTAGGCTAATCTAAATAAAATAACATTATTAAAAGAACATCATAACATTATAGCCTACAGCCATAGTCTATCTGAAATGGACATGGGGAGCCAAGCCTACGTTATCAGCATTCTCGTCAAAAGACGGATTAGGCATTCGAGAATATGAGGGCCTAACGAGAAATATAGGCTATATATAAGTGCCCTCCACTATTATTGGCACCCCTGGTAAAGATGAGTAAAAAGGGTTATAAAAAATTCACCGTTTTGTGAATTGGCTTAATTTCACACTGAAAAAATTAGAAAAATCCAACCTAATTTATTATGAGAAAAAAATCCCTCAAGAAATAATTATTTTTAACAAAACCACGTGTGCCACAATTATTGGCACCCCTGCATTTATATATAGAATAAAGTAATCATTTTTAATATTTGGTTGCATATCCTTTGCATGCCATGACTTTCTGATGTCCAACAACATCCAAAGACTCTTATTTTCTGGTACTCTTACAAGCGATACTATAACGTCTCTGCTTTTGAATGTATCTCTATGGGAATTGTGGGGTGGGACTAGATTTAGCTGTAAATTATGCTGGGACAGTATGGAATACATGGTTGGTGAAATGGCTGTAAGTCATCAAGGGTCTGAGGTATCAAAGGAGCCTCAAACCATCACTCTGCTGCCAGATATGCAGTTGATATGGATGGATCACTTTAACGGTTGTTTCTCCTGACAAATTTTCCTATTGAACTCTATGGAAAAATAAGTCGGGAGAAGAAACCCTTCAAGTTATCCATCTATATCTCCTGTATTTCTGGCAGCAGTTTAAGGCTTGTTTGATACGTCAGACCCTTGATAAAAAATTTAAAAAAATTCCCCCTTCGGATCTACACTGATCTTATACATGGCGCCTCTGGAATCCAATTGACGAAATCCGTCGTAGCGACGGAGAACTTTAATCCCTGGTTTCTTCATTCTCTTAAGATGGCAAGATTCCTTTCATTAAATAATCTATTGAGACCGAGAATGTGATGTTCTCTACTTTAAATGGTAAGCATGCTCCTAGCTGGTATACATATTAGTAAAGGAGTTGGTATGTGGATGTGCGGAATATGTGAAGCTACGGTTTAGGGTCCAGATAATATGAAAGTTGAATATTTTTGTCCAACTTTGTAAGCCTAGGTTCTGCATTTCAGAAAGTGGATTCTGAGGGCTCAGGGCCTCTTCGTCGTGTCCGACATTCACAGACCTTGAAGGTGGCCTTGAAGTTCCACAGCAGGAAGGCCGTCCACAAGAAGACACTCCCCACAGAGGCCCTCCCTCTGGCCGAAGACCCAGAGTCCGACTGTGAGGAAGGTGGACACTTCATGGACAAGAGGGCACTCAACATCAGGGAGAACAAAGCAATGGTAGGTGCAGGCTTATGGGTGCTGCGGAGGGACAGTGTTTAATGAGCTCACACTGACTTGGCGGTCTTTTGTCTATTCAGCTTTCAAAACTGATGGCCGAGCTGAACAAAGTGCCCGGGCTGATACCCAGGAGGACCGCCAATACGGTGAGGATGCACACAATTACCCGGATGCGTTTATGAGCACAGGAATCTTACACCAGGGAACCTAGCCTTTAAGGTCCGTAGTACTACTGAATTTCTCTTCTGCCTGATAGTCCATAGTCCAGTAATGTCACTGTTTGGCCAGATATTACACTCACCATCATCAGGTTTAAATCAGTCCCTGATGAGAAGGGAGGAATGAAAACCAGCTGAACCACCGCCCATGAGGGCCAGATTTGTGTATCTATGCCTTACTGCTTTTTTTCAGCATACAAGCCGATGTGACCATCTCATTATCCGAGAGAGGACTGAGTACTGATCGAGGCAATGTACCCATTCCTTCTGTCCCAGGTGGATTATTTGTAAGGCGGCAATATTGATAGACGATGTATGCTGTAAATGGGGGTGATTTGAGTTGGGTGTGGAGTTGACGGTGTATGTTGTTCTTTCTGCAGCCTCCTCATGCCCCTCGTCATTCTGCGGGAACCCCTGGCTCCCGTAGGAGGAACCCTGAGCATACCTCTCGACCTCACACACGCTCCCGCTCCCTCATTGACGGCCCCCCCTCATCCCTGCCTGAGGAAGACCCAGAGGACAAGTTCAGCCTGGTCCGTCGGAGCCGCTACCATGAAGAGGTGTCCGAAGAAGCGGTGAGTGATCCACCTGGGAGCAGTGGTTAGAGCCCAGAGCCCTAATCATTATGCTCAACCACTTGTTCAGCAGGGATGAATATAATCAAATGGATACACAATCGTATTCATTGCTCTCAACCATGTACTATCCTTAAGGGGATAAAAGAAGATATAAAACATGAAGTGTGTTCTACAGTTCATGTGACTTTGGGTTCCTATATATTTGATTGGAGCAATCGCGGTACGTTTTGTATTTATGCTGTCATCACATTGACAAGGGCCACACTGGCACTTTAAATCTCAGGGTCTTGAGGAATAACTGTTGCTCCATATCACCTGTATACAAAGTTCTTGAATGGTCATTAAGACCTTCCTGGGTGAGTAGGTACACCTACAAATCAATATCTTGGGTCATTGTCATCTCTCCACTTTCATTCCAGTGTGTGATATTAACTGTCATGTGCTCTGCTTGTTAGAGGGAGCCTCGTCGGCGCAGCTATAATGGGGTGATGGCCATTCCTCATGTGGTCCGTCCTGTGGAGGACGTTACACAGGCTGAGCTGGATAACATTTGTTTCAACGTCCGAGAGAAGGTCTATGACCGCTCCACTGTGAGTCTCTGTTCACACTTCTTGTGGGTGAATGGCTGTACGGGTCTGTGTACTGTTATAATGCATTGGTTTTATTTGGGCCCCATAGGGATCTACTTGCCACCAGTGTCGCCAGAAGACCATAGACACCAAGACAAACTGCCATAACCCAGATTGTGTTGGAGTGAGGGGTCAGTTCTGTGGGCCATGCCTCCGCAACCGTTATGGAGAAGAGGTCCGAGATGCCCTACTGGACCCAGTGAGTACTGCACCTTTCCTCAGTCTACTAAATGAAAGTGGTACGTTTTATGGGGGATGATTAATGCCTTTATTAACCTCTTAATACCAAGGGCAAAATGTACCAATTCTCGCCTGTTTTTACTAGTGACCAACAAAGCTGTTTATCTCAAAAACTGTAAAGGCTACAAATATGGTTCATAGCTTTTATTAAAACAGAGAACTACACTATTATGACTAAGCAGTCATAATTCATATACATACACTTTTTGCTACTTAATTACAACAATTTATGTACAGAAATTGTGAAAACTAAAAAACGGGTACCAACATTCAAATTTCAGATTTTTTTTACCTGATGAGCTACAAGAGCTATGGAGGAAATAACTCCTCTTTGTGATTCCTCAATGTGCTGCCAATCTCTGCTAAAAAATATTGTGTCAATATCTCAAACCATTCAAATTCTACAGAGCTTTTTTTCAGGTGAACCATTTCGGTTACCAAAGTTGGTACAAATTGTGCCAAATTGTGCAAAATGGCAAGGTTCCAGAAAAGTTTTACAATAAAATTTGATAATTGGCAATAAAAATTAATTTTTAGATGTGTTTTGGTGTGTCATATTGCACAACTAACTAGCCTACCCGTGGTCCCCAAAAAGCTCTCCAAACCCATGTAGCAGCACAGTGAATCTTGTATTCCACCAGAGCCCCATTAGCCAGAAATGAGTCCAACTATATTTAAACGGGATCAAATCTACACCACTTTCCTAGATAAAATAAACCCCTGCATAATAATCAACAACAAACTCATCCTCATGTTCTCTCCCTCATGTTACGTCATGCATAAATTGCTTATTCGTTTACCTGCAGAGCCTGCTGTACTGCATACAGAATTTACTAATGTGGAACAATAACTACAAAACAAACACTTCAGACGCCATGTCATTCAAAAGAAACTCGGAACAGCTCGTCTCAGACACAAATAGATAGCCGGCTGCTATGTGTAATTTTGCTGGCTAGCTTTCCATTGTTACAATATAGTAATGTTAGCTGTATTAATTTAATTCAGAGGGATTCCTTTTATACATAACAGTGAATTCGCACTGGTATACCGGCAAAAAAATATGTTGCCTTACCCCTCAGCGTCACTGAGACAAGATCGCAAAAACATCTTCGGGCTAGGACCTGCTGCACAGAGAAACGCCTGAATAACCTAGACATAACTAACCAAAAACTGTATGAAAGAGACTGTAAAGTAAAAAGATGAACAGCCGCCGTTACCTAATGAATTATACTTTTCTAAACGGAATGTAGCTAGCTGCTACAAGCTAAAAACACTGCACCATCTTGGTAGGAACTTTACGCTTAGACGCTTCCTCCAATTACACACAATTGTACCTATGTGACAACCTAACCCATTGTGTTGAATGAGGGCTTGTCTGAAAGATAAGAGTCTTCGCTATTGGCTGGAATATTTGACAGACAGTTTAAAAACCCAATGGAAAGCAAATAACACTTGCAGTTGAGCCGGGTCGATGCGAGATTTTCCCACTTCAGATAGGCCTATTGTGCTATCAGTCAAAGAAATACACCCAATTGACGATGGTTTTGCATATAACTGTGCAATAAAGTACAAAACCACTTTTGCTAAAATATATTAAGCCACGGGATTGGTACTCCGGAAACTGGCTGAGTTTCTCAACGCCAAACTGAACACAGCCGAACTACTCATAATGAAGTGCAGAAAAGCACAAGTCGGTTTAAAATGTGAAAAAAATCATGTACAGCCGTATGAAAGTTTTAAAGTACTTTTTCTTGAAGTCTAAAGGTATTCCGATTTTTCAAACCAAAGTTTTGTGAAATACAATTAAGCAGAACAGTTTACCAGCACATTGTTTATGGTGTGACATCAAGCTGCAATACATGTTTGCTTATTAGGTCGTTGTTTCCAACGTAATTTACGAAGTTTTAACTCTACGTTTTGGGCTTAAAAACCACTTTCCCAGAAGGAATGGATATATCTTAAGGATATGTAATCAAAATATTGAGGTGAGCAGTTTATTATATATTATTCAATTAATTAAATGTATAATTTAATAATTTCCGTCATGCCTGCATTACCGCTAGGGGGCGTTTGGCAGCAAGAGGTTAAGATGCTTATTCGGAAGGAAGACCTGCTTGCGGAAGGTGATCATTTGGAGTGAAGGCATGCTTGCGGAATGAGGGTTTGCTCACGGAACATGCACATGCGCAATGAGGACACGCTCATTCGGCATGAAGACTTGCACACATTAGCCCTTTATCTCTTAAAGGCAATTTACGCCTGGTTTGCACTACTTTTAAATAAAGCCTTATCACTTTGTGGCAATACAGCAGAAACTTGGATGATGACAGTATTTAAAGGGCACATGTGTACCATCAAGACTAAGGTATCAAAACCTAATCAATATGTGAGGAAGTATTAATGATGCACGTACTGTTCATAAAAATGCAAAAAAAACAAAAACATAAAACAACTTCAGCTAGTGGTAAAATGATTTTACACAGTTCATCACCAACATGTTTCCTACCACTGGGAGAATAATTGTTCACATATATAAAAGCAATTCTGCAAGAGTTTTTCCAAGACGAGGCACGTGTCCTTTTGGTATCCCAAAACTTCTCCAAATTGAATATTTTGGATTATGTTTTGACAAGTTACATACGCCATAAAACAGGTTTTCTTAACTCAAAATGACATTCGGGCATGTCCAGCTGGGAAGAGACCCCGGGGCAGACCCAGGATTCGCTGGAGGGATTATATCTCCAATTATTCTCTCAGACCGGCCCTTCTGGCATTTACCAGAACTGCCAGATGGCCAGTCTGAGCCTTGGTGGAGCTAAGGACTGAGGAAAGGACACGAGGAAATGATGCAAGGAGTGAAAATAAGTGATTGGACTGAACCCAATGCGTTTCGTTTTACAGAATTGCATATCTTAACAAGGGGGACGTTTTCCCAATTTCCCTTAACAAGGGGAGTGGCGCTGTTTCCGAATCGGCGCCCCTTGAGTATGCTAACATAGCTGAGTAGCTACACTGGATGAGAGTTAAGTAGGCAAAATGTTCTGTAAATGTAGTGTACTTTAAATCCACAAAGTATATACTTATTTCCAGGTTTTCGCTGATAACAGTATTGAATATATTTTTTGCATACTGCATGTCACTAAACGGCCTATGCAGTAAGCATCAAGTTACACATTACACATGCTGGTAACATTACACAGGACGCAATAACGTTAGTCATGGCTCTGATTCGGACTAGCGTTTTAATATTTTCCAGAAAATTTGCTATTTGCAACCCTACTTATTGGTTTACAGGCTACCAGCATCCATATTAGGGATGGGGGTTTTGGCTTTTTTTTGTACACGTTTACACTTAGAATGTTGGCGTGTATCCGCGGTTAACCGTAACATTACGTCATAGCGCGTAAGCGATGACGTCATAGCCATAGAGGCCAACGATACTGGTCGGAAACTCGGGTAGCTGCTAGTAAGTAAGCAAGCAGTTATGAAAGATTAACGTTAGGAGGTAAATATAGGTTAGAATATACTTTACTGTTTCAAAATGTTTTCCTAAAATAAACTAGTGTCATGAAATTCAAATAAAACAGTCCAATCACGGAGTGTTTTTGTTATTGTCCACCGGCTTGGGACTGAGTAAGATGGCTCAACATACTCCATCAGAGACCGAAAGCCTGGCGCATCCAGTTCTCTTAACGGTCTTGTGTCTTTCACAATCATATCCGCGATCAGCTGGGTGATTTTTGCAGCTCTCTGTGGAGTGCACTTGTAGAAGACGGAGCCTATTCGGGGTTGGGTGCTAGCATTACCCACCGTGGCATCTTGTTCAAAATCTACGTTCGCGTGTTTTAATCGCAGATGATTGTTCATTGAGCTGGTACTCCCCCCTTTCACACTTAAAACAATGTTACCTAGTTGCCGTCGACTTGTTTTGTAAAATAATTCCGGGCTTTAGCTTTTCCGCCGCTCATTTTGATGCTTTCACTCAAATTCACTGACTCACTCCCGCATTTTTTCCATCAACGTTAGTTATGTTGACGTGATTTACGATCTAGATATATTTAAATGCTTTAGATATATACATAATATTGTACGAGGAACAATTATAGCCTACGCAACATTTAAATAATTAATATGATTAAAAAAATATTTTAAAAATTATTTTAAGATTTCGGTTAATCAGTCCTAAACGGATAGTGATTAATTTTCGTGTACACGTTTAACCGTGTACACGACCCCATCCCTAATCCATATGCCATATAAAACTATCTTTCAGCACCATGGCATTGTCCAATAGCAATAGCATACATAGGCTGAGATTCTTGAATATCAATAACAAACTGTTTTTCAAAGATGTTTTATTAATAAAAGCAACATATTTTCTGTACAAAATTATGGCTGCTTTGGAACTTCGGACATCTTAGCAAAGGCTATAGGGCCATTAGGCCTACCTGAACTGCGAGAAGTATTAACATTGGCTATAACTGTTCACAACAAAAAGGCTTTAGGTCTCCAGGCAAACGGCCAGTGTTTAAGGAAAAGGACTATACCCTCCCCTCCAAAAAAATGCCTGCGCATTTTTACCCTCTTTGAAATGTCGAGGATTTGGCGGTGAATGCCCAAAACTGACAAATTTGGAAATAAAGTAACGTGTGTTAAGCAGAAATTTCTCACGTTTATAACAAGCCAATAAAAAAATATAACCTAAATTTTTTTTGTTTTGTTTGTGTAATGTATAATATTTACAAAATATACAGCTCAGGGTTTTTCCTACATAGTAAATTATTTGACGGCCGCCAAAATGATTTCACGGACCGCCAAAATGACAATAATTGACAAAACGGCAAATAAAATCATATCCGAATGAATTTAATTTCATTTTTTGGGTGCAATATGGTCTTTCGGCCAGCGGATGGCGATATATATTGTAATAGTCGCCTTCAATATGTCAGTACTAGGAGACGAGTAGAAGAAGCATAGAAGACTGTAGCCTAAAGAAATGCGGCTCAGCTATTCTGTGGCAGAGTGCGACTCGGTAGAAAGACACAGCGTGGGCAGCGAGTTGGATGGAACACGCTCCAATTTTCAATTAGGCTACCTTTTGAAGCCCTAACTTCTGAAAAGGTAAAAGCTTTAACCCGATCCACGTTGGCACCCCATAACTACAGTGTTGGACTTATCGGTCTCAATTGCAGTATCCTATTCATGTTGGTCTTAAATTATAAACTAGGCTACAGCTTTAAGAAAACCCCAGGATTGATACTACAGTGCAATGAAATCAGAGGGTGCTGTTGATAGCCCAGAGCGCTTACGACCCTCATCTTGCCACAGCCACAGACTGTAAAATGCACCGTTTACAAGAAAATCATGTTCAGTATAGCTAGAAACGATATATTTTTTCCTCAAATCTCTCGTAGCTAGCCGAGAGTTTCATTAACATTAAATATGTTAATGAAACCAAATATCTTACCTGTAGGTTATATGCAGGTAGGCTACCACTGTGTTATGATTAACCCTGAAGAGTTTATCTTGTTACATTTCGCCAAAGTCTACATTTCCAGTGACCTATCGCATTTAGGGCTGAAATAGTCTACGTTGCTGTTGTCATGTAAAAACACATCGTGTTTTTGTACGTTTAAAAAAAACAAAAACGTGTAGCTACATTATTTCTGTTTTAGTGTTGTTTATTTATTTTTCTGTTTGTATCAAAATAGCCTAAATGGTGTAATATTCAAATATTCAAAAAGCTTCAAGGACCTTTGATTTGTAAAACCTAACTCCTAAACACAACCCTACTGGTACTTTACAACCAAAGCCTACATGGGCTCTTTGTACTCCAAAAACTGTATTTACGGTAAAATTAATGCAAAAAATGTTGCTACTCACACACTGCGTAGACTCGCATTGGTACCATCAAAACCCATTTCTCTGCCAGGAAAAACCCTGCAGCTTGCCCTAACTTTAAATAGAATCATAATTTCGTGATTTACATGTGTTGTAGTGTTAATTGTGAAATGAAAAATTAGTTCTTACATTAGTAGTAACGTAATGAGCTCAACAGGCTGCACCTGCAGTGGTGGCAGCGGGTTGGGGGAGGGGGTGTGTCGCAGTTCCGTCTTCCAGAACCGCGATACAAGACCGTGGACGTTTGTATCACGGTTTCGGTCTCGGTTTCAGAACCGTTACACCCCTTATAAATATACAGTTGAAGTCGGATGTCTACATACACTTAGGTTGAAGTCATTAACTCATTTTTAACCACTCCACAGATTTCATGTTAGCAAACTATACTGTTGGCAAGTCAGTTAGGACATCTACTTTGTGCATGACACAAGTAATTTTTCCAACAATTGTTTACAGACAGATTATTTTACTTTTAATTCACTATATCACAATTCCAGTGGGTCAGAAGTTTACATAACTAAGTTGACTGTGCCTTTAATTTTTTTACATATTTGGTCGCATATCTTTTGGCTTTGCATGCCATGACTTCCTGATGTCTGTGACCCAACAACATCAAAAGACTCTATCTTATTTTCTGGTGCTCTTACAAGCGATACAATAACGTCTCTGCATTTGAATGGATCTCTATGGGAATTGGGGGGTGGGACTAGATTTAGCTGTAAATTACACTGGAACAGTATGGAACACGTGGTTGGCTAAATGGCTCTAAGTCATCAAGGGTCTGACCAGGGCCGGCCCTAGGATTTTGGTGGCCCTAAACAAGATTTTGTTGTGGCCCCAGAACACTCCCAGCTCAACCACCACATCACACACATCGCTCACAACTGAATGAACACAAATATACAAATTATCCAATTATCCCAATACAATTTAACATAGATAGAAAGCAAATGGTAAGCCTGAAACTATTTGGGGCAATTTCATATGTTATGTATTAAATAATAAATCAAAACACACATTTAATGTTGCAAGAAAACATTGGTAGCTTGCTAATAAGCAAAGCTAGCCTTTACAAATACCTGCATTCATTACTTTCTAGCCAGCTTGCCAGGTTAAAATTAGTTGTGGCTATGTTCAGTTTTATTAGTTCAAAATCAAAACATGACTTTAATGTTGGGAAAAAACATTGGTAGGTAGCTAACAATCAAGAAGATTGAATGATGCTTACAATCCTACTCAGGTTGGCTAGCAAGCAGTGGAAAAAAAACGAGCATGTTCTAATGAAAAACATTACAGAATCAGCATCTAAATGTTATAATGCATTTATTACTTTCTAGCCAGCTTGGCAGGTTAAGATGAACTTTGGCTATGTTCAGTTTAATTTGTTCAAAATCAAAACCACGACTTATTGTTGCAAGAAAAAACGACTGGTAGCTATCTAGTTAACAAGCAAAGCTAACCTTGCAATCAAGGATGCTTGCAATCAGGTGCTAGCTAGTTGGTCTAATGAAAAACGGTTCAGCGAAAATTAATAATGCATTCATTACTTTCCAACTTGGCAGGTTAAAATTTGCTTTTGGATGTTGCTATCTTCAGTTTACGTTGAACATTAGCTAACGTTGGCTAACATGGGTTAAGCTAGCTAGGTGGTTAACTAACGTAGATACAGATTCATAACAATCACATACCTTTATCCCGTGTTCTTTTGTCCTTCCCCAATGTTCTCTTATACCGCCCTTGAGCGCCAGTTCAAAATTGTATACTAGGAGCCATTTGTCTAACGTTACTTAGCTCATCAAAATAAGTTGTGAATGGGAGAGAAGGTAAGTGCTGGCTGGGGGGGGCAACTGCATGTTGCTTATAAAATCCTTTTTAACTAGCTACATGTTATGAAATATTCTCTTTTCCTTCCATATTCAATTAATAACACTAGTTTTGGGGTAGGGGATAAATAACATAATTAAAATATATCAACTAATAACGTTACCTGGTTTAAAAATTTTTTTTTAAAAAGGATGGGATCGTGTGGCCCCTTCCCCCCTAGCAGTCGTGGCCCTAAACAACCGCATAGAGTGTTTATGCCAGCGGCCGGCCCTGGGTCTGACGTATCAAACAAGCCTTAAATCATCACTTTGCTGCCAGAAATTCTGTAGATATGGATGGATAACTTGAAGGGTTTCTTCTCCTGACTTATTTTTCCATAGGGTTCAATAGGAAAATTTGTCAGGAGAAACAACCCTTAAAGTGATATCCATATGATATCCATATCTACTGCATATCTGGCAGCAGAGTGATGGTTTCAGGCTTGTTTGATACGTCAGACCCTTGATGACTTAGAGCCATTTAGCCAACCACGTGTTCCATACTGTTCCAGTGTAATTTACAGCTAAATCTAGTCTTTAGGACTTTTTCTTTCTCTAAACTAGTTCTTTCCTCGGTTTTCTTTCAGTCCTCTATGAGGCTGTAACATTTGTTACCCTTTTCCGCCTTGTTTTAGCTGTGTATTTTATTGAGCTGGAGGTTTTCATTCTGTCTTTTTCCACTCGAGTCTTCAAGTCTGTTTTCGCCCTCTTTTGTGGGTTGTTTTGTTGACTGATACACTGGGGGGTTATTTCCCCTTTTCTTTAGTTTTCCTGTTCTATCAGGGTATTCTATCCTTTCCCCAATTAGTGGTTATCCCACATTTGTGGGTAGCTTGTAGATCCCCTTACGGTCGCATCTGGTTCCCCTCCCTCACACGTACTGTGAATTGCAGAAGTGCTACTTGACGACCGTTTTACCAGCTCGCGTCACATATCGTTTGTTGTAACTTGGCCTCTTTTTGATATCGATACTTTTAATGGCAGGCCGAGATCTTGCTAGTTTCATTATAGACAGTGCTTTATATGTGTGAGTAACTTGGCATTTTTGTACATTGAAAATGTTTTTGTTGAGCTCATTTCTTTTTGAATTCCTGAATCACATGAGGTCCCAGGTAATACTAGTCCAGTGCGACTATAAAATTACGTAATCATAAAGTATACGAATGTTATATAAATGTTGGATATCGATGTTTAAGAAGTGTTTCCAGTACCGCTTTCGCCCCACCTCCAACATTTTTCGTATTTCATTAAAGAACGTTTTGTCAAAACGCTGACATCATACGTTGTACTGTCAACGTTCTTCAGCTTCCCAATGCAACACGCAAAGAGAAATTGACTAACAGAAATCTAACGTTAGATGACTACGAGCGAGAAAGAAAGATAAAGACCGAAAGAAAATTCAGGGAGGAATGGAAAAGAGTTTAGCCTACGTGGTTAGACTACGAACAATGGAAGTTGTAAGCTAGAACCCCCCAAAAAAGGATGCTGAATAGCGGCTCACTAAATCAGATGTTTCAAAAAAACTACACTGCACCCCTGATGAAGGCATACTGCCGAAACAGATTGGTGACTTTACAATAAAAACTTTTGTCTGGATGAACCAGCAAATCAGGCGCATAAACGCAGTACAACGAGACCAGATGGTCAGAATCTTCAGTGTAATATGCCAATTGTCTTTCAGCTTTGTCCAGCTTTCTGATCGTTCCCTCGGCTCCTTGAAATCCACAAAACGTCAGGCGACTGCATGCTATTCGAGTGACAGTTTCGTTTTCCTTAACGTTAATTGTCGATTAATTGAACTAACATTAGCTAACGTTAACTTATGCTTATACATGATCTGAGTAGCTAGCTTAACTTACTGCATTAACTTAACGTTAGCTTGCTAACATTATGCATCTCAGTCTTAGTTAGCTAGTTAGCTAACTTTGTCTCGAGGCTATGTAATATGTTTGGGCCACCAGGTGGCCAGTGGGGAGAGAAAAAATCTTTTCTCACAGAAATAATTAGCTAACAACTTGCTAACTTTAGGCTAACGTTATACCAGTCTGATTTTCCAACGTGATTCAATTGTACATCGTCTGTTGGAGGATTTTCTGCGTCCTGGCGTGGTGTGGCATCAGGTTCAAAGCGAAACTGCTCAATAAACATCTTTGCCCATTTGTCCCTGCTCAAAATACTCAAATTCCTCTTCCTCATCAGAACTGTCGGATTTGTCAGTGTCTGCCATTGTTGTATAATTGCTGAGAGGCGCTAACCAGCTCGCCCCCCGTCCCCAGTTAAACACCGAGCCAAGCTCTGCATAACTGCATACCGGGACACTTCTATGGAGGATTATTCAGCCCAAAATTAAAAACTTCATTTCCATTTTCGTTTTCATTTCCGTTTTAATTTTCAAACTGTATCTATGTAAATGAGGGGGTATGGTCCTCCTGTCAAAGCAAGCAGGGTGGGCCTCATACAGGTTTAGTGCAGTAGCACTTAATGAACACTAGGGGGAGCACAGCATAGGGATGGGTAACAGTCTATGCTTGATACTAACGTGACACAAGACTCAAAATGCTCTCAGGGCACTCGTAAGTTTTAATGGATGAAATGATGAAGAATCTGAGCAGTGTTATAAAGTATTCTTGTTTTATGAAAGAAACGGTATTCATTCATTGTCCAAAATGCTTAGTTTTCCTCTAACATGGTCGCATTTGTTCATTGTTCAGTGTGATATTGTTTTTGTTTTGTACTCACAAGTGGGCTACCGCTGATTCAGATACCACTACGCTATTCTAACTAACACACAGTCAGGAGCTAGCTAGCCAGCGCTACGCTGTGTAGGCTATAGGTCAAACCTGCGAGGTGGAAAAATCCAGGTTCAGAAAGTAAAAGTCCTCCCCAATCATTTGTTCCAATCACCTGGATTTGTTAATTGTCACAATTCTTCAGCCAAGAGGTAGGAGCTAACTAGGCTAATTAGTGAAATTGTGAGTTCATGGGTGGAAGAAACACGGCAGGACTTTTACTTTCTGACCCCTGGGGCCGGTTGCATAAATATAGACTCAGTCTTAGTTTTAAGACTGTTATAGCCGGCGCTGGTAAATGAGAAGCCGGCTATTGATTCGCCGAGGCTGGTAACCTCGTAACTCACATGCCTAGCGCAGCTACCCACTGGATTTATGACTGACTTGGCTGGTCACCAGCATTCCTAGGCTTGTCACTCACATTCCTAGGCTGGTAACTCACATGCCATGTCAATATTGCTGTGGAAATGTCGACTTTAGTACTGGACATTGACGAGCAGGGTTAATCAGATATTTTTTACAATACAAGATGGCTATTTACGGAGCCCCGGAGGTGCACAGAAGAAGAAGAAGAAGAAAAAATTAAGGTACGGGGCGGGTTAATTTGTTTGCTCGTTTTAATTAAATCGCAAACCCCATTCCGCAAGAAGTTCGTCTACCTTCCAAATGAATAGGTATCTTAATGATCACATTACATTATAATTATTTGGCAGACGCTTTTATCCAAAGCGACGTACAATAAGTGCATATTGAAGGTCATTGACGCGACTACAAAGCAGATCCGACAAAGCACAACTTTCTCACAGTGTCGGAGCTATCCCAAGTAATGAACATGAATAGTACACAGTCAGCTATACATTCTGAACTATAAAATAACAAAAATAAAGAAAAAGAAAACAAGCCAAAAACAGGAAGCGAGTACTATCGAATGGCCCTATATAGGTAGTTTAGTCGAGGTGGAGTCTGAAAAAGTGCGTTTTCAGACCACGACGGAAAACAGTGTTTCAGCTGAGCGCAGCAGAGTGGGGAGTTTGTTCCACCACTGGGGAGCTAGGGTGGAAAAGCTCCGCAGTCGGGACGAGCGGGAGCCGTTAACACGGAGGGAGGGAAGTGCAAGTCGCCCTGCAGCAGCAGAGCGAAGTGGTCGAGCAGGAGCATAGTGCTGGATTAAGTCCTGTAGGTAGGAGGGGCCTGACCTTTTGGCTGCAGTGTAGGCCAGGGTCAGAACTTCGAACCTGATCCTAGCCACAACCGGCAGCCAGTGGAGTGACCTCAGCAGGGGGGGTGACGTGTGAGAACTTCAGGAGGTTGAATACAAGCCGAGCAGCCGTGTTCTTGGGGCAGAATGGCGCAGGTTGGTAGGCTTGCGAGAAGGGAGTTGCAGTAGTCCAGACGTGATCAACCCCCATAGTAGCCTACGGTGTCAGTTAGAAGTGGGCTGGTGGAAGGACACTACTGGTGGGATGTACCCTCTTCATGCATTAGGCTACACATTGCTCAGGGACATTTTAAGCTTATACTGTAAAAGTGCAAAAAATAAGTAAAAAGATGGGACGGACACGTCTTTATAACGTGTATGCTTTATTAGGCTATATCAACCGTAAATACAAGCACACCATGGCACATTGTTAAATATAGGAATGTGAAATTGAACATTTTTAAAACAAGGACATGTTTTAAAAAAAGTTTATCCTGAACAAATGCAATTAGCTAAAATCTCAAAACATGCGACAGCACATTAGAAATAACAATAATTATCGTCAGTAGCCTATTTAAAATTTTAAACATTTTACATTTTAAAACAAGCACAAGTTTTAAAAAGTGTAGCATACAGAGTAGGCTATTTGTGTCCACTAGGTGGAGCCCTAGGCCCTTATACAGTTGTGTTAAAAAAAATAGCAGTACAACATCAGTAACCTGATGAACCACTGTTCGGTCTGACACCGTAGGCCACTGTAGTAGTGATATTTCTGCATGGCAAATAATTTACTTGTGGATGTAGTAGTGTAATATAAAAACAACAGACCCAACTGTAATGGCATGCACGCTGCTTGTTCTGAGTAATTGACTCATTTATTGAAAGGGGCGTGTTCAAAATAATAGCAGTGTGGAGTTTAGAGAATTAACAGGTGTTTGTGAAAAAACAGGTGTCATTAATTGTCCTTTATTAAGGAAGAAGGGAAGCAAATGTTTCACACATTGTTATAAAATATATTTCCTTCTGAATTGCTAAGTAAAATGGGCCATTCCAAACATTGTTCGGAGGAACAACGTAATTTGATTAAAAAGTTGATTGGAGAGGGGAAAACGTATAAAGAAGTGCAGCAAATTATAAATCTCAATGTCAAATGCTTTAAAATGGCAACAAAAACCTGAAACACGCGGAAGAAAACGAGCAACTACTGTTAAAACGGATCGAAGAATAGTCAATCATCACCTCCAGAAAGATCAAAGATGATCTAAAATTACCTGTAAGTGCTGTTACAGTCAGAAGATGTTTGATCGAAGCTAAGCTATCAGCAAGAAGCCCCCATAAAGCACCATTGTTGAAAAAACGGCATGTGCAGAATCGGTTAAAATTTGCCAAGGAACACATCGATTGGCCCAAAGAGAAATGGCGTAACATTCTGTGGACTGAGTAAAATTGTTCTTTTTGGGTATAGTGGTCGTCGACAGTACGTCAGACGACCCCCGGGTACTGAATTCAAGCCACAGTACACTGTGAAGACAGTGAAGCATGGTGGCACAAAAATCATGGTATGGGGATGTTTTTCATACTACGGGGTTGGGCCTATTTATCGTATACCAGGGATCATGGATCAGTTTGAATACATCAAAATACTTGAAGAGATTATGTTGCCGTATGCCGAAGAGGAAATGTCCCTGAAATGGGTGTTTCAACAAGACAACGACCCCAAACACACAAGTAAGCGAGCAACATCTTGGTTCCAGACAAAAAGGATTAAGGTAATGGAGTGGCCACCTCAACCCCATTGAAAACTTGTGGGGTGACATTAAAAATGCAGTTTCTGAAGCAAAACCCAAAAATTCATAGGAACTGTGGAATGTAGTTTGTTCATCCTGGGCTGAAATACCTGTTTCTAGGTGCCAGAAGTTGGTTGAGTCGATGCAACGCAGATGCGCAGCAGTTATCAAAAACAATGGTTATGCAACTGCATATTAGTTCAGTAATTTAAAGTGAAGTTAAATCTTGAAAAATTTCTTCAGTTTATACAGTAAGTGTTTGAGTTTGAAGAGAAAAATGTCGACACTGCTATTTTTTTTGAACAGATTAATATTCCTTTTCTTTGCTTCCTGTAAAAGAATAATGCAGACTTGATAAAATTTGTTAATGCTTTGATTTGGAATTGAATGTGTAATGCTTCCACTACATTTGAAATATAGAACTAAAAGCTATTAAAAAATATTTGCACTTTATTCACTTTTTTTAACGCACTGCTATTCATTTGAACACCACTGTATATAATTACCTTTCATACATAGAGCATGGGGGTGAACTAGGTATGCACTGGCTAACATCATGGGATCATGTGTGGCCTATGAGAATAAACATATTTAAAACCTCCTAAACAGTTTCCTCATTATTCCACCTATCTCCCGGGTTTATCACAAAAAGTTTATGCAGAACAAATGCAATTAGCTATATACCCTCTCTAAATAGCCTACCAAAAGTGGAAACGCTTTTGAAGTGATGGCTAACGAGAATTATCGTCTGTAGGCTATTTAAAGTCGAAGTCACATGGACGCTGATAGGCATTTGGTCGCATGTTGGACTGCTGGAAATAAATGAAATCCTCTCGTAAAACAAATGAAGACCGTAAATGAGTCACTGGATCGTTTAAACTTTTAACCTGGCTCCAGTTTGTGATAAACCCGGGAGATAGGTGGAATAATGAGGAAACTGTTTAGGAGGTTTTAAATATGTTTATTCTCATAGGCCACACATGATCCCATGATGTTAGCCAGTGCATACCTAGTTCACCCCATGCTCTATGCATGAAAGGTAATTATATATAAGGGCCTAGGCCTCCACCTAGTGGACACAAATAGCCTACTCGGTATGCTACACTTTTTAAAACTTGTGCTTGTTTTAAAATGTAAAATGTTTAAAATTTTAAATAGGCTACTGACGATAATTATCATTATCATTTCTAATGTGCTGTTCGCATGTTTTGAGATTTTAGCTAATTGCATTTGTTCATGATAAACTTTTTTAAAAACATGTCCTTGTTTTAAAAATGCTCAATTTCACATTCCTATATTTAACAATGTGCAATGGTGTGCTTGTATTTATGGTTGATATAGCCTAATAAAGCATACACGTTATAAAGACGTGTCCGTCCCATCTTTTTACTTATTTAAAATGTCCCTGAGCAATGTGTAGCCTAATGCATGAAGAGGGTACATCCCACCAGTAGTGTCCTTCCACCAGCCCACTTCTAACTGACACCGTAGGCTACTATGGGGGGTAATTAAGATACCTATTCATTTGGATGGTAGACTACCTTCTTGCGGAATGGGGGTTCGCGATTTAATTAAAACGAGCGAAATAATTAAACGCCCCCCCTTCTGTGCACCTCCGGGACTCTGTAAATAGCCATCTTGTATTGTAAAAAATATCTGATTAACCGTGCTCATCAATGTCCAGTACTAAAGTCCACATTTCCACAGCGATATTGATATGGCATGTGAGTTACCAGCCTCGGAATGCTGGTGACCAGCCAAGTCAGTCGCAAATCCAGTGGGTAGCTGCGCTAGGCATGTGAGTTACGATGTTACCAGCCTTGGCGAATCAATAGCCGGCTTTTCATTTACCAGCGCCAGCTTATCAGTCGCTATATCATTTGCCGGCGCCGGCGAATCAATAGTCAAAAATTAGCGGTCTATCCTAAGACCGGCTATAACAGAGTCTTAAAACTAAGACTGAGTCTATAATTATGCAACCGGTCCCAGGGGTCAGAAAGTAAGTCCTGCCGTGTTTCTTCCACACATGAACTCACAATTTCACTAATTAGCCTAGTTAGCTCCTACCTCTTGGCTGAAGAATTGTGACAATTAGCAAATCCAGGTGATTGGAACAAATGATTGGGGAGGACTTTTACTTTCTGAACCTGGATTTTTCCACCTCGCAGGTTTGACCTATAGCCTACACAGCGTAGCACTGGCTAGCTAGCTCCTGACTGTGTGTTAAGGTGGAATAGCGTAGTGGTATCTGAATCAGCCGTAGCCTACTTGTGAGTACAAAACAAAAACAATACTACGTCATATCACAATGAACAAATGCGACCACGTCAGAGGAAAACAAGAAGCATTTTGGACAATGAATGAATACCGTTTCTTTCATAAAACAAGAAAACTTTATAACACTGCTCAGATTCTTCATTTCATCCATTAAAACTTACGAGTGCCCTGAGAGCAGTTTGAGTCTTGTCACGTTAGTATCAAGCATAGACTGTTACCCATCCCTATGCTATGCTCCCCCTCATGTTCATTAAGTGCTACTGCACTAAAACTGTATGAGGCCCACCCTGCTTGCTTTGATTGAACGGAGGACCCTACCCCCTCATTTATATAGCTACAGTTTGAAAATGGAAATGGAAATGAAAAGTTTTTAATTTTCATTTAAATTTTGGGCTGAATAATCCTCCATACACCTCTACCACCGATCTACATATAAAAGTCGAAAGGGTTCCAGGGCACTGCAAATATAGCAGATTTAAAATGATAGACATTTACAATTTACATTTACAGGCCAATATTGTGTACAGTAGGGAAATATTTACACTTCCTCCACGTATGACGTCATACATCTATGATTCTATTGTCAGCGGATTTTTCAATGGTTTTTTCAAACTTCGCTAGTTTTATATAATTTCCATATAGTTATATAAATAAAAAAAGACATTGATATTGTTGTCTAGATACCGGTCTAGTTTGTAAATATAAAAGTTGTCCATTATCTGGTGCTTACTCTTTAAACATTGGTGCTCATTTTAGAAAGTGGCTTTTTGGGAGTGGATTGGTTTAAAGACCAACTTTTGACCCACCTGTCCAGTAGAATATACGTGGATCTGTCTGTCAACATATTCTACTGGAATATGTTCTCATATTCTACTGCACGGGTAGGTCAAAAGCAACACTAATTTACCTGGACTTTCTACTTGCCAGCCAGTTGTAATTACCTACAATGAATAGTAGATTGGTTGCTATTATTGATAACGTTACTTCATTTGGTGGCTAATTTTTGGAAGAAGGAAATGTTTGCTAACGTTACATATTGTATAGATCGCGTTAGATAGCATCCATGGTTATAGCAGAGTAGCCGGTTCTAACAGTGTGATGCAACAACAGAAAAGGTTACAATGTTTTACATGGGCTCTTACAGCTGACATTTTTACTGTAACGTTAGCTATATCAGTCTGTAATCCTGCAATCATATCTACAAAACTTGCTCGTTCACGAGGTCTGTGAAAGTAGTGAGGTGGGGGGTGTGTGTGTCTTTCTCTGTGGGCATGACCAAGGGGTGTTATGACTGAAATGTTTTGACAACAAATGTGAACATTAAAGTTGCGTACTCCATCTTTACGTAAGTCGTTTATGGCAAACCCCAATTAATCGATGCAGGCAAATTGGGCTTATGCACATCCATAGGCACTGTATGTTCGGTAATATAGAAGCTTTAGACAGGGTGTGAATAGTCTGCATTTGTGAGCCCGGCACAGATTTCAGGTCCATGTCTCGCAACCATTGTTTTTCTAAAGACTAAAATCATTATCCGGTCAAAATTTAGTTAATACCAGAGTCCTGAATATCAAATCTACCATTCACCTACATTTCAAAATTCTAATCGTTGTGTAACTATGTGAAAAATAGACTCGTTAGACCTCCAGAGCCTGCCACACATAAGAAATAGCTGACTCACCGAAAATGTTTGAGTCCCAGAGAACTTTTGCGTGTTCAAACATCGTTTATCTGGTTTGAAAGAGAGATTGTACTTTATCGGTTTCTGTGATGACAAGTTGAAATTTTACATAATACCGATTCTCTACTGTTATAAAGTATTCCTTTTTAATGACCTAAAATACCGTTTCTTCTGTTGTCCGAAATAAGCCATTGTTCTTCTACAGAATAGAACGATGTCATGTGCAGAGACTCATGGATACTGTAGTATTTGAAATGCCAAACTAACAAAAAAAAACACTTTCTCCTAAACAAAGTTGAAACGTAGTGTATTGACAGATGCAGACATCCCGTGATTAAATCTACGAAAACTCGCTTAATTCTCAACTAATTTCGTGAAATTTGAATTGTTAGAGCTAAATGTGAGAATTTTCTGTATAACACAGGTTAGCCTACTTGGTTTCCATTTTTTTTCTCAGAGCAGCTCGGTTATTTGTAAAACACCCTTTTAACTAATCACTTTAATCGCATAAAGGATAACTTCGGTTTTTGCTCCAAACTTTGAACAGGCTAATTGTTTTATTGCATTACAGACTGCCGCAGTGCACGTAGCCTATAGCCTACGGAAGTATTTTTACAGTGCAAAAAAAGTATAGAAAACGAACATTAGCCTATTAGCAAAAAAAATTAAAAATGTTTTGCGTGACCAAAGATCCGAAAATTAGGATGTGACAAAAATAGCCATTCACATTCACAACTTATTTAGCTATAACTTTAGCCATTCACAACTTGTATTCACGGAACAGCTATTTGTAAAACGCCCTTTTAACCATTAGTAGCCTACACATTGCCAAACTGCACTCTAATTGGCAGTTTGAGAAGAAAACTCTGCAAAGATGCAGATTTAAATTAGTTTGGGGCAGACAAGAGAGACCCGGCAGCCATCATTCCTCCAAGCATTCATATGCAAGGTATTGTGGGATAATGACCTGGCAAGAAGTAATTACCTGTTGATGAGGGCTTTCAAAATGTTCAATGTTTCGAGGTTACATGATCATGGGTGAGTCATGCCAAAATAGGGGTTTTTCAAAAAAGAGGGTTTTAAGTGAAATCAGAGGTTAAACCTCATGTAGGTATTTTTTCATATTTTTATGGTTTAAACACTATAATCTAACTTATTCAAAATCACAGCAAGCACTGGGTTACGGACTACACAAATATACCAATTCCATACCATACCAGTTCCTGGTATGAGGGTGTATTTTACGATGAGAGGGTAGAATTGACTATAAAATCTTTAAAGCCAGTTTTCTCAAAACTGTTTTGCAAAATCACTATTCAAACAGTCATATCTCCAGAAATATTTACTCAATCTCATAAATTGATACGTCATTTGTAGCTCTGATTCTGTACTTTAACACCGACAACTCAAAGTAAAATTTTGAAACGTGTATCCAAAGCAGGGATCCAGTCACATTTGGTCTCTGAAATCATGTTGAATTATTTCACAATTCACTACAATTTCAAATTTCTTGCAGAAACTTGTGCTATCAAAAGGGCTGCCATTTAAAAAGGTCTTTAGTCCTTGGACAGAAATGCACTTGGAAGACCTGGACTTCCAGGAGGGTCAGGGTTTTGATTAGCTGAATACTGGCGCAAGGCACTAACTTGTCTGTCTCTCTTCAGGAGTGGCTCTGCCCCCCATGCAGAGGAATATGCAATTGCAGCTTCTGCAGGGCGCGAGAGGGACGCTGTGCCACTGGTGTCCTCGTCTACCTAGCAAAATTCCACGGCCATGACAATGCGCACGCCTACCTGCTCAGGTGAACAATTTTTATCCGCCTTTGGTTGCATTAACATTCTACATGTTGAGGTTTTTTTTAAATTTAAAAAAAAAAAATTGATTATTTTTGTAAAGGTAATTATCTTTTGTATGGAAGCTTTCTTGTCTCGAGGTTATTGGAGTTCTGGTGTAGGTAACCTCTTTTTCTTTATACAGTCTGAAACAAGAGTTGGAAGGGAACCAGTGAAGCAATTTTGTGGCAGCCCATACCGTTTTTGGCCAATGGCATCTCTTGAAGCTCTGAGATGTGGGTCCCATGCATAACCTTTATTCTGCGCACCATAATGCCCAATGTGCTTTTCCTGTTTCTGTATTCCAGAGAAATGCTATAAAGTTTTGAAATTACATTGTTCTAAATGTATAATGCTTTAGCAATCCTTAAGAAATCAGTTTTAAGCAAATATCAGTTGGTCGTAGGTCTGTAAATTTACTGAATAGAAGCACATGTAATGAATTTCACTGTACCCTTTTTTCAAGTTATGAACTCCATTAAAGTGAGTACACTTTTGAGTGGTGTGTTTGCATGTACCAATTTGGTTACTTGGTTATTTTATACTTTGAGTGTACCTTCTAGCTCATTAATAATATGAGCCTTTGTTTCCAGTTTCACCGTTTCATCTTACTCCCAAGTTGGTGGAGAATATAGATCATTTTATACCATGGCCTCTTATAATAAATAAATAATAAAATAAAAAGAAATGTTTTTAAATGTTCTATTGCGTTTAATTCATTGCGTTCATTGTTTTTGACACATTCTTGCAAAAACAAGTAGGCCTATTCAGATTTTTAATTCCAAATGCTGCAGCATTCAGTAAATTGCACATATTTGGTTGCTTCGAATGTGCACTTCTTTTGGAATTTCGCGTCCACCTGAAAAAAAGTATGTAAATTTCTATTGAGAGATCTGTACTCTATACTCAAATTGTTCAAAGTGAACACATGCATTGATTATATGTATTTACATTTTTTAATAATAATTAATTAATTAATTAATTTAAATAAAAAAAGCCCACACCCAAGTTTTCATTTGACAAATGCAATCTGGTGAATATTGATTTTATAAATATAGAATTTATAAACGTGGATTAATTGAGGATTAATGTTACTTTTCCACTGGTACTTAGATTTTGTTAAAACAGGATTTAACCGTTGCTCAGTCTGCAGGGCACCTTGTACCTGTAATTTCTGTTGCACAAATATGATGTGCATACGTGGCGTGGCCACCTTGAATGGGGCCTTGGTGGTACCCCCCCTGCTGGGTCCAAAAGAGGAGAAAGTGTAGAGGACCATTACCCTCCCAACAGAGAGGAGCAGTGTGATATACGGCAATGCCTGCTGGAATACTTAATTGTATAACTGCCACTAATGAGGTGGAAACAATTAGCAACCTCTAATGGGAACCTCATACCTGTAAATCATTTATGCTTATAAAGCTATCTCTCCCTTCCTCACTTCTTTTTTTTAAATTTTTTTTATCAATCTTGCTTTCTCCCCACTGCAGTCAGGTTCTTCAATGCAGGATGCAGTAATAATCGTTCTACTGGTAGGAGTCGTCTGATCGCTTCATGTTTTATGTGACACCTGTGCCATGTTTTACTTTTACCCCATGGAGCATGTGCACAAGCATATTATGGCCCAAGAGCATGTCAAGAGCACTCAGCGACTAGATTGGCTTTTTAAAATGTTACTACCTTTGATAAAAACCCAAATGAGTATGTGAATACAAGAGTTCAATATGCCTAAAAATAAATGGTGTATATTCTTGGGCTCTTGAACAGATCAGTTGATGAAGGTGCTTGCTTTAGCACAGGCTGAGCCTTATTGCTTAGATAGCACTAACCACTTCAAGTCTGAATTATGGTATTAGCCAGTAATGTCCTGGGGCCGGTTTTTCAAAACTTAGAAAACTTATCTGACAGGATACAAGTAATCCGATTGGATTACATTTGAAAAGTGGGTTTTTCAAAACGGACCACAAGGTTTGGATCTGGATTTTGTAATCCAACCTTTAGTCGGGAATAAATGCTACATTTGGGTTTTTCAAATTGCAAGGCAAGAATCTGGATAAATTTAATACCAAAAATCAAAATTGATGAAATGATGAGGCCACACATGAGATGACTTGGAAAATAAACCTATGCTCCCTAAAATTGATTTAAAACACTAATTTTCTTACTTACAAAATGTCAAACACTTTACCACATAATTTGTGTGCACGTTTTATTGAAAATGGCAATTTAATGCAAACATGTAAATATGGGAAACTAAAATTCACATTAGGTATAAGCCAAAAGGTAAAAGCCAAAAAAGAAGTTTAAATATCTTCATCAGAATTAACAATCCCTGATTCGTTCATAATTTGTTTTGAAGGCAAATCCGCAATTTAGTCTCCTGCTGAAGCAAGGTCAGCTTTATCTACTCTTCAGCAGGGTGTTAGATGTATGTTTTTCTGCCTTTCAGTTTCCATCCTCACAAATTAATCAAAGGCATCATTGCTTTTCTGAGCACGCCTTTTTCTTGTTTGGGATGGTTCTGAAGATTGCGGATCCTCTGAACGTTGTGGTTCATTAGTACTGAACTTGTCTCCAATATCTGTTTCCACAGGGGTAAGGCTTACCCATTGGCTCTGAGGTGAGGTTGAGAGGTTCACAGTCCCTCACTATCATTCACAGTATTGCTAGATCCTGACTCATGCAGAGCCTGGGATTTTGGTCCACCAATGGTGTCCAGGATTATATCAGTAAATTCCTCATTTGTGGGGCTTGTTCCCAGTTTGAGGGTATTTTGATTCTGTCTTTACAGGCCTTCTGCTTCTAGTTCTTCCAACGCAGTTTGACCTACCAGTGAGCAGTTCAATCTGCTCTGTGGTTCCATAACTATAACTCGTCAGTGATCGCAGCCCAAACTTCTTGCTTCATCTTGGTTGTCAATGTGTTTCCCTTACCTGGGGTACTAAATGTACCCATTATGCATACACCCTCTAGTAGGGAATTTGTCTCAGTGAAATTGGTCCCCTTTCGCTTGGTTTTTGGTTGCTCCATTTTGTCTGTGTTGCTCAACAAGTTGCATTTTTAAATGACTCATGCAGGTGTGTAATGAGGAAGAAGTAATTGTAGACTGTATAAATGTGTTTCTCTAAGAAGGCGTCATTCTTTTGCAATTGCATCCATTGTGCACCGTATCCTACAAAAGGAGAAGACGTAGACCAAGGGTTCACAATGAACACCCCAAAATACTGGAACATCACCCAGATGCTGCACTTCATTCATGAGTTTGATTTGGTCAGGAAGATATTCTGTTCACCAATCTACTTAGGCCACGTTTCGAATGTGTCACTGTGTAGCAAGAAGTTATGCCTTGACTGTGGAGGAACAGGTCCTAATTGCTTTGCGGTTCTATGAAAGTGGGCCATTTTTATCAAGTTATTGCAGATGGAGTGTGTGTCACAAAATCCACAGTATATTCCTTCCCATCTGCCTGGTCCAGCCTTCTGAACCAGTTTGTTGCATTTCCTGGAAATCCAGAGCACCTCAAGATCAAACAGGATTTTTTCTCTGGGTAAAATGGCAAATACTTTCGGCATGATAGACTGCACCCATGTCCGCATTCAGGTGCACCATGTGAGAGAATGGGAGTTCATGAACAGAGAGGGATTACTTTAGCAGTAATGTACGTTTGTGGGAGATGCAGTAATGTACATTTGTGGGAGATTGTGGGAGATGCTGAACTAAACATTACAAACTGTTATGAGATGGCCTGGATCAGTACATGATGCCTGAATCCATAAGGAGAGCAATACGTACAAGAAGTCCCAGCAAAACATCCCAGATGGCATCACGCTTGGTGACCATGGTTAATGACACCTTTTGCAACAGTTAGCACTGCTGCAGAGTTGAGATTGAACAGTGCCCATGCAACAACGAGAGCGGTTGAATGGGGTGCTGAAGAGACTGCATGCTTGAACTACCTACATGTGGAGCCAAAGCAAGCATGCAACATCATCAGTGCCTGCATTGTGCTTCACGATATAGCACAAACACGTAGAGTCCCTCTCTATGATGAACAGCCATGAGAGGAGGGCCATGACCTGCCACCACCACCACTGCAGCCTGAAGGACCAGCTGGGCGGGCAATGAGAAATGCTGTGGTGAACCTTTATTTCTCAAATGATCATTAAAAATTATTGTATTTTTTATCAAATGAGATGTGCACATGTTGATATTGTGTCCTAAGATTGGCTGTACTTCATAGGTGTGCAAATTGAGAATAAAAGTGGCCTCTCAAAAGTGGTTCATTAATGATTTCTCTTTTTCATTACCAAAGATGATATGACATAATTTGTCCAGCAGATGGCCACATAGAGGGGTATTAAAGGCCCTGCAAATCCAGATTTTGAAATCCTGTGATATCTAGATCAGCATTATCCAATCTGACAATGTTTTGAAAAATTGGGGCAAAATCAGTGAGATCATTTTGGGGGGAAAAAAGGGGGATTTGATTATCCAGACAATTCTGGGCGGCAGCGGCAGTATAATGGTTAAGGAACTGGCCTTGTAACCGAAAGGTTGCAGTTTCAATTCCCAGGTAGGACACTGCCGTTGTACCCTTGAGCAAGGTACTTAACCTGATTTGGTTCAGTATATATCGAGCTGTATAAATGGATATGTAAAAAAAATTATTAAATGCTAAGAATAAAGTCTATAAAGATAAATGTCTGTAATTCTGATCCCGATTAAAAGCTTTGAAACACCGCCCCCCCTGGATCCCACAGTTTCTGGAGGCATTAGGCATTAGCCTATCTCTGGTTTGTACCAGGGGGGTGTCTGAATCAGAACCCTTTCTACTGCGCCCTGTCTCCTGCGTACAGTGCACTGGCAGAAGTGTGCTGTTTAATGTGCGCTGTTTAGCAGTCTGCGAAAAATATCCGCCATACTATTTTCCAACCGCACCGTGGAAGTGTCGTAAGCAGGTCATAAGACGTCCCACCAGTGTTGCCATGTCCACGGTTTTACAGCTAAATTGGGATACTTTCAAAGTGCAGTCACGGGTAAAAATTAAAAGTCACAAAGCACGCACTTATTTTAAAAAGTAAAAACATGATGATTTCTATTTTAAATACATTGGTTTCGGTTAAAAATAGGCTATAATTTGGGCTAGTTTTGAGTCGTCATTTGGCTGGAAAGTCTTCCAAGATTTGGCAACCCTGCGCCCCACTCTTGTGCTGCCATGTCACGTGTTGTTTTTGTTGTATTTGAAGGAAAATGTCAGCGAAGCTGCACCTCATTTTTTTTAAACGAAGCTTTAAAAAACACGTCATATTTATGTGACCAAAATGTTTGTGTACTTCTTGAAAAGTGTGCTCCTGAATGTACTCAGCAAAACCCTGGAAGTAAGTGTGTCATCCGGGTGTTTGAAGTATACTGCAATTTAAAAGATTTTCACATACTCTACGACTTTCTCGCCCTATCTACTCACCAAGGCTACTCAACAGTGTGGAAGAGTGCTGATTCGGACACGGCCTGGGAGTCTTTAGGGTACCAGTTATCAGAGAGACATGGGACTTTTCTCAATATTGAACCAGCTCCCCTGTAATTTGTGTTGCTTGCAGTGTGGACAATAGTCACTGGTTGATGGGTAAATGTAATGTAAGCCTGCTTGTGCTGTAGCTGCACTGCTCTATGTTGCAGGTGCTATTGGCAGCAGTTATGTGAGAGGATAGTACCACTTGTGATTCCAAAACAAATGGTTGTACAATGAAAATGGTGGAGAGTGCTGCTGGCAAAATGGCACAAAGGTACAAATTGTACTGAAAACAAGCAGGCAACCTGTATGCAGTGAAAAATTACTTGTTGAGTAATGGTTAAACAGCGCTAGGTACCACATAGAATGTGCAAGTAACTATCCCAGCAGATGACAATCAGTGACTGTAGTTACTTACACTCAGTGGGGTGTGCAAAAATAAAAAGATCAAGTAACTATAGTCACTGAGTGCTGAGTTCATTGTCAGGAGCAAAAAAAAAAAAAAACACTATACAGTGACATGAGAATAAATGCAATTAAACATTAATAAAATGTATGAATTTCTTGTGTTTTACAAAAAGTTATTGATATCTTGTGAGATGTCAAGAAGAACACAGGTCTATTCCCAAACCTCTTCTACCCCAGCCATTGTATGTATTTGTTGGCTGAATCCTATTCTCAGGACTTGTGGACTCAGAGGCGTATTCTTGTTAAGTCTGTGAGTGCTTTGGGCTGTCCCAAAGTTTTTTGGCTCTTATACGGACTTTTCGCACCCCTCTACCTGCCCTTGGAAATACGCCATTAAAGTCTGCAAGTCCACGAGTACATGAGGGGCTCCGTTTGGGATTCAGACGTTTAAATTCTACAACCAGAGGCACCGCGGTGGTGCAGCAAACAAAGGTGCGGACTTTCTGTCTGTGCGGTTGCGCCCCGAGGATTGGCGGTTAGATCCCCAGTCCTGCCAGATCCGAGCATGGCCAGTGCCTCGAGGGAGCGGGCAATTGGCAATTTTTTTTGTTAAAAACTATTCAGTCATTCGAACGACATATTAAGTTAAAAATGACAAAAATATGACACCCATATCAGCTTTAAATGGAAATGCCAAGACATTGGTGATATTTACGGACATGTCCACCGTTACAAAATTGCGAATGACATAATTAGCCAATGCGTAAAACATTCACGGAGCTTGCAGAGAAACTGATGGCATAATTACAACCCAAAATAAGCTTTTGTTTCATAATTTTGCAATAGTGCAGTATTCGCAAATTGCATACTGTATAATTAACATGTTGAAAATACAGATTCCGTTGCAGAAAATAAGCAGTTAGAAAGCAGGTAGCCTACCGATAATCAAGTCCGTTTGTATGTCAATGGGTGGGCTCATGAGAATTAAGTTGTTTTAACAACTTAGTATGTCGACTTCATCGTTTTTAACAAACTAAAAAAATATCTTAAAGGCTATAGATACAGCATTTAACCCCCTCTAGTGTCTCATATGGAGATTGCTTTTCAAACAACACAGCCGGAATTGCTGCTGTTAGAAGCACACGCCCGTCAACAGGTTGCCAGATTGACTAGTTTCATCTTCATTTGCATACATAATGTTACTTCATCTGACTGAAGAGTGTAGTCAGAGTCAGAATCAGGCTTAATCATGTCAAGTGACAAATCTTTTGTGGTTGGACAAGTAATGAAATCATAAACAAATTTTGCAATATGTAGCAATGCATTATCTCCATAGATTTAGGTTACTCTATGTGGTGGTGTTTCAAGATTGATGTAACCCCAGTGAGCAAAAGCCGGAATTCCAGACATCTAGAGGGGTGGAAATCTCAGAATGAGAGGCGTTTTTACACGTTTTGAAATAAACGTGTCAATTTAGCCGATTTTTCACCTAGACGTGAGGCGGCGTTTCACCGACTTTACGATTAAGTATATATATGGTATGTTTTGAACGTACACAAAAATGTTCACTGGGACGTTATGATATACAGCTATAACAGCAGCTTAACATGGAAGATAATGATTTGGTTACCTACATTTTTGTATATGTTTTCAACTATTCCTGTAACCCCACCAAAATGAGCTTTGAAAATTCATCAAAGCTCTTAACTCAGTAATTACATCATTTATATGGGCAAATAAAGGGGCAAGAATTAAAAGAGTTGCGTACTTACCAACTCCCCAACTTTGAGTTGTATCAAGTCGCCTCTCGGTGCTTTTATCTGTATCATATAATACATAACTCCAGATGAAAAATTGATTCATATAGAAAATTACAGTCAAAAATTTTACTTTTACAACTTTCCTCAAAGAATAAAAGTGACATTGTAGATAAAGTAAACATGTAGATAACTTTATTATAAATAATAGCCTATTATTCAAAACTTTTAAGAAAATGAAAAGGCTTCTAAAACCTATAATAATCCCTGGCAGGTTACCATTATGGATACAATTATTGGATACAAATTCAAAATAAACCACTTTGTTGGACTTCTTGGGAAGAAAATGGAAACTATTATCTAAAAGATCTATTAAGTAATAATCAAGTGATACCCTTTGCGGAATTAAAAAAAAGATAAAGAATCATTTCCATTTCTGCAAATTAAAAATTTTATGAAACATCATTTTTTAATTTCTTCAGATAATAAGAGTGAATTGGACAGTATTCTTTTTGATAAAGCGAATAGTCATTATTTAATAAGTAAAACATATGAGGTATTGTTGCAAGTGTATAAAGCTACAGATATATTAGATAACATAATAAATAAATGGAATAAAGATTTGGCTCGAGATGATATTAAAACATATTGGAAAGAAAATATACAAAATACACAAGAAGCTATAATAAATGAAAATCTGAGGCTGATACAATTTAAACTTACAACAATAATTTATTATGCAAGAAACAAAATTCACAAATTTGATAAAAATATTTCAGATAAATGTTTGAAATGTAGAATACACCAAGACTCGTTGCAACATTCATTTTGGGAATGCGAAGGAATAAGAAAGTTGTGGAAAGAGATGGAAAAATTGGTATTACAAAGTATAAAAAAGGAAATAGACTTTACACCCTCATATTTATTACATGAATTGAAAAAGGTTTTATGAGACATGGAATGAATTACTTTGGGCAATAGATATTAGAACCTGAATTGTTGACACTGAGAAGATAGCGAAAAGTCAGAGGGAAATGAATAAAGAGGCATGTATATGGGTCAATGACATGACAAGAATATTTTTGTGTCTGAGTGCATTATTTCCTTTTAAAATAATTTAATCAATTCATGACATGTATCACTTTATTCTATAAAACCTATATATTCTTTTATGTTTTGGCATCTCAAACTCCCAAAACTGTCCGTGCAAATGAACAGACTAAGAAAACTATTACAAATGGTATTTTAATGATAATAAATTCAAAATAAAATACTATGGCATGATTTTATGTTTAAAACCTTTCAAATAAACCAAATTTTACAAATACCAATAGTTTTAAAGCTGTTGAGATAATTGGAAAAACCTTTGTCCAGCAATTTGTATGTTCTCAAATGTCAGGGTGGCACAACCGTAAACATGGGACTTTTATTATAAAGTGAAGAGGTAATAACAGTAAACATGATATTGCATCATCAAGAGGACCCCAAGTGACCTTTATGGCTGGGTGAAAAAGTTTGTAGATCTCTCTCAAATATTGATAAAAATAGCTACTTTCAACTCGTAGGTAGGCTGGTACAGTTTTCCATGTCAGGTGGTACAACCAATGTAAAACTAGGAAAATGTTATTTTATCATAAAACTCTTTATTCTATTTAAAAATGATATGTTATGAATTTGATAGCAATGGCAAAAGCTAATACAAGTAGAAACCCGTTTTAATTTAAAATTAGTTGCAAAAGTCAGGTAAACCAGTAAGTCAGGTGGTTGCAACTGCAAGGAATGTCACATATAAAATAAATAATGTTAAATAATGTTAATAATGTAAGATTATCTATTATATTTCTAAAATGTTTATTAGTTTTAAGTTAAAGATGTTATACACTTTCAAACCTTTTCCATGATTTATAATACTATATTTACAGTTTGTGAACTCTGAGTTTTGCATGTTATTGAACTTTTCACTGTATAATGTGATGTATATTTATGCTTTGTCCTGTGTGGTACGACATGATAAGGTTTAGAACAGGCCTTCCCTACAGAAAGACAGATAGATATATAATATAAGTTTGAACACAAACTTCAAGTTGGCTTGAAAAAGGCAATTTCTGGCAATAGAAATTAGGCATTACAGAACAAACAATAGACATTGTTAGCAATGGCATGTATTAATATGAGCATGTTGAAACTGAATTAGGCTATACATGCTGAATGGAACTGGATGAATACAAGTTCTATTAAAAACCATGAACGAGTATAAAACGCACAAGCTTTACCCATCCAATAATTCCTATTGATTTTAAGTTTTTTTTAAGTGGAATACCATTAATTGTATGAAATCTTTCAAAATGGACGAAGAGGTGGTTGCTATGGTCTTACTTCTTGGTTGCTAGGGTCCCTGTTGGTTAAAAGGGTGTTACTAGGGGATTGGTTGGTGGTTGCTAAGGTGTTACTAGGTGGTTTCTAGGGTCTTACCAGGCGATTGCTTGGGTTTTAATATGTGGTACAATGAAAGCATATCATTCTGCTAGAGTGCATAGGCCTCAAAGGTCGGTGTAGAAGTCCGTTTTTGTCATTTCCTCCAGATTAGTATGAGCATGTTGAACTGAAATAGGCTATATGAACTGAAAGCTGAATGGAACTGGATGAATACAAGTTCTATTAAAAACCCATGAACGAGTAGAAAATGCACAAGCTATACCCATCCAATAATTCCTATTGACTTAAAAAAAACTTTTAAAGTGGAATACCATTAATTGTATGAAATCTTTCATTACAGTGTATCTAATCAATCTATTGCACTGTAGCCTATTCCAGTTGCTATGTACCGAATGTGATCTCATGTGATGTATCCTGTTTTTGATCAATTCACTGCTTTTACTTCAATAGAGACTGTTGACTAAAACATTTTTAGTATTTGAAATAAAAATGCAATTATTCAGCATATTTCCTGTCATTACTAATGTTTAGAAATCTCTGTAAAACTAATATAGAAAAAAACCCTGGTCATCTACATATCTTGACAATGACAGACAGCTGCGAGTGACAGCTTAGGTCTGTAGTCTCATCAATCTGCCAAGAGAAGAAGGGACCACTACCTTGTTGTATTTCATTTTTGTAAGTGGTGGCTATTGTAGAAATTAAAATCATTCGGTATCATTTTCGACATGCGATGAACACAGTCGGTGTTTGCAATGCTCCGCTAATAAAGCTTCATACCCTTATTAGCAGAATTCTCCGTTTCATTATTCCCCCTGAATGCCAGCTCTTGCGTGCCTATAAATGTTGTCATGTCAATCAAACGTTTAAGAGCATCTCTGTTTCTCCTTACCTTTTTGTTGTATTGCACAGTTTAATATGAACACCCTCTTCGAGCACTTAGTCGATTGGCTTCCTTCCTAGCAACTTATTGAACATTAGCACTGATGTGGTCATTAGCATGTGTGATCCCGTTTTGGTTAGTGTAGGCGAGCCTACCTCTCATACCATAGATCAAACTGCAAATTACGCTGGAACAGTATGGAACACATGGCTAAATCTGCTCACCTCAATAGTTGATGTCAAATTTCCGCAGCTGGCAAATTTGGTCAATTCTCGCCTATTTAGGGGGTGCTAGGTTTAAGGCTTTATAACTCCAGGGGCCACATGTATAAACAGGGGCTGAGCAGAAAAATGCCCTCAGAAAGCAGCGTAAGTGAGTTTCCACGCAGAAATTCAGATATATAATATAACGTGGTGTGAGAATCTGCATACCTCTGCACACGATGGACACCATACGTAAGCAGTGTTTGGAGTCTGTGTGATATGGCGGCCATGACAGAAAGGCAGAAGTAGTAAATGCAAAACTTCTTTGAGGCAGATTTTCAGACTTTCACCCTGAGCGTTCTTTTACGCATTCTTTTGAGTTTTATACATGTGGCCCCAGGTATGAGCATCAGAGAAACTTGGCAAATGGCTTAAAGGAAACAAGACAGTTTTACAATTTACAATACAAACTCTTTATTTATTTATTTTCATAATTTAAGTGCCACAAATCCACAATGTTTTTCTTTAGTTTGCAATGAAATACAGAGAGCTACATATGTGAAACAGGTAAACCTATACATTTCCTGGATCAAAAACTCTGTGACCACAAGTGTGCAAAATCTGAGGATGATATGCAAAACTACTAAAGATCTATGATGCAAAATATAGGCAGTGTACCCTATTGTCCATTAGTGTCGCCAAATCTATCCAAATGGCTATTGTGCACTGCTCTAAATAATAAAATAATTATATATTTTACTACAATGTTTTACAATGTTTTGGATCATAGAACTCACTTTTGCATCATTTCCAAGTGGGGGATTATTATCTTTTCATCAGTATGGGGGGGTAGATATCTATGGGTCCAAAACCCTATCCAATACTGTGATGGGGCGAGGTAAGGTTCAGAGAACCAAACGCGACAGATAGGGAATCTTTAAGCGTACCTAGAGAGATACGCCACAAAGCGTCTAAACCGCAAAGGGAAAAGAAGAACTAAGGAATGGGAGAAAAAACTACACAAATCTACCTCAAAAGGAGGCGAACTTGATGAAGCGATTTAAACAAACAAAAAGTACCTCACGCTCCAAGACAAAGAGTGAAGAAGAGAAGAATTGAGCGTCGAAAATGAAAGAATAACCCCGAGTTACACGTGGTGTAAACTTAAACTGAAAGACAGTCTGTTACCTAAGCTCTGTAGCCAAAGAGCTAAAAACAAAAAAGGTAACAGAATGAGAGAATGGAGGACAAAGAAAAGAGATAGGAGCATTAAAGAAAATAACCAATCCTATCCTAACTTCTTTCTAACCGGACTTGCTGTGTTTCTTATTTGTACAACCAGAAAGACAGTGACCGTGTTCCTATACCTTACCGACTTCGATGTCAATTAGCAACGACAATATTGAAGTGCAGGGAAAGCGGAAATCCTACGCCATTTATAGCCGAACACAGGTGTGGAAAATAATGACTGGGCGAGATCAAACACCGGAACAGATGCGGAAAAAATCTGATGGAGCGTCAGACAACGCCAAATCGAAGACAAACCGCAGAAACAACAAAGGCTGCCAATAACCATGGCAAATACATGTTGTTTTGTCCATTATAAAGCATATACATTTGCCCCTTGGTTTAAGATGAAAACATTGATATCACACTGTTAAACATATCTAAATATGTAACCTAATCATTCACTTTTGTACCTCAATAAAACATCACTTTTTCATGTACTCTACAGTATATATTATTTGCCCTGTGTTCGCATTTTTCTGTAAAAGAAAAAAATGTTCCCATTCATAATGACTCCAAGGAACATTTTACATTCATCTAGCACAAATCAGCGCACAGTAAATTGGAATTAATATTTTCCATGCCTTAGGTGACAAGTATAGCCCAGGGACATACAAAGCCTAAAGCCTATATTATGTATGATAACACTATAATAAAATTATATTCCACCAACAGGAAAATGCTACCAAATGTTCTAGCTTCAATGAAAGTCATGAACTGAGCAATGAATGTTTACACTACAGTGTGTGAAATGCACTCAAAATGCGAAAATAACCATATCTAACACTACTGGACAAGACCGAGTGGATAAACAAACATACATATGTAGCCAGCGAGAAGAACCGCAAATTACAAGCACTACTTTTTTCATATCGTGGAAGAAAAAATCCTGTCAGCGAATGCGTTTTCTGCGTTTGCATCATATTACATTGACCAGATTAAAAATTCTGTTACGCTGGGCTGCAAATTATTGTTGAAAGCATCCAGAGAAAAATGACAAACACCGTTGAAAAGGATATACTGTCCTCTATCGGATAAAACAGTTGTGAATAAAACCAGAATCACGTGAAATACTTCAGAGCTGCAGGTACAGTAGCCTATATGGGGTGTTGCGTGCGGGGCCGGTTCTAGACTGCTTTGATTGGGGGGGGGCATGAAGAGATGTTGGTGGGGCACAAGGGCGGGACGAAGTAGTGGGGGGTGGGTCTGGGGGTCCTCCCCCCAAAAAAATTGGAGCCTTTTAAAACTCATTTCCTGCATTTCTACACAACCTCACAAAGGGCATTTTCTAAAATAAAATGTTTAATGTAAATAAAATGTTTTATTTTAATTTGAGAGAGAGAGAGAGAGAGATATGATAGTGTATTTTAATATATGTGAAGTATTCCAAAGTTTGAGGAAAGTAGGGCTGACTAGCCAACATGCAGCAGTAGGCTAGCTAACACACACACACACACACACAAATACACGGGTTTGCGCACACACACGTGCAGCCAGCTAATCCAATGCTGCAGATGTTCCACTGAATCGCAGCTATAGCAACTAGGCTAGATGCAACACGTAATCAATCTATTTAAAATCGAATCTCCCAGACGGAGACTCTCGCCACTGAGTAAGATAGGCTAGCGAACATTATATCCCAAGCAATGCGTAACAGTTAGTTATCAAGAAGAGACAGCATATAGATTGATCAAAGAAACTGACCTCTCTATATTATTTCGATGTGGCATTTTTATGATTGGCCGAATCGTCTGTAGCTCTACGCCCACTGACGCCATTACGAGCGCCGACTTCAGATTGTCGGATTTTATTTTTTCTGGATTTGGCTAGAACCGGCCCTGGTTGCGCGCAGATGTTCGGTGTTGTGTAATAATGAGCTAAACTGGTGTGTATTCTCTGGTTGACGAAATCTGTGCTTGATAAGGATATTTTCATTGATGGTTTTAATGTTTATCGTGCTGACAGAGCAAAGAAAGGTGGTGGGGTTGTTATTTATGTCAAATCAACATTTTGTGTAAATGTGGTTCTGTCTGAATCAATCTGTAAGCAATTAACTCTTAGCACTGAAAGTGGAAATTGCCAAGGGCCTCTGTATAACTGTTGTGGGATGCTATAGGCCTCCTTCTGCCACACTCACTGTGCTGCAGTCCTTGAGAGAGCTTTTATTTAGGCTCAACTATAGTGAGATTATTTTAGCTGGTGATTTTAACTGGGATTGGCTTAACCCAGTATCTGATGATTTTAAATCTCTTTGTGATTCCTTGAACCTTACACAGTTGATTAACTCCCCCACTCGCCCAAATCCTAAATGCCCTGAGAAGTCCACTTTAATTGACCTGATTTTGACTAATGTCCCACATAAATTTTCTGCTATCGGTGTTTTCTGCAACGACCTAAGTGACCATTGTGTTATTGCTGCTGTCAGGAATACCAGGGTTCCTAAAACAAAACCACGCTTGATTTATAAGCGGAATCTTAAACATTTTAATGAACAAGGGTTTTATCATGATTTGTTTAATATTAATTGGAGCAGAATTGAGCTGATCCCTGATGTTGAGACAGCCTGGTAATTTTTTTATGATGGGTTTTCCCATATCGTGAATAAACATGCCCCTTTTAGGAAGTATAGAGTTAAAGGGAGGGATAACCCTTGGTTTTCCTCTGACCTTTCGGATGTCATTCGTGAGCGCAACCTAGCTTGGGCTAAGGCAAGGTTGACGGGTTTTAGTACTGACTGGCTCGTTTTTAGACAATTGAGAAACAAATGTTCTTCTCTAATCAAAAAAGTAAAGTCTGAGTTTTATTTGTCAGTCACCACTGATAGTTTAAATGACCCTAAGAGGTTTTGGAAAGCCATTAAATCCCTTTCTGTGAGTAATATCTCTCAAACCTTACCTACCTGTATTATGAAGGACACTGTTGCTGTTCATGACAAACTTGAGATGTTAAACTGTTTTAACGAGCATTTTATATCTTCCGGCTCTCTGGTTGATTCATCCTGCTCTGCACCTGTGAAACCCTGTCCTGATGTTCTTTCAAATGGTGGTCTTCCATTTAGCTTTTTACCGTTTACTGTGCAGGAAGTACATAAAGCACTGAAAGCTCTCGACACAGGAAAAGCAAATGGGCCGGATCTTATTGATCCCTATTTTTTAAAATTGGCAGCTGATTTGATTGCAGAGCCTCTTACATATATTTTTAACCTGACAGTGGTAAATAAGGAAATCCCAAAGATTTGGAAATCTGCTTTTGTTCTCCCTTTGTTAAAAGGGGGAGACCCAACGATTTTAAATAACTATAGGCCGATTTCATAATTGTCTATACTATCCAAGATCCTTGAAGGTTTGATTAGTGAGCAGCTCAAGGAGTTTTTATATTTAAATGACATTTTATCCACATTTCAATCAGGGTTTAGGAAAAATCATAGCACCATTACGGCAGCCTTGAAGGTGGTAAATGACATTTCCTCGGCACTTGATAAAAAGCAACACTGTGCATCTTTTTTTATTGATTTATCAAAAGGCTTTTGACACGGTTGACTATACTATCCTTAAACAGAGGCTCTTCAACATAAGGCTTTCAGAGCAAGCAGTTGGTTGGTTCTCCAACTACCTCACTGATAGGTCTCAGTGCGTTAAATATGATGGTTATTGCTCTGATGTTCTGTCTGTTCACAAGGGTGTTCCACAGGGCTCTGTGCTTGGCCCACTTCTATTCACCATTTACATAAATGATCTGGGTCAAGATGTGACAGATGCTCATTTTCATTTTTATGCTGATGATACGGTTATTTACTGCTGTGCGTCAACCCTTGCTGAAGCCACTGACCACTTGCAAAGTGCTTTTAATGTTGTTCAGAACACCTTGTCTCAATTGAAACTTGTTCTCAATGCTAATAAGACCAAGCTGCCTATTGCCAAGAGTAGGCTACAGAATATTCCTTCAGTGGTCACTCTTGAGGGAAAGGTCATTGAGAAGGTTAACTCCTATAAATACCTGGGCATTCTGATTGATGATTCCCTTACTTTTAAGCCACATGTACAGTGCTTGGTGAAAAAACTGAGGCTTAAATTAAGTTTCTATTTTAGAAACAAGTTGTGTTTTTCTTTTAATGTAAAAAAGAGACTTGTTGCTGCCACGTTTTTACCTGTGTTGGACTATGGGGATCTTTTATATATGCATGCCCCTGCCCAGGCATTGCATATGATTGATACAGCTTATCATGCTGATTGATACAGCTTATCATGCTTCCCTTAGATTCATCACGAATTGTAAAGCCTTGACTCACCACTGCGAGCTTTACTCCCGGGTAGGATGGCCTGCTCTGGCAACCCGCAGGCGTACACACTGGTATACTTTCATATACAAGGCAATTCTTGGGCTGCTCCCATCCTATCTATGTATTTATATTTCACAGAAGAGTGGACAGTACTCTTTGCGGTCACAGGACTTTTATATGTTGTCTGTACCAAGTGTTCGTACAGAGAGTGGGAAAAGGGCTTTTAGGTATTCCGCACCCTCAGACTGGAATATATTGCAGACTGTTTTAAAACTCCATGATTTGATTTCTTTGAATGCTTTTAAATCCATTTTGAAAGACCTGGAGACAGAATCGTTGGGGTGTCGGTGCTTAAACTGATATTTCTTGGATACATACACTTTGTTCTTTGGGATGTTATATATTGTAATATTGTCTTTTTGTTTTGTGTCTGTTTCAATAACTTGTTTTATGTTGTGCTGCTGCCTGTCTTGGCCAGGACTCCCTTGTAAAAGAGATTTTTAATCTCAATGGGACCTATCCTGGTTAAATAAAGGTTAAATTAAAAAAAATAAAAAAATGTAGTTTGGCTGTGTTCAGTTTGCCATCGTGCAAATCGGCCAGTTGATGGAGTACCAATCCCTTGGCTTAGTACATTTCAGACAAAGGGGTTTTTGACATGATTGCAGAGTTTTATGCAAAATCGTTAACTGGGTGTATTTTTTTGACTGATAGCACAATAGGCCTATCTGAAGTGGGAATCACTAGCTGGGGTTTGTCTCCAGAGTGAGTCCTCGATTGCTTTCCATTGGGTTTTAAACCAGTCTGTCAATTGTTTCAGCCATAGGCAAGATAAGCCCTCATTCAGCATTTCCGATTAAAAATATAGTAAGTTAAACCCCGGGAGCGTTTTTACTGTACCAAGATGGCGCACCAGCACTCAGTATTTTTAGCATTAGCTTAGCTTTGTCCGTTCATATAACTGTAGCTAGCTACACTACGCTTAGTAAAGCATAATTCAGTAGGTAACAGCTGCAGTTCAGTTTTTTACTTTACAGTCTCTTTCATAGTCAGGCTGTTTTTGTTTATTTATGTTTAGGATTTTGCGGCGTTTCTCCGTGCAGCAGGTGAAGGTCAGCCTTGTTGACATGCAAGTTATTTTACCATACTAACAGTGTTATGCTATAAACGCATTGAATTTTGCCCTAGCAGTTAGGGCTGGGTGGTATAAGGTAACAGATTTTTTTGTTGGTATACCAGTGTGAATTCATGCAAACGGCATGGGGTTTTGTAATAGCGTCGTCAACTGTATTTTTAACTGTAACTGCTTTTCATCCAATGAATATTAAAAAATGTGCATTGCAACAGTATGATAAACAACTTATTGTAATGGTTTTGGTAGCCTCTTTTGGTTTCTGCGGTCGTTCCTCCTCGGAGCGGCACGAGGGCTCTCTTGCTTTATTTTTTAGTTTCACTTTTACTTTCACTTTTGCATTCTCTGTCCCTCGTTTCTGCTCTCCTGTTCTGTTCTCATTGAGAGTTTTTACTTTACCGTTTCCTTTTCTTTTATCTCTCTGCTACTGCTCTCTGGTATTGAGTGAGAGATTATATTTCTCTTTTCTATCTATACTCAAGCCTTCGAGTTTTTGTGGGTCGCTATTATTTCATTTCTGTTTTACTTACCTTCGTTTAGTCCTCTCTCTAAATTGAGAGTCGGAGGTATTTTCTACCTGTACTCTGCTTGAGTTCCAAGCCTCACCCTATTTTGTGGGTTGTCTTTCTTTGGCTACGCTGGGAGTTTTTTTCTCTATTTCTTTGTGTTTTCCTTCCCTGTTGCGGACATGGTTGCGCTTTATTGGTATTCCACTCCGTGGTTTACTTTTAGAATCCTTTCTGTCGCATCTGGTCCTCCGAACCCGACTTCCCCATTATACTTATGAAGTAAACTTAAGGTGTATTGTCTGTTTTGACTGATTTCGTTAAAAAAATGTGACGTGAAGTTGCCAACAACACTGAGGACGCATCAAATGAAACATACAATTTAGCAGCAATGCATGAATCCCTGTGATTTCAGCCATGCATCTAACCTTATGTAGTTATGTATAAAATGAATCCCTCTGAATTAAATGAATATAGCTAACATTACTACATTGTAGCAATGACAAGCTAGCCAGCATCATTACACATAGCAGCTAGCTATCTGTCTGAGATGAGCTGTTACAAGTTTTTTGTATGAAATGGCATCTGGAAGTGTTTGTTTAGTAGAGTTGTTCCACATGAGCTAATTGCGCTGTCTGCAGTACAGCAGGCTGTGCAGGTAAACTAGTGAACAATTTATGCAGGACATAACATGAGGGAGAGATAACATGAGGATGAGTTTGTCGTTGATTATTATTATGCAGGGGTGTTTTTAATTTTATTTAGGAAACTGGTGGACATTTTATTTTATATCGTGTTTGCATATACCTGGACTCATTTCTGGCTAATGGGGCTCTCGGGTAGTTAGTTGTGTAATATGAAACACCAAGAACACATCTAAAAATGAACTTTTATTGCCAATATTGACAAATAATTAAATTTTATTGTAAAACTTAAAAAATAAATCATATTGAGACTTTTCTGGAACATTGCCATTTTTGGCACAATCTTCCACTATTCTGCCCACTTTGGTAACCAAAATGGTTTGCCTGAAAAAAGCTCTGTAGAATCTGAATGGTTTGAGATCTTGACACCAACTTTTTACCAGAGGTAGGCAGCATATTGTGGAATGACGAAGAGGGGAGTTATTTCCTTTGTAGCTTTTGTAGCTCATCAGGTACAAATTCTGAATGTTCAATGTAGCTACCTGTTTTTTAGTTCTTTTTACATTTTCTGTACATAAATTGGTGTAATTAAGTTGAAAAACGTGGATTTAATATGAATTCTGAATGCTTAGTCACAATAGTGCAGTTCTCTGCTTTAACCCCTTAGCGTAGATGCCGAATTTGGTAAATTCTCACTTATTTAGGGGGTGCTCCGGGTGTGAGCATCACAGAGACAGAAACATGGCTTAAATGAAACACGGCAGTTGTACCATTTACAATACAATTAGATTATTTTGACCTAAATTATGAAAGTAAACTAAAGTGCCACAAATGCAAATAAATCTTGGAAAAAATGCAAAAAAACATGGTTTTTCTTTAGTTTGCAATTAAATACTGAATTACAGTTGAAGTCAAAAGTTTACATACACTTAGGTTGAAGTCATTAAAACTCATTTTTAACCACTCCACAGATTTCATGTTAGCAAACTATAGTCTTGGCAACTCAGTTAGGACATCTACTTTGTGCATGACACAAGTAATTTTTCCAACAATTGTTTACAGACACATTGTTTCACTTTTAATTCACTATATCACAATTCCAGTGGGTCAGAAGTTTCAGTGTTTCCCTTATATGCACCTAGCAGCGGCGTTGTTTTGTAAACAAAACAATCCACTCTCTCCCCTTCAAAATGCTGGAGTAAACGGCCTTGTAAACATTTTAGAGTAGGCTAACGTAAAAACGTTTTAAACGTAAAGCGCTTTCATGGAAAAGTTGCTGTCATAAACTCCTTTGAAATGCGATTGTGTCCAAACTTTCTAAGCAAAGCTAACTTTCAACAAGGTCGTATATGGCCGTCAAATGCTCCGTCTTATCTCTTTAGAAACTATATTATTTTGCGCTACGGACGCTTCATATCCAGGTAAATTCACACACTTGTGAGTAAAGCATATAAACGAGAAACTTTGCGTTTACCTAAGTGTAGGCCTATATGATAATGTCAGCACAACGATTATAATAACAAACACCGGGTAGATGTCAACAAGCAAGCAATGTTGATCACGGATACAGGATTATCATTCGCCGAAGGGAAAACAGCTTCACGTGAGTATCGCACATTAACGTTACAGCAAACGCAATCATTTGATAGGAATACGCAAGTAAACACATATCTGTGAAATAAACAACATTTGCAAGATCCATATTCATACGTTTCGTTTCGGTAAAAGTATTCCACATGCACCGATTGTTTATCTCTTCTTCCTGGAGGCGGGCCTTACTATGCGCGAGAGTATTCTATAAATCGTGTCTCGAGGGCTACCGTGACGCGCAAAAGCTGTCAATCTCAAAGACAACTTTGACAGATTCCCTCAGAGATATTACATATTCTTTGGATTCCCTTAAAGAAACGTCATAAATGTAAGTTATTTTATAATTTAAAATGTCATTACATTTAAGTAAATTAACAATGTTTGATAATACAACAGTGTGGTGATGCAAGTTAATTCTGGAAAAAAGGACAGACAAATAATTGGAAGAATGAATGACGGCTAGCTAGTCGCTAGCCAACACCCAGTGGACGTAAACGGTCACCCAGTGGGTGATATGGGTCACAGTCATTTAGCAGTCTAGCTAATGATATAGGCCTACATGAAGCAAGTTGTGTAACGTTGACACAACTTGCTTCATGTTAATGGACAGTGCTAGCTAGCAAATGCAGCTGTTCTGGCGAGTGAAGGCCATAGATGTAGGCTACAACATGTTGAAGTGCTGGACTGCGTTCGGATCCAAAATTAATGCTTTCTTCCTGTCGTTCCCTTCCCTTGCTTCAATGTGGATTCCCTTGAATCAAGGGAAGGGAATGACAGGAAGAAATAATTAAATTTGGATCTGAACCAAGGGGCCAAGACTGGGCTTTCGTTTTGAAGCTCATTTCCTGGTTGGGATGGGAGCGGCCATTGTGCCGTTGCTCACTAGCGCCACTGAGGTTGGCTCCAGTATAGGTCTTTCCCCATGTAAGTCAATGGCAGCAATGTGGTCAAAATACTCAGTCAATACATTTTTTACACAAAATTTTTTAATTGCAATAGGTGCCTTTCCTTCATCTAATGCCTGTGCATGTGCTGATTTTTAAAAAATATTGTGTCGTTTGGACAGGGTATTAACATTTGTTCGGGACCAATCAGAGGGACAGGTTGAGTCCTGGGATCACTGGCATAGATAGGTTCTATATGGTTCTCACTGCCCTCACTCGGAGGGGCGGGACCTATTTTTATACAGTCTATGCTTGGGACAGGGAGACACGCTGTATTTTTGAGTGGAAGTCGATGGAGAACATTCCTTAGTAGCCTACCGTGAACGAGCTGTTGTTTTGTGGACGCAGTTCGTAGCATAATAAATTGAGTGCCTTACCCGCTCATCTTCAACATGTTTGTCATCACATATTCATTTTGGTTGGAGCAAGCTATGACGTGTCCACTACGAAATAAAATACTGTTTCGTAAGATGAGACAGAAGGGGATGTTGCAGCTACACTACAGGCCCAGTGTCTCGGAGCAAGCAGCCAAACTATGGGTTAAGTATCTCAAATCAATTGCTCCATCAATTGCTTATCAATTTAGATATTAATTTAGCTATTCCAACCCCTCCCATACGCAATAGCCCCCTGTTATGTACTCCCCCTGTACTCCCCTGTCATGAACGTTACCATTGCTTAGCAATGCTGGGTTAGCTAGCTAGCAAGCTAACGATATCTCACGGCAAGTCGTTTTAACATTTAGCTAGCAAGCTAACGATAGCTTATGGCAAGCCATTTTAATTTAACAGTTATCCTTGCTGTCAAGTAATCCTTGCTGACTGGCCATATAAGTTCGCTAGCTACTGTGATTGCCTAGCTAACATTACTAACGTTAGCCAGCTGCTCTAGCTAGAAATTTAACCGGATATTTCTACACCTGGATCATTTTTTTAGGTCCCAAAAATTACGAAAATGTGCGGGGAATAGAGCCAAAGTGTTAGCGGTATGTTTGTACTGACTCAATACGGGGATGTTTAAAATAAAACCAATAATTTATCGGAAAAGAATACGGAGTCTGCGTTTGTAAATGTTTGTGATTAGGTTACAGGATGCAGATGAAATTTAATGCCAGCTACGATGTAGTTACTGTGCTTTTAGCTAGCGTGTGAACCCACTAACCTTAATCCCCACTTTATCTGGAAGAGTTTTCAGAACAGGGTTTCATGCTGTGGCAAACCGTGACAGACTGCTCTGCCAGTCAAGTTAATTAGCGGTTAGCAATGGTGGTGATGCATTGCGTCTAGCTTGGCTACCGAGCTCAGCTGGTATGCTATCTAGCTAATCAAATTAGCTGATGTTAGCTGAATATAAATTGAAGATAACTGAATGAACGTTAATTATGTGACGAATACCACACATTCAATGCGAATAAATGACACAGTAAAATCGAGGATGAAAATTAAATGTTATATTATAAAACATTAGCAACTTAAGGAAGTTTACCGCGAGTTTGTTTTGCAAAATGGTAGGTTTGGTCAGGTCATGGGCTTTATATAGTTCTGTGGGCTTTATAGTTCTGTGGCTTCTCCACCCCGAACTGTCAATCATACTGTGCCCGGGCCATATCCGGTTGACCCTGCTCCAAGCCAAGGTCACTTTGGCTCCACGGAGCAGGCGCAGTTTGTACAAACGGCCGGCGAAAAAGACTTCCGAGCTTCAATTCAGTTTTTACGAGGCCGTGGAAAGGCAATGGGTGACGTCACAGTGGCTTTGTCCATATTTTTATACAGTCTATGATCTGAACGCAGCCCTGTAGTCATGGGCGTAGGATTATGGGGGGGCACGGGGGACGTGTCTCTGCCAATGTTTGGAAAGAGTCAAATTGTCCCCCCCCAACCATAACTGATCCCTCTCCCATGTAAAGCTTACAGTCAATAAAGGCTGCAACAACGGTAAAAAAAAGGACTTAAATTTATGCGAAAAAATATGTAACGCCCGTAAACATAGTATGAATTATCGACGCACCCCCTCGCTACTTCAAACAGTAGCAATGGTTTATCTCGGCCACGACAAGTTTTAGTTTATGAAAGTACAAATGGGATATGTAGTCAACAATTAGAGGTGATTGCTCAAGCCGATAATACTATGGACTTCAATTCCCATAACCCAGTGTTTTAGCCAGTGTTTTGTGTAACGTTATGGATATGTTATAATCAGGTTGGTTGTAATGGAGAAGTCAGACCGAAAAAAAAGACGAGAAACTTCACGGAGTATGAAATCGAGACGCTCGTTACGGGGGTTTGGTGTATAGGCGACCTTTGCTACGTTTCACCAGAAACGGTTCTCTCAACTGAAAATCAAATCAAAATCCCCACAGTGAATAAAAAAACCACTGGGGGAAACACAGCTAACCTTAGCACCCCCACGTATTGACCTAGCCCACCCTTAGCCCAGGGAGAGAAAAGTTCCTGGCGCCGTCACTGGCGACACTGTAAGACACTGTAATTAGCCTAATTTAGAAGTTCAGAGAAATGTGAATACCATAATTGGGATGTCGACGACTACCACTAAAGGCAGTGGTTCTTAAATTCGGTCCTGGGGCCCCCTGCATATGCTGGTTTTCGTTCCAACCACAATTGTAATCCCAGAATTTGAACAGGTTGTTGATTTTTCTTAATTAGGTGTTTTTCATGTTTAGAGGGATTATTTCCCTTCTGAAGCCACATTATGTTAGCAATAGCAATGCATGTCATGAATAATAGGAGTCAAATATTCACATTGTGCTATATTGCAAACAATTACAAAAAGAGAGGTAAAAATGTTTTAACTGATCAAATTAAACAAATTAAAGACTGAGGTGAATCAATAGGCTTCTAATTGGTGAACCTGTGAACATATTGGCAACTAAAACTAGAGACTTGGTAAATAATGAACAATTCAAAAGACAAAGCAAATGATAATGAGCCAAACCTGCATTGTGTTAATAAGTTTAAGGAAAAAAGCCTATTGATTCACCTCAGTCTTTAAATTGATCAGTTTAAAAAAAATGTTACCTTGTATTATTGTTTGCAAGATAGCACTGTAAGCACAATATGAACATGGCATAGTCTTCATGGTATGTATAACTATTTCTGACATAATTTGTTTTAAGAGGGTAAATAATCCCTCTAAACATGAAAAACACCTAATTGAGAAAAATTAACAGCTTGTTAAAATTTTGGGATTGCAATTGTGGTTGGAACGGAAACCAGCATACACAGGGAGCCCCCAGGACCGAGTTTGAGAACCACAGAGTTTAAAATGTTATAAACTTATCTTATCCACTAATGTCCTGATTAGCCATGGCTTTAGATTTATATGAAAGCATCTCAAATCTCGCCTAGTGCTTTGAAAAAAATAAATAAATAAAACTTCTCCAAAATGTTCATAAATAAAACATTTTATTTTAGGAAATGCCCTGGGTGAGGTTGTGTAGAAATGCAGGAAATTAGTTTTAAAAGGCTCAAATCTTTCTGGGGGAGGACCCCCAGACCCCCGATACTTCATATTGCTTTGCTCACGGGAATGGTTGAGGGCCTCGGTCCAATAGTCATGGTTTGCTACTTTTGGATGGTATATTATTAGTGTCCCCCTCCATTATCATCACAAAGAACATTTACTGTTTGTGGTCCCCCCCAATGTTCAAATGAAACCTACGCCCCTGCCTGTAGTTGTCCTTGTGCTGTATGTACTTAGGCCTCGAGAGTCCTTCTGGTGCCAGCAGACACATAGAAACCTCCCGGCAGGGCGTGCTTTGTGAGCGCACAAAAATTTATTATAGGAATTTTTATTTTATTTTATATATATATATGTATTTAAGTGCTTCACCTCCGCTGCTACAACTCCATCCTAGGGGAAACACTGAGTTTACATACACTAAGTTGACTGTACCTTTAAATTTTTTATATTTGGTCCTTTGCATGCCATGACGTCTAAGTCATCAAGGGTCTGACGTATCAAACAAGCCTTAAATCATCACTCTGCTGCCGGAAATACAGTAGATATGGATGGATAACTTGAAGGGTTTCTTCTCCTGACTTATTTTTCCATGGTGTTCAATTGGAAAATTTGTCGGGAGAAACAACCCTTAAAGTGATCCATCCATATCTACTGCATATCTGGCAGCATAGTGATGGTTTGAGGCTTGTTTGGTACATCAGACCCTTGATGACTTACAGCCATTTTACCAATCATGTATTCCATACTGTGCCAGCATAATTTACAGCTAAATCTAGTCCCACCCCCCAATTCCCATAGAGATCCATTCAAATGCAGAGACGTTATAGTATCGCTTGTAAGAGTACCAGAAAATAAGGTATCAAGAGTCTTTTGATGTTGTTGGGTCACAGACATCAGTCATGGCATGCAAAAGATATGCGACCAAATATGAAAAATTTAAAGGCACAGTCAACTTAGTGTATGTAAACTTCTGCCCCACTGGAATTGTGATATAGTGAATTAAAAGTGAAATAATCTGTCTGTAAACAATTGTTGGAAAAATTACTTGTGTCATGCACAAAGTATATGTCCTAACTGACTTGCCAACACTATAGTTTGCTAACATGAAATCTGTGGAGTGCTTAAAAATTAGTTTTAATTACTTCAACCCAAGTGTATGTAAACCTCCAACTTCAACTGTACATATGTGAAACAGGTAAAACTATACATTTCCTGGATTCAATTCAATTCAATTTTATTTATATAGCGCTTTTCACAGAAGACTGTCACAAAGACGCTTTACAGAACAGAAAGGGGAGGAAAGGGGAAATGGGAAATGCCAGCTCTAAGCTCCCAGATAGCAGAGGTAAAAACTCTCTAGTAGGGAGAGAAAACCCTCATACTGCGGCGAGAAAAAACTCCCCGATGGGAAGAAATCTCAAGAGGAACCCGGCTATTGGGGGGATGCCCATCCTCTACTGGCCTATGGGTTGATTATTTCATAGCGAGGTATTCTACTCTGATGACTCATGTAGAGATCTACTGTACATGTAGATACTACGTCATGTAGAGATCAGCAGTGGCAGGTGGGGGGTGCCTAGCTGGTCTTGGGCTGGAGCTCCGGGCCAGGAGGGGGGCGGGGGAAGGGCTCGGGAAACACTGGAAACTTGGGCTAGAGCTCCGGGCAGGTGCCCAGAGCAGGGAAGAGGAAAAAAGAAAAAACATTTTTAGGGGGTTCAGATGGAAGCAGAACAAGCAGAGCAGGAGAGACAGAGGTGCCTGCGTGCGATAAGGAAACCCCGGCAGAATAAGGCTATGGCAGCATAGCTAAGGGCTAAACAGAGGCAGGGGCCAATACAGCCATGAGGGCAGGCTTGAGACAGTCACCACCAGACCATGACCGGTCCAGCTTAACACAGCACTACCAATAATGATCCAGTGACAGCACTGACCGCTCAGTACACCAGAGAATCTATAGCTAATGCCAGCCACCCACTCCTGCCCTCAACTATAGAACAGACTAAAAAGATGGGTTTTAAGCCTAGCTTTAAATAAACTGATAGTGTCTGCACCCCGACCATGGATAATAAACTCCGTGTCCACAAGTGTGCAAAATCTGAGGGTGATATGCAGAACTACTACAGATCTATGATGCAAAATATAGGCAGTGTACCCTGCTGTCCCTTAGCGTCTCCAAATGTATCCAAAATGGCTAAATTGTGCACTGCTGTAAATCATAAAATAATTATATATTTAACTACAAATCAACTGTTTTGGCGAATAAAACTCACTTTTGCATCATTTTCAAGTGGGGATTACTGTCTCTTCATCAGTATAGGGGATAAATATATATGGGTCTAAACACCTATCCAAAACCTGTCATAAAATTAATTAAATATTTTGTGTCCATTATAAAGCATATACACATCCATGCTCACAAATGTGACATTCATCAAACACATATGCATATGAGTGATATGTATTGCCCAGACAGATACTACACCATACAGTGTATATTATATACGATAGGATTCTAATAAAATAATATCCCATCATCAGGAAAATGCTGGCAAACGTTCTAGCTTCAAGGTAAATCAAATATAAAACATGACTGAGTCATCGATTAACGCTTACACTACAGTATGTGAAATGCACTTAAAATGTATCATGGTATCTCGGTAACTATGGTATCTTCTGTTCTGATACACTCCCAAAATCCTTGTAAGAACACAAGGATTTTTTCTTGCTTTGCTGACAAGTTAGTAAATTCGTAAAAACTTGTGAAAATAACAGGAGACAACTGTTACGCCTCGGCGAGCAAATGTACAATCTAAGTTGCTTGCGTTAAACTGAACTGATAAAACGAGAACTTATGTTACACCCGGCCGTAATTAACTGTTCAAAGCATCCGGTAAGATATTGAAAACAGAGTTGCTAAGGCTACTTAGCCCTATATTGGATAAAAGAATCGTCAATGAAACCAGAATGAACTGGAATGAATGAGACAGATTTGAAGAGCTTGGGGGGTATTGCGCATCGACGTTTCAGATTGTGTAATAGTGGTATAAAGTGTTGTTTATTTCTCACATGGATTGTTTGAGACAATAAATGACCAGTGAATTTTGAAAGGGACATCTCTAAGCATAAAACCAATTGTTGGACTGGATATGTATTTCATATTTAGTAGCAGATATTGATAGTACAATAACGTGGTATTGTTACACAAGAATTTCACATGTTTATTTAGCATTTGAGTGAGCAGGGCTTTACACTGCTTTTTTGGCATATGATCAGGCTATTCTTGGGTTTATCTTGTTGCTATGACGGAATACTAATTTGAAATGATGAAGAAATATATTTATGATCTCACATATTGTCCACTATGTCACGCATGGATAGGTATAGTTGCAGGCGAGACTGGGTGGGGGGTTGCTTAATGGACTTGCTATGGGAGAACAGTGACATTGTTTAGAAACTCCGTATTCAGCAGATTTGTCGTGTCGAATCGTGTACTAATAAAGATAAAACAAGGAGTTTGTCGTTTCCTCTCATAATTTGGTTGCAGGAGAAATTTATATCTGAGGTGAGCAAAATCTTGCCGTCGGTACCATGGCCCCAGGGGATCTGCGCAAATAAAAAAAGGGTTAATAAAAACTATGAACCACGTTTGCAGAATTTATCTAATTATATGAGATAAACAGCTTTGTTTGTCACTAGTGAAAACAGGCGAGAATTGGCCTATTTTGCCCTTGGTAGGAAGAGGTTAAACGAGCCTCTAATCATCACTGCTGCCAGATATGCAGTAGATCTGGATGGATCACTTTAAGGGTTGTTTCTCCTGATTCATTTTCCTATTGAACTCTATGGAAAAACAAGTCAGGAGAAGAAACCCTTAAAGTGATCCATTCTAAGCATATGTGAGAACATAAATTTTTTTAATGATTATATTGACATATAACCACAAGGAGAATATGTCAAATTGGTTTATTGTTTAAATGTTGTTTTCTGCCAAGGATCTTATTTCACCTTCAAAAAAAAAAAAAAAAAAAACTTTACCTCTAAACCGATTAGCATAATAAAGATGCACTTGAAAATACCAGTATTAAATTCCAATGATCATCCACTTTGGGGTGATGAATATTTAGGGAAATAATTGTTTACGACGCTCAAGCATTGAGCTGATCTGGTAATCAAGCTATGAAATACAATATTTATTCATTAGAGCGGATTTAATGAGGCCTTGCGGCGCTAATTATGAAAACTACTGTAGCAGTAAATTAGTAACGAGTGTCGGCGGGCGGCTGGGTACCTACGAGGGAGGACTGCGGGGGCTGAGGAGATCAGAGAACCGCTGGACAACATAAGGACGCATGTCCAGCTCTCTGCTGCACAACAGCTATACCTGAGTACAGGTGAGTCATAGCTCTCCCTCTGCACCCGTCTGAAAATACTCAAAGTATCGTATAGGGATGGTATTCGATAAAGGCTCTGTCAAATATACAACGACAATTGTTATTGTAGGTCTAGCAATCTATCAATAAAGATTATATCAGGCTAGCGTTAACTGTTGTTGCAGTGAGCGATGTTGCTTTGAGCAGGTTCCATTGCTCGTCATCACAAGGGTCTTCTTATCCATTTTAATGTAGGCTACTTCGGGGCATTAAATCGGTTATTGTAGGCTATGCACAAAATCAGTTGTTTCCAAATTTATGTCAGGTGAGTTGATCAAGTCCCAAGTAGGCTAGTCAGCGACAACTTATAATTCGTGTGTAGGGATGACTTACATTTTAATGATTGCGTTTTTTGACTGTCTTCACTTTAAAAAATGTTGGTCAGACAACCTGCACCAAACATTTAGTGCACGTCTGCATCGCACATTCCGGTAATCCGTTTGTGACGCAAATGTACAGCGGGGAAATTTTCTACTCGCAGTCCTCGATTTATTATTTATTTACAGGAGTTTACATGTTTGTTGCAATCTCTTAAATTGCATAAAACAAAAAAGTGCATATAGCCTACTCTGGAATGCTACAATTCGATAGTTGACAATCAGTAATTTAATCGGTCTTTCTGTTACCTTTTTTCTTACTGTTCTGTTTCTTTCCTTACGTCTGCCTTATGCTTTTGCTTGTGCTTAGATCATAATGTTTAGACGTACTACTGTATACTTGATGACAGGATAATTTTTTTATATTGTATTGTAATTCCATAACAACACATTCCTACAGTAAAAAATCATGTCAGTTATGCCATGACAACCTGGGAAGTTTTACTTCAAGACTCTCGTAGATTTAGTGGAAAACTGTTTGAATTAATTATATTATTGAATTGTGAAGACCAGCACATATAGAATTGAATGGCAACTTTGGAGGATTTTGCCACCCCATAATTCCAAATTCCTACAGTAAAAAAATCACACCATTCACATCCTGACTACAAGAGATGCTGTACTTCAAGACTGTAGTGGAGTTTACTGAAAAAAGCATGATATCATTATTTTGTTTATTATTAAAAAGCAGCATGTATAGAATCGAATGGCCCCTTTGGAGGAATTTGCCATCCTATAATTCCACATTCCTACAGTAAAAAATCATGGCAGTCATGCCATGACTACCTGGGAAGCTTGTCTTCAAGAATATCATGGAGTTTGCTGAAAACATTTTGATTTAATTATTTTATAGAATTGTAAATTGCAGAATTGAATGGCCACTTTGGAGGATTTTTCCATACCATAATTCCAAATTCCTACATTACAAAATCAGTCAGTCATGCCATGACTACCAGGTAAGGTGTTCTTTAAGATTAGTGGAGCTTGCTGAAATCAGTTTGATATAATTATTTTATGGAATATTGAAAAGCAGCATGTATAGAATTGAATGGCCACTTTGGAGGAATTTGCCATTCCATAATTCCGAATTCCTACTGTAAACAATCATGGCATTAATTTTCTGACTACCTGGGCAGCTCTTCTTCAAGATACTGCAGGAGTTTTCTGAAAACAGTTTGATTTCATTATTTTATTGAATTCTAAAATACAGTATGTATTGAATTGAATGGGTATTTAGAAGGATTTGGCCATCTAGTAATTCCAAATTCCTACAGTAAAAAATCATGGCAGTCATGCCATGACTACCTGGGAAAGGGTTCTTCCAGAGTTTAGTGAAATTGCTGAAAACACTTAGATTGAATTATTTTATGGAATTTTTAATTGCAGTATGTAGAGAATTGAATGGGTATTTTGGAGGATTTTGCCATCCCATAATTCAAAATTCCTGCAATAAAAAATGCCTGTGAAGCTGTTCTTCAAGAATGTAGTGGAGTTTGCTGAAAACTATTTAATGTGGTTATTTTATATACAAACCCCAATTTCAAAAAAGTTGGGACAGTATGTAAAATGCACATAAAAGCAGAAAGCAGTGACTTGTAAATTCTCTTTTACATATATTTAATTGAAAACAGAACAAAGAAAAGATATTTTATGTTTTTCCTTATCAACTTTATAGATTTTTGTAAATATACGCTAATTCTGAATTTGATGCCTGCAACATATTCCAAAAAAGTTGGGGACAGGAGCAAAAAAAAAGACTGGGAAGTTCAAAAAACACCAGTTTGGAACATTCTACAGGTAAACAGGTGATGCTATCATGACTGGGTATAAAAGGATATCAAAAGACTCTGGGATATCAAGGAATAGGCTATATGGATCAATAGTATGATCAATATTATTCGGACTATAATTCCCAAGTGCTGTTATTTTACAAAATATATGCAGTTAGATTTTGTTAAAAGCACCTGCAACAGCTGAGAATAAGCTACTAATGGCTTCCAAATCACTTGCCACTGTAATTTACAAAAATATGAAGGACGAAGAATAAGGTTCAAAGGTTCATTTATCTCCGTAGGCTATCAAAAAAACCTTATGCACAGCGAATCCGCTGTAGCCTAGGCTATTTGAAAAACAATAAATGCAATATTCCGTGGACAATGTTTTGAACTTTTTCAGTCAAAACCATTCTATTTACTTACAGGATGTAGGCCTAGAGAGCAGTATTGTAATGACATCTGAAGCGCATTTTCAGAACTCAAATGTCCGTCTATTGCAGTGTGCGAGTTTTCGATTGAATGACAATTCACGCATTAGGTGCAAATGACAATTTGTGCATCAGCAATGTTTTTAATGGATAGCCATTGTCCCATAACAGAAGATTGTCCCCCCAGAAGATTACAGGAACTATTGGCAAATATAGGGTAAGTCATAGCTTGATCCAGGACAATTGTGAATAGTCTATACATGTAACCTTACACGTACCATCGCACGTCGCCTGAATGTTGATGGAGTGGGCGGAAAGCAATTTAATGCGCTATTCCCCTTCGCTGAGGGACAGGTATGTGGTCTTTGACCTATGGACCCTTTTATTATTATGCATTTTTTGATATAGCCTAAACAATAATAATATTTCACATTGTAATCTTGATATTTTTAGTCATGCGTGTGCGTGCCCCTGTGTGTAACAGACAGGAGGGTGTACGCGCGTTGTGCACACGCCTATGTAGACGCACTTATATGCGGCATTAAAATAACATGTAAACAACTGCGACATGACTTTAGACCAGGTCTTTCAGCGCTGGTCTAAAGCGCTTTCTGCTGGCTCAAGATTGCAATACGCCAAAAATAATCCTGGCCACACCTCATTTTAAGACCAACACACCTAGTTCACTTACTATGGACGCACCATCACTTGGTATTTAACCAACGTGAGCACTAGGGGCTATAATGAACCCTGCGCCGGGTGTAAGATAGCAAAGACACTTGCGTTTGGGTTAGCGACGCTTAATAGAGCCGGGTGTAAGATAGGGCCCTTGATATCTTATTTTCACGTACTCTTACAAGCGATACTATAACCTCTCTGCATTTGAATGGATCTCTATGGGAATTGGGGGGTGGGACTAGATTACGCTGTAAATTGCACGGGAATAGTATGGAACCCAGTTGGCTAAATGGTTGTAAGTCAACAAGGGTTTGAGGTATCAAACAAGCCTCAAACCATCACTCTGCTGCCAGATATGCAGTAGATATGGATGGATCACTTTAAGGGTTGTTTCTCCTGACAAATTTTCCAATTGAACTCCATGGAAAAATAAGTCAGGAGAAGAAACCCTTCAAGTTATCCATCCATATCTACTGTATTTCCGGCAGCAGAGTGATGATTTAAGGCTTGTTTGATACCTCAGATCCTTGTTGACTTCTGAAACATTGCCATTTCTAGCACAATTTGCACAATTTGGCACCATTCGTGCCGACTTTGGTAACCAAAATGGTTTGCCTGAATAAAGCTCTGTAGAATTTGAATGGTGTGAGATATTGATACCATATTTTGAGGAATCACAATTGTTATTTCCTCCATAGCTTTTGTAGCTCATCAGCTAAAAATTCTGAAAGTTGAATGTAGGTACCCATTTTTTTTACATTTTCTGTACATAAATTGTTGTAATTAAGTAGAAAAAGGTGGATTTATATGAATTCTGACTGCTCTGACTGTCATAATAGTGCTGTTTTAATAAAAGTTATGAACCATATTTGTAGCATTTACAGTTTTTGAGATAAACAGCTTTGTTTGTCACTAGTGAAAACTGAGAATTGGCCTATTTTGCCCTTGGTAGGAAGAGGTTAAGGAGCATTTCTTAAAATTGAACAAGTGCCATATGAACGTACCTCTCATGATCCTTTCATTTTGCATTACAGTCCACAGGCAAAATAACTGTTTAATTTACCTATATCCAGGACCTTGTGTTTTTTTATTGTTTCTCTGATAGTATAATTTCTTTGGTGCTTAAAGAAGAACTGTAACCAACTCCTAAATATATTTAAATGTCCAGTATCTTCAACACGATTCACTCTCATGTAGATCACACTGTTGAGTGGCCAATATACTTTTATGAAATATGGAAGAACGGTGGCATGTAGGAACTTTATATTTTGCCCGAAAATAGCTCAACTCGCGCTGATGAAGACGATATGCAGTTTTACATGGTACCCTCGCTTTCAGATGTGGTACAATAGGATGTTTGTGATGTAGACCCCACGATTTACACCACTAGGGTCACTGCACAAAGGGGTTAATGACAACATAATGCTGAGGTTAGGTACTCATTCAAAGGGAACATCAGGAGAAAGTAGTCTTATACAAACGGATACAAACGGTTCATCCAATATGGATGAAAATACCCTCAAATTAAAGCTGACAGCCTGCACTTCAACCTCATTGTCATTGTATCCTTTCAAACTCAAAGTGCTAGAGTACAGAACCAAAATAACAAAAAATGTGTCACTGTCCAATGAATTATGGTGCTCAATGTATGTACTTCCTTCTTGAAGACCAATCTACTTCAGCATCACACCAGATTCTGGACGTGGTAGACTTCTTTTTCAGTGCGAGCCCAACAACCCAATATTAATATGGAAAAAGTGCACAACTGACACAGGGCGAGGTGGCATGTTGAGCATAACATGTCATTCACTATCGCACCACACTGGATGATGATGGATGATGATCACGCCAGCTTGGGCCAGGTGTCAAGGACTTTATCAAAGAAAGGGGCTGTCTTCAGTTCTCCATCTCCGAGGAAATTGCCAACTCAGTCTAACAAAAGGAAGCGTAAGTGCACGCCGTGCCATCTCAAAGGGAGTGTGATAAGATGACACGATAAATAGGCAAGTGAATTCCTCGTGGAGGGGGAAAAAAACACACACAGGTAGCTCAATTTGACAATTTCCCTGCATTAAAGCAATCATATATCTTTTCTGTTGTCTGTAATTGTTCTTGGACCTCAATGTTATGAATAATTTAATTACGAGACACCTGTGCCACCTTGTACACTTGTTGGAGTGACTATTTGACTGTTTCCTATAATTGCCCTGTTACCTTGTCCAAACATTGGAAAATTTATAGATGACACTAGAGATGTGTCATACAGATATCCTTTCATGTCTGAATTAATTTAAGCACTTATTTGGGGACAAGGACCAATTGAGTCGCCTATTTGAAAATCAAGCCCATGTTTATTTGCACATATCAAGTGCACACAAAGTCAGCGATCCTCCAAGCCATTTTTAAATTTTTGAAAATTTTTCAAATGATGTCCCACAAAACACTTTCCCAGGATTTTGAATGGAATAGGTGTAGGCTTCTGCTATGAAAGTGGCAGGCACTAAAACTGTCCCTCATACTTTTTGTCCTGAGTTGTTTTTGAGGTGATTACCAACATGGTTCAGGCCTCTGATTATTCCTCAAGTATGCCACCCAAGTGTCCATTTATGTTATGCTCTTTAATGCACCTAGGGCTCTATTTAAACTTGGCAGATATATGCACCTGTAAATTCAAAGAATGGTTTTCCTTACAGGTAGTCGGACTCGCCTTGAGCATGCGTTGATATTTGATATTATGAGCTGCACAATGGAAAATATAAATTTGCTCAGGTTAAGTACTTAAAGGCATACTGAACTTTGTTAGAACATAATATTGTATACCTACCTGGCGCTGATACGAGTCGTAATATTCACGCTCATACTGGCCAACAGAGAATGACGCCCATTGCATGGCGAAACGGGTCTCAAAAGCATACTTAGCACATAAACGAATGCAAACAACGTGGATTATGTGATATATAAAATCACGACATCCAGTACCGAATGTTTGAAAAGATAAAAAGCTCCATTCATCTTGTTTTACATTTTTTCCAAACAAAGGTTTGAAAGAAGATCCGGTCATTAGCTCAGTGGTGTCATTTCGGTATGGCAGAGTATGGCTCTTACCATACCCAAGCCTCCGGTTTCAAATGTTGGAAACATGCCTCTATATTCCTACATGTGGAGTATTACTCATGCAAGGTGTTTACATACACATTTAGCAGTAATGGTGATAGACAATTAAAACATGTTCGTCTTACCAGTCTTCACCCGGGCACCATAAATGTAGAGAATATCCTCGACGGGGCACCATAAATGTAAGGAATATGCCTCTATATACAGTGCAGCGTCTTTGTGACAGTTCTCTGTAAAAAGCGCTATACAAATAAAATTGAATTGAATTGAATTGAATATACAGATCCTTTCCAAAAAATTTGAATATCATGGAAAAGTTTTTTTTTTCCATAATTCCATTCAAAAAGTGAAACTTTCATAGATTATAGATTCATTACACACAAAGTGAAATATTTCTAGCCTTTATTTGTTTCATTTTTCATAATTTTGGCTTACAGCTCCAGAAAACCCCCAAAACAGTATTTCAAGAAATTAGAATAGTGTGTCGAAAATCAGCATTTACTTCAGTTATTTCAGAGAATGAGTGGAGTGGCTTGACTCGAGGAAATCCGACAGTTGTAGCCCATGTCCCGGATACGTCTGTACGTGGTGGTTTTTGAAGCACTGACTCCAGCCTCAGTCCACTCCCTCTGCATCTCCGCCAAATTTTGGAATCGTCTTTGCTTGACAATCCGCTGAAGCCTACGGTCATCTCTTTTGCTTGTGCACCTTCTCCTGCCACATTTTTCCCTTCCACTAAACTTTCTATTGATATGCTTGGACACTGCACTCTGTGAACAGCCAGCCTCCTTAGCGATGACCTTTTGTGGCTTACCCATCTTCTGGAGGGTGTCAATGATGGTCTTCTGGCCAATTGTCAAGTCTTCCCCATACTGAACCAAACTGAGATAAACTTTGCAGGTGTTTTGAGTAAATTAGATGATAGTGTGACACTCAGTCTAAAACATTCATTCTCTGAAATAACTGAACTAAATGCTGATTTTTGACACACTATTCTAATTTCTTGAAATACTGTTTTGGGGGGTTTTCTGGAGCTGTAAGCCAAAATTATGAAAAATGAAACAAATAAAGGCTAGAAATATTTCACTTTGTGTGTAATTAATCTATAATCTATGAAAGTTTCACTTTTTGAATGGAATTATGGAAAAAAAAAACTTTTCCATGATATTCTAATTTTTTGGAAAGGATCTGTATATAAACTCTTACATGGGATGCCAGAAATATAGGCAATAACTATGGAATAATGAGGTTTACCCTTATTATTCTTAAGTTAGGTTAAAATTAAATCAGTCTCATTTGATTATTATGGATTATAATTACTACTACTTCAATTTACCATCAAAGCACTAATAACTAATAATTCATAAGGGTTGAAGGTATTACATTCTAATGATTAGGTTTGACTCAGCTCTCGTGTTCATACGACATCAAAACAGACACCACGTTTAACAAAAATAGATTTATTAAACAAGACAAACATGAATATTACGTTCAACTAAATGGACATATTGTGTGGTGTGCGTATTGTAGCATTTGTGTGTGTATGCACATATGTGTGTGTATGTGTCGGTGTGTAGGCCTATGCCACGTGTGCGTTCAGGGAACAAAGGAATCACGTGGAGCAAGCTAACTGTGTTGCAGCAGGATGGTGGTTATTGATCTCAAATCTGACGTTACTATAAATAAGTTCACGCACTTCTTTCACGAAATAACGTATTTATCTATAGTAAGTTAAAATGAGATCATATCACGCGAATGTTAATACGTGTTAGGAAAGAGGGACAAACCAGTGAGGCCTGCTCGGGTTAGTTAGTTGTACCACATTAGCAATAAAAGGTAGGCCAGTCGGCTAGCATTATCGTACAAAATCGAGATGCAATCAAATTACCGATAAACAGTTCAGACTAAAATCCTAAGCTATGCCTGGGATGTTTGATCAGTTTTACTGAAGTCCGCGGTGAGTCGATTACAGCTGGCTTGTACGTGAGGGATGGTCAGGGCGTCTTTCTCCTGGTTTGCGTCTTTGTCTGACGTCGTCTTTGTCCGTGGCTGGAGCACACCTCTGTCGTTTGCGTTAATTCAGATCTATGGTTAGATGCCGTAGGCAAGCTAATCCGTTTGCGTCTCTCTCTGCGGCCTTTGATGCTGCTGCCGCGGTATTGCCGGTGCAATGGAGATCCACCTTTGTAGCTGTGTAGTTAGCAAAAGGGGGTAGAAATTGCAGTGCTGCCTCTTGTGCAGCTGTGTGCTACACAGAGTGTAGAGAAGTGAATAGGATCGGGAGACTGGAATGCGTTCAGCCTTATCTGTTTTAGTTTTATGACCCTTATTGTCTCGTATTTCCAAGAGACATGATTGGCTGTGGCCGTGTTTTAAATGTCTTAGGGGTTTCCTGTGGAGTGATTGGAAATGTAGTCCATTGTCCCTACACAAAGGTGATTCGGGCGCCACTTCTCTGCTGTCCTGCTACTCTGCCTGGAGAGGGACAGCGTACCTTCCCGATCCCCCGTCCCAGTAAAAGTCAGGCAAAACACTAGCAATAGCTTAAGGCTTACCCATTATGCTACTACTGTTGAAATATTTCGCTCATTCGCTCAGAATTTGCCTTTGGTTCCTACGAATACTTTCGCCAGCATGTTAAAGGAGCTATATGTAACATTGACACCGAGCGTTTAAAATGGGTACTGCAATCCAAATTCACAATATTGGAGAGAGTCGAGACACTGAACGAACACAAGCGCAAGACGAGCCGAGCGCAACATTATATTTTGAGACGAGCTTATTCTATTTTGACAATGACAAGCGACGACGAGTCCTACACTGTAAGTCGATCAGCTAATGTATACGTTTGCAATTTGTTTATTATTTATTGTTTGCAAATTATAAACCAGCTCATGTGGATTTTTTATAACTCTGTCAATGTTAGCTAGATGTATGGCTGGCTATGTTTACCGTCACACAGATATAAGCTAACGTTAGTGGTATGTTTAGCGAGTAACTATATACATATATATATTTAAATCTTTAGCTAGCTAGCTAAATGGAAATGATGTTGAACTTAGCTTAGGCATTCGTAAATCGGCTGTCGGAGTGCCGGAGTACATCTAGTTGTTCGTAATGGGCAGTGGACTCGGAGTCAACTCGGAGAATCACACAGGCCAAAACAAATACAGACGTTCCGACCCGGAATGGAAATTTCAAAGGAGAACTTACTGGCTGTAGCATTGTTGTCGGAGAAGCCAGTATTTCGACTTAGCATGTTTCCTTCATCTCTAATGACATATCATGGTCATTTTATGATTTAGTACGGTAAATTTGTTACATATAGCTCCTTTAACCTATCCTGCTAACGCTAGCTAACTGCTAGTTGACCAGCAACTAGCTAGCTAGCAGACTGCAAAACTTTACAGATGAGTCCTGAAAATCTTGCTTAAAAAAAGTGTATAATTAATTACCATTAGTCTAATGTGGGAATTGTTTTTTATTGCTGCAAAAAGGGAATAGGAGAAATGAGCTACGACTACATATGCTATCCAGCTAGCAAGTGCATAGAGCAGACTAATGTCTCTGAAATGAACTCTTTTTTTTCTCATTTCAAGAATGTTTGTCAACCTAGCTAATCATACATTGTTTAGTATGTTTTACCACATTAGATAACTAAATGCTAATCGCGATTAGTTTACAACTAATAATCAAATAATTTTTTAGAATAATCTTTCTTTAGAAGTCACCAAAATCCACTATATAAAAGGCGTTTTTAAAAAATCACTCGAGCATTTCACCCCCCCATCTTACTTGCCATACCCTACGCCACTACGTTAGCTTATGAGGAACTTCCTTGGCTGTGTTCCATTATGCACACTTGTGTTCTACGTACTTGCATTCTAGATAGTACATTCTTCCAATTACACTAGCTATAATGCACTTGATAGTATGCAAGAGCGCAAGTATGCTTCAATTGTGGAACACACTTGATGACATAGTCAGCAGAATAGCCTACCGTTGACCTTACACAGGAAAAACAATAGAATCACTTCTACGAATTACCTTACTCGATAACCTAGCTACGGTACAGTTAGCACTATTAGGCCAAAGCATTTGAAATGAACTACAAATGTTATGGTGCATGGCATTATTTACAATAAATATTGTCCAAATTTTGCTTTTCATTGTTTAAGACATTACTGCCATGGTGAAGCTAGCTACTTTGTGTGAGAACCATATGAGGCAATCATTTTATCTCAGTTATGGACAGCCCGACCTAAGCAGTGGCGGAATCAGCCCAGATCATCTCATACCAGCAACAGAATAGCAAGATGCCTTAAATATAATGCAGACGTATTTTACTTATACTGCTTAGGTCATGCTGTCAGTAACTGTCACAAGCTCAGCTTCGGGTAACGGTACAGTTTCCGGAAAGAATGTATGCTTATTTAACTATGGAGCTGGTGTAATTTTGTGCCGTTTTTCGACTCCCCTGCAGAACCCCCTTCACATGTCACGATTAGAAGCGACAGCATAGTATGATATTAAATAGCATATTATTAAGAGACGTGATCGTAGACCGTAGGCTACTGTAGGCTAATTTTGTTGAGTGTCAGACCTTGCACTTCGCTTCGTGACACTTGAAAGATATCCCACCCTCTGCCTGCCAGTGAAAAAGATGTGTTCAACATCGTTACTCTTAGCTCGTACCACAATCCACAGTATTATCATTTACATTTTAACTGGAGAAATGAAGCAAAAGATAGGCGCAGGGCGTTCATCTGCAGGGGAGTCAAAAAGGCACACCTGTAGCATATAGTTAGGCAACCGCAGCAATTTTGGTCGCAGTGTTTTATATTTTAACTGAGCGAAGCTGTCTCTCTCATAAAACAGTTTTGGTTACATGCCGTGTTACGCTATTTTTCTACAGTCTATGGTTAGCGCGATGATCTCTGGGAACGAAAAACCCGTACGCACACTTGAAATTCTGGGTCTTGTCAAGTACGGAAGTCCACATCCGGGGATTTTAGAATATACTTGCTTTTTGCATACTTGCGGAAAAAAAACCTTTTGGAACGCACTAATGACAAACAAAATGGCGCTATGCGCACTGACTAGAGTGAAAGTATGCATAATGGAACACAGCCCTTGGCTGTGTCCGAATCAGAGCCCTACACGCTTTTGAGTACGCATATTTGAGTCCACTTTGTCAAAAAGCTTTTGAGTGGGCAACTTTTTCTCACAAATGGGGTCACTTAAAATACCAGGATGAACCCCTTATTTCCGGGGTTTTGTTGAGGGAATTCAGGAGCACACTCACCCGACAATTTCAGTAAGTAACTCGGAAGTAAAAACGTAAAAGACGTAGAGCGTATATGCATATCTATGGTACAAGAGTGGGTCATATTACGAAATACTCTTTTTTATTTTTGTTAATTCTATCTTCATTCATAGTCAACACTTTGTAACAATTGTCATGTTAACTGATTGATATTCTCAATAAAAATAAAAAAAAGATATTACGAACTACTTCCTCACTAGTTTGGAAAGAGTTTTGCGGGATTTCTTTTGCACACTGCTTGCAATGTGAGGGGACAGGGCACATAGTAGACAGGGGTCTGAGTGGACAGGGGACAGTGGACAGGGAACATGGCTCTGATTCGGACACAGCCCGTTTTGTTCTTGCGCCAGTAACCGTCACACTTCCTGAAGCGTGTGTTAGAAAACAAACCGAGCCAGTTAGAAAAAAGAAGTTAGCAACAGTTGCTAGTTTTCTCAGAAAATAGTTCTTTAAAATCAAATCAATCAAAATTTGTTTCAAAAGTTTCAAACGTTCGGTACTGGATGTTGTGATTTTATATATCGGCATAATCTGCGTTGTTTAATAATCCGGCATAATTTGTTTATTTGCTAAAAGTGTGCTTTTGAGACCTGTTTCGCCATGCAATGGGAGTGAATGGAGAGAGAAAAAACATCATTCTTCGTTGCCAGTTGCTGACCACTGGAGCAAGTCATGAAGATGAGTGTGAATATTACGACTCATATCAGCCCCACGTAGCTATACAATATTATGATCCAACAAAGTTCAGTTTAATCCTTAGTTAAGCATATGAAGTCAATATACAGTACATTATTATTTCCAAACTCGTTAACTTATTTCCAAACATTGTTGGCTGATGGAAATTATTTATGATTTGAACAATAATGTAAACTTTAATTCATAATTTGAAATATATTTAGCACTACTATATATATTACCAACAAGATTGCCCCATGAGGTCTAACTCCCCTTTACTTAAAAAAAAATTAGTGATTGAGCTTCCTTTACATAAAAATATTTATTTACTCCCATATTTTGAAATATATACAAAAGCTAAGAAAATTTACAAATAAAATAGTACATTTGGACAGAAACTCAATCACTTTTTTGAGCTGGCAGTTAAAATGTTTTAAGCACCCAACTATAATTTAGCTTGAACTACTGAGGTGTGAAATATTACAAATTGACTTTGTGCATATCTTGTTTCTGAATAAGCCCCCTAGTCTTTTTAATTCAATTGGATGCTTTCTTGTAGTCTTTATACAAATTTCAAGCATAACCAACGAGAATAAAATGCATATGTTCATTTTATCAATTAATAATCTGTTGGTTAATGTTGTGTTAATGTTGAGACCAGTGTTAGTGATATTTTCTGTCAAGTGATATATGGGTTCTGGGATCATGCATTCCTTCTGGTGTCAGAACGTGTTTTTGTTCTGAGCTGAAAAAAGCTACAATTGGGTGGGTTCTATGGGTTTTTATAATTGGGGGATGCCAGAATGGTGTTACGGATTGCTCCGTGTCTGAACAAGCTCAGTAAGGCCCCTCCTCAAAACCAGGGTCTCAGGAGTGATACATCAGAGATGAAACATGTTGGGGATCTATGCTATGACTTCAGCACATAGTGCATTGGGCTCTGAATGAGCCATTATCTCAATGTAGCTATGGTAACCATGGTGAAAATCTAGTTAATTCACATAATATGAATGTACATTAGACACAGTGCAAAGTGTTCACATGCCTGTGAACATTCATCACTGTATGTATGTGGTAAAAAAATAACCTTTGTTTCAAGACAGTCAGGTCAATATTTAAATTAAGAACAACAAAAAAACAGTAGAAATTTCTCTCATAACCAGTAGGGGGAGTTCTAATACAGTTGTTTCTGCTTCTATAGCGTTCACCTTGTGTTGAAATCACTGCAGCAGAATTCTGTCCATAGTGGACATTCTGTCAGAGGGGCTAAGAGCCCTTTCAGATTTTACATTTGATTTCTAGCCTGTAACCTTCTGTTGTGTCATTTTGGTGAGCAACATAGTGTGAGAAAACTATTTGATTTCACATCGATTAAAAGCTATCACTTTTCTGCCCAATAAATACTATGTATGTGTCTTTGTTTCCTGCATGCAAATACAGAGAAGACTTTTTATCTAACATTTTGCCCTGACACCAGTATTTGTATTCTCAGGGCAAACAGTGGCACATTAGAATATTTTGGGTATATGTGAAAGCACAATTTTGTACAATTTCTCGGCACAAAATTCTCAGGATTTTGTTGGGCAGATGTTTCAGTCAGATGTAGTACAGTAGTTGTGTGGGACTGTGGTCAGGGATGGAATCAGAACATCCCTGACCACAGTCCCACACAACTATTGTACTACAGTAGACTGAAAGATCTGCCCAACAAAATCCTGAATCTAGAATCTTGTGCATGTTAGCTTTAAAGATCTTATTATATGTTAAATGTTTGCAACCAAGATAAATACATCTTATTCAGTTTGTACTGTATATCAATGTAATATCAACGGTCGTGCAATGAAATTAATTGAAAACAAGATCAATTATTTGATGTGCCACGCATAGGACAAGATAAACAATTTACGCACATGAATATACTGAATATACATCAAAGCTAAGTTAAATAATGGAGTGATTTAAGTGTCAATCATAAAAATAAATATTCCCAAAAGTCAAGGGAATGTGTTGACCTTTGACTTTCACATCAGTTCTCCTTCTACCAAGAAAATCATGACACAGATGAACAAAGTAAGTAAATGAGTACAATGACACATTCTCAGTAGAAGGCTCAACATGACCACAAAACGATATCAATGGCTTATTGCACTATATTCTTTTATTAACTGTTTTTTCTGCACAGTTCTCTCATCTACCAATTTAGAATAGCCATCCACATTTGTAAACCACATTTCTGCACTGTCCTAAAATAAACAGATTCCCTTCTGGAAGGGAAAGCTTTTTACAGAGATCCCTTCTTTTCACACTCCAGTCCATCAATTCAGTTGTACAGTCATTATGTTGCAGGAGTACACTTTAAGGAAAGTTGACACAGGCCAGACTGCAGGTGCCTGATTAAGCAGAGGAGTCGCTCTTGAGAGACAGGAAAAATGACCCTTGCTGAAGTCTGGGAGATACTACTGGTAAATATGCACCACCCTGCCAGGGCTGCCAGCCACACACTTGGAGGTCAGGATTCAATACCTGGACCACAGACACATCATGCACTGAAGCACCTTGTGCACTGTTTGAACAGAACCACTTGACGAAACATGTTAAACCTGGTTTTCAAATGTGACCCATAGAATGTTCCTGTGTTTGAATATAAATATAAAAATTATTAATTCCATACAGTGCAGTTATCCAGCTAACTCAGTAATCCTGCTTTGTTGAATACCACCCAGGTATAATTGGGCAGGCCTCTTCTAGCTTATACTCAAGAAGAGAGTAAGGTTTTGTATTTTAATCAGTGATTTATTTGTTTTAGTTTATTTTTGTGATGACAAAATGTTTTGATTTCAATAGTAAAATGAGTCAGGAGAAACAACCCTTAAAGTCACCCATCCATATCTACTGCATATCTGGCAGCAGTGATGGTTTGGGGCCCGTTTGATACCTCAGACCAGGGGGGTGTCACCCAGAGATATATGTTTGGGGGGGCTAATCCTCTACTAGGGGCGTCTGGGGGAATGCACCCCCAGGAGAAATGTTTTTAAAAAGCAGCCACAAAATGGTTGTTCCCCATGAGTTTTGAGAGTAGCAATACACCTAAAATCAATAAATAATTTAGTTGTTGCAAAGAATATTTATTTAAATTGCTTAGATATAGCAATAGGGTTGGGCTGATGTATGATACCCTACCATCGTCTATCAACTAAAATTTATCGGCATCAGCAATGTCAAAGACGATGTGTAGCCTATTCTAGTTTGACAGCTTTACAAATTGCCTCAATGGCCGCGGAATTAATTTAGGGCCTGGCCTGTAGATTAAATTTAACCAGCGATTAGTTTTTTATTGCAATTAACACCCAGATTCCCCTAGCATACATCTAAATGTTCATGTACGCATTGATTCCAATTTTAACTTGTGATCACCCTTCATGAGCAGGAAATCATGTTGGGGGGTGGGGGGAGGGATTCCCTCAGGATTATACTCTCCCGTAAACTTCTCCCTATTATTAGAAAAAAACTTTCCACTTTTGTAGCTTTATCAAAGCATCCTAACTTTATGAGTCAAATAAGTTACCTACCTAGCTATCTAACTGTAAACTATTATATGTCTGTATTATCCAGGCTATCGCAGTAGCCAACCCCGGACATAAAACCAGAAAAGCTAGATAGCCTACTCCACGTTGCAGATGCAGAAAGTGAGTTCCGTTTTCAAATTTATTTAGCTGCTATAATAGTAACAGGCAAGCTTTACAAATTCCGTTTAGGCATTTTCGTTGAACAACTATAGCCATCTCATATAAACATAAAACTTGAACCAGTAGGCTAACTGTTAGGCTATAGGCTATAAGAACTTGGAGAGGCGATAGGGAGCCAGGGGTTTCAGCAACTAACATTAATATGGTTCCCATAGGTTATGATGAAGAAACTCCTGCCTTTTTCTACCAAACTAAGGGGTTTACAGTATTATTGTCAACCCAGTTATACCCCATAATACATACAATATAAGAATAAGAATCAACGCATGATTTTACTTGATACAAACAATGTTAATAGTCAAGTTTATTTTACACATAGTATACTCTGGCAGGTCAACATATGACTCTAAATAGTGGAAAGTGTAGACTACAATTGATAAGTAGGCTAGTTTGAACTTGGGTCAATGACATGATATGCATATTTTTGTGTCCGAGTGCATTATTTCCTTTTAAAATAATTTAATCAATTCATGACATGCATCACTTTATTCTATAAAACCTATTTCGTTTGAATACATTCTCAGTACATTCAAATAATATATATTATTTTATGTTTTGCCATCTGAAACCCACAAAATGTCAGGCGGCGCAACCGTCCGTGCAAATGAAGAGACTAACAAAACTATTAAAAATTTTATTTTAATGGTATAGTGACATTCCATTGCAACTGCAAGGAATGTCACTATATGAAATGTTATTTAAAGCTCTAAGATTATCTATTACATTTCTAAAATGTTTATTAGTTTTAAGTTAAAGATGTTATACACTTTCAAACCTTTTTCATGATTTATAATTCTAGATTTAGAGTTTGTGAACTCTGACTTTGCATGTTATTGAACTTTTCACTATATTTATGCATTGTCCTGTGTGGTACGACATGATAAGGTTTAGAACAGGCCTTCCCTACAGAAAGACAGATAGATAGATAATATAAGTTTGAACACAAACTTCAAGTTGGCTTGAAAAAGCAAAGGACAGAGAACACTATATTTTGGTAATAGAAATTAGGCATTACACAACAAACAATAGACATTGTTAGCAATGGAATGTATTATTATGAGCATGTTGAACTGAAAAAGGGCTATATGAACTGAAAGCTGAATGGAACTGGATGAATATAAGTTCTATTAAAAACCATGAATGAGTAGAAAACGCACAAGCTTTACCCATCCAATAATTCCTATTGACTTTAAAACTGTTTTTTTAAGTGGAATACCATTAATTGTATGAAATCTTTCAAAATGGATGAAGAGCTGGTTGCTAAGGTCTTTCTAGGTGGTTGCTATGGTCTTACTTGTTGGTTGGTAGGGTCCCTGTTAGTTAATAGGGTGTTACTAGGGTCTTACTAGGTGGTTGCTAGGGTCCTTACTGGGTAGTTGCTAGGGTGTAGTAGCTGATTGCTAGGGTGATACAAGGTGGTTACTAGCCGGTTGCTAGGGTGGTAGTAGGTGGTTGCCATGGTATTACTAGGTGGTTGCTAGGGTCTTACCAGGGTGATTGCTAGGGTTTTAATATGTGGTACAATGAAAGCATACACTCTAAAAAATGTTGGGTTATTTTGTCTACCCACACGCTGGGTTACACTGTTGGGTCATTTATTTTGGTTAAATTGACTACTGCTGGTTTATTTCATGTGACTCATTCGGTGGGTTAACATAGAAATCATTTCACTGGGTTGATTTATCCCAATGCGGACGGAAGAAGAAATCAGCTTTACGCTATGATGTGAGAGTGCAGCAGCTGCACGCGAGCTCTCTGGATCCAGATCAGACTACTGGTGGGTGGCGGGCGATCGAGCAAGCACGACAGACCAACAACTGACAGAGGAAGCTCAAATTTACCTAAACGGAAAAACTGAGGTAAGTTAGTGATGCGTTCTTTTGATACCATTGCTAGCGTATTTTACTAGTTAATATAGCTAAATAATGTTCACTCACTTTGAAAAGTGCTGGACTACTTTTGCCTAATCGACCTTAACGTAAACCCGTAACGTTAAGTTAACTTTGGTTAGCTTATCCTCGTCGTTTGTTAGTGATAAGCTAGCTAGCTAGCGTTTGTCCTATTTCTTAAGGGAATAACATTTATTAGGACACAATAGACAGTGGTTCCTAGCTACGTTTTTGTGATTATCAACCATATATTACAGTAATGTTATAGCTTGTGTTCACTCGGTTAGGTAACTTAACGTTATTTATTGTCTGAATCAAATGAATAACGTCATAGTTAACGTGTTTCCATACAAATGTTGCGCCAATTTTAAGTGAATTTTTGACAAGTCGACACAAGAAGATGCTAATTACTACGAGTTTTCATCAACTGGTGTGTGAATAAACAACGTCTGTTTCTCAAAACGCATTGACTACCTCCATGCTCCCACACTACCGTGCTCCCGAGTTCGCACTCCAGTCAAGTCTTGGGAGTAGCCTACGCACTACTCTGTAGCATTGAAGTAACTATGGTTGTTGAGTACACTGGATGAGAAAGTTATTAACTAGGCAAAATATTTTCTAAATGTAGCATGAAAACATACATGGTGTCCTGTCCTGTGTGATGTGTGTCCTGTAGAGGGAGGCTAATTTATTCTGGGTTGTTGTTGTGTATTTGATTGGGTTTTTTGTTTTGTCTTTCTCAGAATATAAATTTGTTGCATCCAACCTTTGCAATCACAAAAAACTAATTTCTATAACCATTTTTTCATGAAACATGATCCTAAGACCTGATGGATGAGCTGGCTCTCCAGTTGCTGCCAATTGTCCTGCCACCACGATCTACAAAGTGGGGAACAGGATAGGTCACCCTTCAGTCTTCGAAGCCAGATCAGTATTTATTGATGTACAGTCTGTAAGTATAGAGGTGAAGTCGTTAAGATGCACAGCGCACAAAAGTGTTCTTTTTTGTTACACAGAATTTAATGTTCCGAGGTAAAGTTTTCTTGCATTTTATAGATGCTTATAGACTGCAAATGTCTTTTAAATCAGACTTCCACAGAGAGGAACTTATTAGTCTAGGGTGTGATTCCTGTCTGTCATACCAGCCGTACGTCACTGAAAATGTCCTGGAAAAGTACTGGAAAATGATCTCTTGAAAAGAGTGGGAACCCTGAATATTCTCTATCTGTTTCTATCTCTTTCTCCCTTCCTCTCTCATCCTATCTCTCTGTCACTCTTTGTCTGCTCTCTCCATATCTGATTCTTTCTGTCTCTATTTCTCTATCGCTCCCTTTTTTATCCCTCTATCTTTCTTTCTCACGCCTTCTCTGTCTGTCTCCCTATCTATCTCTTTCTGTCCCTCCCTATCTCTATATCTCTCTTTCTATTGCCCTTTCTACCTCTTTTCACTCTCTCTATTTCTCTATCTCTCTTGCTTTTCTCTCTATCCCTCTAGCTCTTTCTGTATCACTCTCTATCCCTCTATCTGTCTCTCTATATCTCTATATCTTGTCTTTCTCTAGCTCCCTAGTCTAATTTTCGTTTTAGGAGCCCTAAAGGTACAGGAGGCTGTTCAAGTTATTCAACAAACTCTTGACAAGCTTAAGGCAGAGTCCTGGCATTATCCTGGACCAGCCCTGGAAAATACGGAAGGCAATACCGTAAGTCAGGCTACCATATTGTTCTAACTAAACCTTACCCTAAAATTAGTGTAATGTTAACTGTTTTTTTGGACGGGGTTGTTGTGGCGGTAAGTGTGATGTTGTTTGGTGTTAGTACTGGGTAGGTTTTATATATATGTATTATATGTGTGTGTGTGTGCAGTGCCCTTCTTCATGGAGTTTCCGGTCGTCCTGAGTTTCCCCCTTGCCACTGGATTCCATCTCTTCATGGCGAAGATAGTGCTGCTGGGACTTGTCGCACCCCCAGTGGCACTCAAATAACATCACTGCGCAGGTCTCTATTCCTGACCGTGGTGGATCCATAACTGGAATTCATTCAAGTCTGGCGGCGGCGGGGGCAGGTATGAATGCACTGAGAGCCTCTAGCCAGACCCCTGCACGTCAGCGATACAGGGCTATTATGGTCGCTAGCAGCCGGGCTTGAGTGGCAGCTGCTTTCGGCAGACCCCTGTATGACTGAGCAGTCTTATTTAGGAGCCGCACTGCTCACCCCAAATTTGGGGGAAGGCCTAGAAAAGGTGGCCTAAACATTGCCCACTTTGTTCCTCCCGGGTAGGATACTGCACCTACATCCAGGAACTGGGATGTGGCCCTGCATCGCATCCCTAGCAGTGATAAAATTTTCTTGCTAGGAGATTTTAATGCCAGGGTGGGGAAAAACAACCTCATATGGAACGGAGTACTAGGGAAGCATGGCATTGGGCAAGTTAATGCCAATGGCATAAGACTACTCAGTCTCTGTGCAGAGCATGACTTGACAATCACCAACACAATCTTCCAACAGAAAAATAAATATAAGGCCTCCTGGATGCACCCACGATCCAAGCAATGGCACCTGCTGGATTATGTCATTGTGAGACGCACAGACATCAGGGACGTGCACATCACCCGCCTAATGAGAGGTGCTGACTGTTGGACTGACCACCGCAATGATCATCTCCAAATTTCGAGTGATAGTACGACCCCCTGTTCGTCCTCCGCAAAACAAGCAAGAATTGTTTGGACTGTGCCCGGCTTGAAGTAGCTGAGGCCCCAGAATGATCTTCGACGCTCCATTGTCGGGAAACTGCAGGACAGTGACTCCTTCTTGAGCCCTCAGGGCAGTGTTTATTGACAACTGGGCCTGGTCATAGCTCAAAACTATACGAGGCGGCAGCCGATTCTATTGGCTATCGTTGGAGGAGGGCACCAGGATTGGTTTGATGAGAGCTCAGAAACAATCTCCACCATATTGGAAACTATGCACAAGGCACACAATGCAGTTTTAAATAACCCTACATCTGAAAGGCTCAGCAGCGCTGGAAAACATCAAGGAAGGAGGTGCAGTCTGTTTTGAGGAAACTGCTAAATGACTGGTGGACTGGCAAGGCCCAAGAAATCCAGGCTTTTGCAGCAAAAAACGATATGCACAACTTCTATAATGCTGTGAAAGCCATCCATGGCCCCAAGAACTCTCTCACCCGTGAAGTCTGCTGATGGCTCCACCCTTATAATGGACCAGAAGCAAGTTGTGGATAGATGGGCTGAACACTTCCAGACCCTCCTGAACCAACCTGCCACTCCTGATCTGGCAGTCCTGGAGGAGCTGCCCTGCTATCCAACCATAGAAGAGCTAGATCTCCCACTAACCTTCTCTGAAGTCCTGGCCGCGGTCAGGTCACTGAAAAACAACAAGACCCCTGGCCCTGATGGCATCCCCGCAGAAATCCTGAAACAGGGAGGATATCTCTACCAGAGCAATGTTTTACTTCATTGCTGATGTATGGAAGCATGAAGCAGTCCCCCAACAATGGCGGGGACGCAACATTGTTACTACCTACAAAGGCAAGGGTGCCTGCGGCAATAATAGGGGAATATCCCTTCTATCTGTTGCTGGCAAAGTCCTTGCCAAAGTGATGCTAAGCAGACTCATACGGAGCATATCAGAACACCTACTGCCCGAGTCGCAATGTGGCTTCATGAAGACATGATCTTCACAACTCGCCAGCTACAAGAGAGCTGTAGGGAGCAACATCAAGATCTATTCATGGCCTTTGACACCGCCAATAGGGACTTGCTCTGGGCTGTCCTTCTCAGGGTTGGCTGGTCCACAGCGAGTTTGTCAATATCCTGCGAAATTTCCATGAGAGGATGATGGCTCAGGTGACCACAGGAGGACAGGAGTTAAGGCCTTTCGGGAGTATGCACAGGTGTCAGGCAGGGTTGTGTACTCGCACCCATACTCTTCAACATCTTCTTCATGAGTGTCACCTGGCTACTGCACAAAGAGGTGGATGAAGCTGTGGTGTGGTTGTGGACTACAGGCTGGATGGGAACCTGTTTAATATCAGGAGGTTCCAAGCTACCACTAAGGTCAAATCTGTAAACGTAGTAGAACTACAGTATGCAGATGACTGTGCCTTTGTGGCACATACACCAGAGGCTCTGCAAGCAAACTTAACAGCCTACAGCAGGCTGGGTCTCACTGTGAACACTGCGAAGACTAAGGTACTGTGCCAGTGGAGTCCCCCCCCAACACCATCACCATCACCCGCTTTCAGTATTGACAGCAAGCCCTTAGCAGTAGTGCCAGATTTCAAATATCTTGGAAGCATCCTGTCTGAAGACTGTAGCATAGATAACGACATTCAAAACCGGATAAAGCATGCCTCTGCCTCCTTCGGTAGGCTGCGTAAAGAGGGTGTTCCTGAACAAAAGTCTCAATATACACACCAAGACAGCAGTCTATCAGGACATCTGTGTCTCCACTTTACTCTACGGCTGTGAAGCCTGACCCTGTATCGTTGCCATATCCGACAGTTGGAGAACTTCCACATCAGTTGTCTCCAGCGCATCCTTGGGCTAACCTGGCGTGACCGTGTGCCTCACACGGAAATACTGGCAAGAACCGGTAGCAAGAGTATGGAGGCCACTTTTCTTTACCACCAACTGCGATGGGTTGGCCGCACCATCAGGATGCCAGAGGATCGGCTTCCTCGTCAGCTCCTGTACGGTCAATTACCACATAGCCGGCGATCTGCAGGAGGCCAAAAGCGAAGATACAAGTACCAGCTCAAAATAACGCTCAAGAGATGTGGAATACAACACACAAACCTTGAAAGCTCTGCTTCGGAACGCCTTCTTTGAAGGCAACTTTTGCCAAGACAGACTTCAGGGCTTTGAAGGGGAGAGGAGTGAGGCGAAGGAAAGGAGGCATCAAAGAAGAAAGATGGTCACTGCAGCCCAAACTAACCCTAACTACATATGCCCTACCTGCAATAGATCATGTGGCTCTCGTATTGGACTTTATAGTCACACCAAAACTCACCAAACGAAATGGAAGTAGAAGTCATTATCGGATACGATGGACTACCATAAGGAAGTAAGCAAGCATAATGTTTGGGACAAAAGACATATTTTTGTATCTTGATTTGGCTCGGTACTACACAATTTTAGATTTGTAATAAAAAACACATGTGGTTAAAGTGCAGATTCTCAGCTTTTTACTAAAGGGTATGTTTATACATTTTGGTTTCACTATGTAGAAATTACAGCACATTTTATACATACCCCCAGGGTACCATAATGTTTGGGACAAATGGCTTCACAGGTGTTACTGATTAGTTAGGTGTGTTCAATACTAACTTCTCTGCATTTAAATGGCTGGGGGGGGGGGGGGGGGGGGGACTAGATTCAGCTGTAAATTATACTGGTACAGTATGGAACACATGGTTGGCAAAATGGCTGTAACTCATCAAGGGTCTGCGGTATCAAGTATCAAACGAGCCTCAAACCATCACTGTGTTGCCAGATATGCAGTAGATGTGGATGTATCACTTCAAGGGTTGTTGCTCCTGACTTATTTTCCTATAGAGCTCTATGGAAAAATAAGTCAGGGAAAAGAAACCCTTAAAATTATCCATCCATGTCTACTGCATATCTGACAGCAGTGATAGTTTGAGGCTCGTTTGACCCAAGTCTTTTGACGTTGGGTCAGACATCAGGAAGTCATGGCATACATGGATATGCAACCAAATGAAATATGATGACTTCATTTAAGTTTGTTAATTTGTCCAGGCATTTTTCGTCCCCTAAAATGGGGGGGCTATATATAAAAATGGCTACAATTGATACATGGTTCACCCAGTATTGATGTAAAAACCCTGAAATTAAAGCTGAAAGTCTGCACTTTAACACCACAGTCACTCGTCCATTTCAAATTTAATGTGCTGGAGCACAGCACCAAAACAACTAAAATTACGTCACTGTCCAAATACTTATGGACTGCACTGTATGTATATACAGTATGTGTGTGTGTATTTATTTTTGTTGGGGTGGGGGTTAACCCCACTACTAGCAATATTAATTTCAATTGCTGTTGTACCCTCAGGTTGAAATCCACCCTGAAACAGTGATGTGCCCCAAAATGTGTGGACGGCGGCAGTGGATGCCAACTCTCCCACAGCGATGGTAAGATGTCTCCTGCTCGGATTATTCAACATCAACACATTACTGCTGTGTAACCTTAGAGGTACAGTTGCAGACATTCATTGATAGTATTGTTAATGTTGCCAATGTTTCTTCCACAAATAAAGCTATCTTCCATACCTAGGTGGGAAATCAAAGACCAAAGGAGGAGGAGGGTTGGAGGCAAAAGATGGCTTGGATCACACAAAGGTTAAAGCCATCATGGATAAGTTAATTATGTCATCAGGAATCCAAAATCTAGGTCTAATGGACATTGCACCTGTAGACAAGGGTCTAGTTCCAGGTTGTCTGCCACACCTCCACACCTCCACCTTAATTCACCATCAGGAAGTTCAAATGATCCGAATATATTCATATTCTTGCGAGACCTCTGTCTCGTTCCATCTCACTCATGTTGATTTGCCTAATTTGGATCATTTACTCCTTTTGTCCCTGAGATCACAAATGGGTTGTGAATGCATGTCTCTCATTCTCTTGTTTTTCAGATGCTGTGATGAAACGCCATGAGAAGGCAACGCATGGGCAGCTGGGGCAGGCCATCTTCTCTTAAGTTAGCTGAGCTGAGGTTTCAGCATAAAAAGAAAAGTGGTGACTAGTATGCTTTAATAGAATGTAATGTGTGTCTCTGTCTTGTGCAATCCTCCCCGGCTGCCTTATTTTTGCTGTAATTCAGTTGTAAATTACCAGCCATTTAACCAACCATGTGTTTCATACTATGCAGCATAATTTACAGCTCTGCCAATTCCCATTGTATATTACACTGTAGGCTATATTAGGTTTTCTGTTATTGTTGTTTTTTTAATACCCTTGCTAGATCTGATTAGCATGTTAGTCATTGTGTTAATCTTTTCTGTAAAATAAATACATTTTAGTTTTTTTAACCAACAGTGAAATTGTTTCATTCCTTTCTTTAAGATTGTATTTTATTGTATCGCAGATCCTGAAAGGAATTGCAGATATGCAGACAAAATGTGCAATATTAAGAAATTAAATATATTTACATATACAGAGAATGAATAATTGTATATATGTTGAGAATAAATATATTTTAATATAAGGAGAATAAATATATTTACACACATTGATAATAAATACATGTACATGTATTGGGAATAAATAAATTCAAATATAAGGAGAGTGAATATATTTAAATGTATCGAGCAAAAATACATTCACTGAGATTACATATATTTACATGTACTTGGAATAAATATATTTATATATACTGAAAATATATGTAAATATATCCTACCTCGAGAAAAGCCTGAGAATTTCAATGGTATCAGTACATTTAAATATATGTGAAAAATATAAAAAACGGCCAAAATTGAATATTTAAATATATTTTTGAAAATATTCTATATTAAATTAAATACATATAAATACGTGGAAATGTATTTATTTCAAATATATTTATATGGGTTTTCCGTATGGGATATTATCGTAAATTATTCATTTTCGTAGTAATTAATTTTATGGTAATATTGTGTTATGTGTGAAAAGGATAAAGTAAACAGAGCTAAAGTGAAGAAATCAATGAAGACATAATAAATAAATCTTGGCCGATTGAGTCAGACATGACCGCAAGACCACAGAATAAGGCTCCACACAGACGAATGTTTTTGTCGGCATTTGGCAATGGCACAGTTATTTGTAGAATTTTTTTTTACATTAATGCAACAACGCAATGTTAACCAGGCTATATTTTGCGTTAGAACTGTATTTGTCTGTGCTTGAGAAATGGGATATGTTTTACTTTAGCCTACTGCGAACCTGCGGTGAACGTTTTGTTGGTAGCGAGTAGACTAATGTTAGACTACCAGACCATGTTGGGTGACATTTGCCTCTTTTTAAGTAAGAAAAATAAGACAAAATAACTTTTGTGTTGCGGTACCAGAAATTGTGTACCAAAACTAAATGCTAGCATCAGATGAGAATCGATCCAACAATCTACTACATGCTAGAGCAGCACTGTAACCACTAAGCTACAGACACTTTCACAGTTTGTGCAGTAGGTAGACAGCCTCTGAAGCATGTAAATGCGATGAGGCAATTTTAAACAGAGCTTCTGATAGGCGGATTAAAGACGGTTGTCCAATGGGGGAGGATTATTCTTTGAGGGTACGGAGCAGGAAAAAATGGGAAGAAGCAGAAGGAGAAAAAACCGACAAAATAAACCCAAGTTGGGGGCTTTATTGTGTGGATGTGTGAAGTTGTATCTGAATGCTGTGTGGTTACATGAGGTCAGAATGTACAGAAGTTAATGTTTTTAAGGGCTCAGAGTCTGTGGTCATTGTGGTTACTTCTGTAGGAAACCCTGAAAAGTTCCAAACTCGGTGCTGTATAGGTATGGGGCATGCCCCTGCCAAGCCGTAACTTGCCGGATGGCATACCTGCCATCCCAATTTTTTTTGTTTTGTTTATTATATTTTTGTTTGCTTAATTTGGTTTTTGTTGTTGTGATACCCTTCCTCTAAGAGGCTCCACCACAACATCTACAGTAGCTAGCCTTATACGGACCGCAGATAAACTTATTGCCAGCTCTAGTCCCGTTCAGCAATGCAGACAGGAGCGGGTGAAAGTCTCTGAACATTAACTGTACTGTTATGTGAACGCACAGTCACCGTAATGAATCATAAGTTTGTAGATAATCGCTTTATTGTGCATGACTTATTTTAAATTAATAGGCTCATATGAAAAATATTTTTTAATTTAAATAATTTTTTTCAATTTAAAACTGTTTCGTGAGAATGACCCACACTTTCCACCGTAGTTGGGGGACTTTGAAGTTTGTTACGTCCTGGCGTGTCTGCTGGGTTTTGTGTTTCTGCACTTAAATGTAAAGTGTAAGTCACTGATTTGCTAAAGAGTCCACACATCTTACTTTCAAAATGGGCTGCTGATGGAAAGAAAACAAAAAAATCAAAAATCACTTCCCACAGCCTTCCAGGATTTAAATTCAAGAGCTCTGCCATAAGAAGGATGTTTACCAACGTGGCACCTAACAGCTGCTGGTCAAGCAAACATGGTCGGTGAGGATGCTTGCACATTTGTTAATGGAACAGCCTTAAAGGTTCATAGATGGGGAGGTTGGTGAGCTTAGTAGTGGCGTGGAGTTGTAAGAAGAACACATTCACAGTTGGAACAGCATTGTACAGCCGCACTGACTGGCTAGACCCAAAATGACTGTTCAAGCAAAGCATTCCTGCTAACTTCTTTCTGGGAATTTAGTTTGCTAATAAAATGATTGAAATTATGTAATTACAATTGCAAAAACCTACAATATTTTCTTTAAAAACATAATTTTTTCCCCCCAAAGAATAGCACAAAACAACAGATTTAATCAAACTCTGAAGAACAAAGAGAAAAGGTAGAGTTTTTACACAATTAGCAGCAGAGCACTCTGTAATCGTACCATTATTTCGCCCACTCTAAATTCACACATACTCACAATGTGTTGTATCATTGTTGGCAAACAGAATGCTCCAAGCCTTTTTGGTTCTGCTTTCATTTTCGTAATTGACATGTTTGTTTTACATATACATCTTCTTTCTTCCCAGACTGTCTACAGGGGTTTGTAGCAAGATTGAAATACATCATCCCACAGTGGCCATACTATTTTCAACACAAAATCTTTTTTTTGCATTCAAAACTTCACAGATCATTCTGTACACATTTTAAAAGTCTTCAAACACTCAGCATACCAAAATAACTGAAAAAGTAACACTGTTGCCAAGTGCTAATATTGGACATAATAGCTATACTGTATCATCATAAACAGTAATAACTCTGACCTCAGCAGGGCCCGGATTAAGAATCTATCGTGCCCCTGGGCATCAGCACCCCAAAATGCCCCCCCCTCCCACAACATAAATGTGTGCCCAACAGAATCGGCAAACTGGTAGGGTAAACTGAATCTAACACAATGTACTACGGTATACCATACCACTTAGACAAGCCAGTATTAAATGCAAAATGTGAACTAAATGTGAGCATACTATCAGATAAAAAAAGAGTGTGTAGGACTCATAGCTACTAGAAACTGTTTAACCAATATTACTTATTATTTTTGAATCACAATCTTGCTGTTGATCTCAACATAACCTACACAAAAAAAATCTAAATGTTATTCCCAGAAAAATAAACAATGTAAGACCTAGGGACAATAATTGTTTTTATACAAAATCTGAACACAGTGCCTAACAAGAAAGAGGACATCAATAGAAAAGAATTAATTATATTAGAATTAATATTGTATCCAATACTCAGTCCAATAAATTATAGCAATAACTGGTGAATCCATCTGTTAGCTACTGTCGAAAATATAGAAATCACATTGTATCAAGCAGGATGATATATAGCCTACATCTGAACAGAGTGCAGGGCATTGCAACATATTGACCCATGTGGGGAGTGAACAAAGCTGATTGGTAATAAAATATTGCCTCTTTGTCAAGCCCCACCCAAGTCCAGCTATCCTTAGTTACTTTTGCTAATTTCATCAAGCGCTTTCCCTTCGGAAAGCAAGTTTTCCCTCGCGAACCCGGCCATTGCGAGGACCCGTCAGTTATAACTATGATCCTGCATTTGTATGTAGCCTACTTTATGAAATTGAACACAGATTACCCCCTTGCTAATCAAGCGAATCTCGGGTAAGCTACGTTACAGTGTATTACATTTCATTCTGTTCATGGTCATGTCAGGGAAAAAAACAGATTTATTTTCCTAAGTAGCCTAAAGGAAGCTAAACTAAGCATATTTGACCAATGCTTACTGTATGTTGACACTGCACATACAGTGAGCACCATAATTCACCGAATAAATAAATAAACAGCAATTCAAAGCATTCAGCCTCCTGTTCGTCAAATGGTAAATCGACAAGTTTTCTCTGCAAGGTACAAAACAACGACATCCCTAAATTCTGCACAAAGTCCAAGATAACGTGTGGGCTAACTGTTAATGCTGATATACAGTGGGCGCCATAATTGGACAGCGACACATTTTTTTGTTATTTTGGGTCTGTAACTCTAGCACTTTGAGTTTGAAAGGATAAAATGAAAATGAGGTTGAAGTACAGACTGTCAGCTTTAATTTGAGGGTATTTTCATCCATATCGGATGAACCGAATAGATAGAACCTTTTGAACATAGCCCATAGCACCCCCCCCCCCCCCAATATTGGACAGTTTAAACATAATGTAGAATAAAGTCATAATTTTTTATATTTGGTCACATATCCTCTGCATGACATGGCTTACTGATGTCTGTGACCCAACAATATCAAAAGACTCTTAACCCTATTTACTTTGGCCCATTTGAGGCCCATTTGGCCCAATTTTCGCCTAGTTTTTTTCTAGTGTCAATTAAGTGCCAATATCTCAAAAACTATTCACTGCACATCCATGGTTGAGTTTCAATGAAAGAAGAGGCTTGTACCATTCAGAAATTTGCATCAGAATAAATTTATGTAAAAATGGTCACATACAGTTTATACATAATACACATAAAAAAACAAAAAAAAGTACAAAACGCCTTGTGTTTTTACAGTTTAGCACTGAATATTTCAACTTCAAAGTACTGGACAAAGCCAGAATTCCTTACACTAGTGCACTGATATGTTGTCCACATGTGTATAGAATTTGGTAAAGATATCTACAGGCTTTCCTTATCCATTGGTAATTTTTCCAAAACTGTGCCCAGTGTCCCAATATTAATCCAAACCTCTCCAAATATAAAACATGTGCATATCTTTCTGTCCAGGCATGTCAATCATCAGAAAAAAACTTTATCTTTCTATTGAAACAGTTTTTGTAATACAAAATGTAAAGAAAATAAACCTACACATGTGTTGTATATACACTACTCACAAAAAGTTAGGGATATTCGGCTTTCGGGTGAAATTTCAGGATGAACCTAAAATGCACTATAACCTTTACAGGTGAAATTAATTTGACCTTCTCTAAACTTTTGAATGCACATGTCCAACTATTCAAAGTTTCAGTACTTTTTGCACAACTTGCTGTTCTCTAACAAGGAGCTGAACGGCAAAATTCACAACAGGTGTTTGATCCATGAATCGACCAATAAATTTCCTGGTTCAATTAGAATTGGTATTTAAACAGTCCTCTTCATCATGCTGTTCACATTTTGACATCATGAGACCAAGACGACACCTAACAATTGATCAACAGTACCTCGCCATGTTCTCAGAGGGAAGTGGCCACTGAGCTTAGAGTGTCACAGAGTGTCATCAGCAGGTTGCAACAGAGATACAGAGAGACTGGAAGAGTCACAGAAAGGCATAGAAGTGGACGTCCTTTGGCCACATCCCACACTGATGACCGCTTCATTGTGAACAGTGCCCTGCGGAACCGGATGATGAATGCCACTCAACTCCAGGCACATTTAAGGGAGGTGAGAGGCACCCAAGTGTCACGTCAGACCATTCGAAATCGTTTACATCAGCGTGGTCTGCGTGCTAGACGACCTGCAAGGGTACCTGACCACACCACCAGGCACAGGCGTCATCGTCTTGCATGGGCCAGGGAGCATTTACGCTGGACGAGGGACCAGTAGGCCTCAGTGCTGTTCTCTGATGAAAGTCGATTCACGTTGAGCAGAAATGATGGCCGCCAACGATGTTGGAGACGTCAAGGAGAGCGCTATGCATCAGCCACTGTTGTCACCAGACGACCCTTTGGTGATGGCGTTGTTACAGTGTGGGCAGGTGTGTCTAGTCAATACAGAACTGCCCTACACTTTGTGAATGGTACAGTGACAAGCCCATACTACCTGAATAACATCATTAATCCAGTCATTGTGCCCCTGCATGAACAACACAGGCCTAATTTCATCTTCATGGACGACAATGCTCCAGCTCATCGAGGTCGCATCATTAGGGAAAGGCTGCTGGAGACTGGGGTACCTCAAATGGAGTGGCCTGCACTTTCTCCAGACCTGAATCCCATAGAAAACCTATGGGATCAGCTGACTCACCGTGTAGAGGCTCGTAACTCTGTACCCCAGAACCTCAATGACCTGAGGGCCGCCCTTCAAGAAGAGTGGGATGCCATGCCTCAGCAGACAATAAGTCGACTTGTGAACAGCATGAGACGTCGTTGTCAAGCTGTAATTGATGCTCAAGGGCACATGACAATTATTGAGACATTGACATTTTTGTTGTGGTATACCCACCACTGTTGTTGGCTTTTGTTTCAATAAATTGTTTGAGATGAGGAAATCACCATTGCATGCTTCTACTTAAATGCCCTACTTTCATGATACGTATAATATCACTGTAGCGTGAACTTACATTTTCCATAAATTTCACCCGAAAGCCAAATATCCCTAACTTTTTGTGAGTAGTGTATGTGTATGAGAGTATGCTCTTACAAATTGTGCCGAAATTGTGCCCAAAAGTGCCCAAATACCTCTCCGAACAGGATTACTTGCCCTAATGTTATCTAATCTGCTTTACATTTAAAATGGAAATACTGGAAATAAATGGAAATACATTTAAGTGAAATACTGTAAAAATAAATAAAATTATATATATATATATATATATTACATCCAGTGCTTCTGATATTAGCTCCCACATAATTGGGAATTGTAGCCAACTAGGATTTATGGATTCATTTTAGATAACTAAAAACTAAATTACATTATTATACTATTATGTCTTGACTGAAATCGTGAAATAAAGCACTGAGAATGGCCCATGGGTTGGTTTCTGCACAAAAAAAACGGACAGAAAATGAACGCTGCAAACCCGATGTTTCAAGGCGCAGTAATTTCTACTACTTCTGTTCCATTTCTTCCCCTTCCCCTCCCCCCTTAGCAGGCAATGTGCTCCTCTCCTGCTTGTCACAGCATAGAGGCTAACTAGCGAACTTCTGCGACAATCCATTTATCATGAAACTAAAAATACTCTAGATAATAGCGCTTCAGACAGTTGATACTATAATAATAATAATAATAATAATTATTATTATTTGTGTGTGCATATACATATATATACATATATATATATATATATATATATATGTATATTCAAAGAGAACACTTACATGTCCAGATGCCTTCCTCGAACGCCGCTTCTGCTACAAAGTCTTTACAATCTGCCCCTGAGGACTCGCCTTCCTCACCGCTGGAATCACTGAGGTCCAGCTCCTCCAATACCTGAGAAACTGTGAAATAAACGGTCTTCTTGGCCATTTTCTCGGATAAAAATTATAGTTTCGCTCCAGCAACGAAATGTGACCAGCGCAATTGCTCAGTATAACAAACCACGCACGCGTAAGAGAAAATGTAGCCTATATTGTAGCCTATATGCAGCTAACACAGGGCTAATTTTATCTGGATAGGCTAGAAACGTACATGAACAGCAATGAAGTCCATCCCTTCCTTCACAAGCTCAGAAAAAAAGCGCATGTGACTTCACGACAAATTTGATGCTAACTTCACAGTCATGGGGCCGATTGCGCATATGGGCTGTCGTTGTCGTGCCCTATGGGCTGTCGTTACGCGTGGATACAGCGCCGTTCCCAGTCGCTGGAATATGACATGTTTTACTTCATTTTAAGGGGTAGGAAACCCCGTCGAAGATAATCTACGTGTTTTACGTTAGATCATTCCTGAAGCAGTCTAGTAATGTTTTTACGCAACGGTGGTAACGTAGTACAAAGGCAAATGTGATGGGTACGCACTGTGGAAATGGAGATTTTGCTGGGCAATGGATTAATGGATTACGAAAAAGCGTTCAGGATTCTTCAGAAAACAGTTATAACTACATAACCAGGTAAAATATTTGGTTGATTAAACATGTTTACGAAGAGATTTTGTAGAAAATAAAATATATTTATACAAAACCGGAAGCACATCGGTTGTATGCATAGTGAAGTGAGCACAGGGAAAAAACACATAATGTTTATTTATACAAATTTTCAATAACATACAATTGTTCCTAAAACGGATCTTGATTTTTTAGCGTGTAGAAACTGTACCAAAAGTTTTTGTGATATGCATTTTATTGCCTGTGACTGCGGCGAGGTGAAGGCTGTAAACAAATAAAAAAAATGGGTTGGGCTACTAGCACCCTGCTGCTTTATGGCTCTGTAGTGTAACCTGAGAGCTGATAAGCATATAAACGAATGTGTTCGCAGGCTGTGACTGTTTTTAACAATTTTGCGTCGAAAGTTCCGTGTTTCATTAACGTTATAATTTAGAATTTAAGAGAAATATGAACACTATAAAAAATTGGGGCGCACGCGTCTCACCACTAGGGGGCCAAAGCCTATATATCTTATTTTCTGGTACTCTTACAAGCAATACTATAACTTCTCTGCATTTGAATGGATCTCTATGGGAATTGGGGGGGTGGGACTAGATTTAGCTGGAATTATGCTGGAACAGTATGGAATGCATGGTTGGAGAAATGGCTGTAAGTCAGGATCTGAGTTATCAAACGAGCCTCATTGATCACTCTGCTGCCAGATATGCCGTAGATATGGATGGATCACTTTAAGGGTTGTTTCTCCTGACAAATTTTCCTGTTGAAATAAGTCAGGAGAAGAAACCTTTCTAGTTATCCATCCATATCTGCAGCAGAGTGATGGTTTAAGGCTTGTTTGATACGTCAGACCCATGATGAACAATACGCACCGTTAAGCTATGCCTCTCCGTGGTTTTGCACAAGAGAGTGCATACTACGCATCGCTAGTGAACTCTGGGGATAAATTGTTTTATTTGTACAATGGAAAAGTCGAAGTGACAAAAATATTTTCAGTGCTTGAAACCGCTGGATTCAGATGAGATTTACATCCATAACTCTTCATCTGAAGCAGACAGCATGGATTCCATAGCTAATTGTTTCCATGTGTATAAGGTGTGCGTGTGCGTGTATGTTTTATGGTGTTGTATTCATAATAGTATAGCTAGCTAGCCACAGAAAGGCTAGCTAGGTTATGTTGTTATTGCTTACGATGTGGTGCTGAATTCATAATTAAAGGGCCTGTAGTCTCTCTTATTCTGGTTTAATTTATTTTATACCTAGTTAGCTAGAAACCTATTAGGTGTTGGCTATAAGCTAAGCCTGCATAAGGCTCAATAATAAAAATTATAAAGTATGTGGAGTCTGTGGAAAAGTCCCTGTCTGAGGACTCTCAGAATCTCTTGGATTTGTATACCATAAGTAATGACAATGGTGGTGAGCTGTCAATCTATTACGTTTACACTATAGTAGAAGCTTTCATGTGTGGCCTAGCCATTCATTACGTTGGGTGAAACAGCATAGCTAATATAGGGACATAAATGTATGACACGGCAGCTTGTTGTCCCGTACAGTAATCCACAGGTTGGCATATGTTTATATAAGAGATAATTATAGTAGTTGTAATAGTAATAGTTGTAATCATTTATATGACGCTGTAAATTGTGTGCATGTTCTCATGCATTGTTAGTCTGGTTGGTAATTAATGACCTTTTATGATGAGAAGGGCTGTGTTGGACATTTTTGGCCCTGGAAAGTAAACTGAGACAAATAAATTGATTATCTAATGGTCATTCCCCTCATTAATTGCCTCCTCATAGGACATAATAACATGCTTCAAATGGACACTAAAGCTGTGTTCATGTTTGGATCGCTTTGGATAGCGTGGATAGCTTTGGACAGCTTGGATACTTTGCATACGTTTCCATGGGTTTGGAAAGGTTTGGTATAGGTTTGGATATATATATATATATACCTATAACCATTCCCCTAATCTTTTGCAAAAGTTGGAAATTATCTAATGATATACAGTTGAAGTCGAAAGTTTACATACACCTTAGCCAAATCCATTTAAACTTGGTTTTTCACAATTCCTGACATTTAATCCTAGTAAACATTCCCTGTCTTTGGTCAGTTAAAGGGTAAGTTCGCTATTTTGGACCTTGGACCCTATTTGCGGTCCGTCTTCCACGAACCTGACCCATGAAGTCCATTTTTTCGCTGATCGGTCCAGTATTGAGTTCGGTACAGATTTCCTGTAGGCTCTCACTGGGCTACAATGGAAGTGAACGGGGCAATCAGAAATGTTCGATAAATGTGCTTTCATGTACAATAAATGAGACGGGAAGCTCAGGGTGTATTGTTACCCGGTCTCAGTATGCTCTCCTGTGAAATGTATCTCAATCCGAACATTTTTTACGTGCTTGGCATGGCTTGGAAGTAAGCATTTCTCTGTTGCTTGTTTGCGCTGCACTCGCGGAGTACTATGTGTCAGGGGTAGGGGAGCGGGAAGGTGTGCCGGCCGTTTACGAAACTATCTAGCTGAGCAGTCTGCGTTTGTTTACCTGTAGCAACGTAGGCTACAATTTCCACAAAAAAACTTGGATGATGGATGACTATAATGATTACGAAGACGAAGAATTCGATTTTGACTTTGACGTTACTGGCTACAGATTTGAGCCAGAATACACGGACACGGAACTACAAGAGATGGATGATAAGAGAGCAAGAGAAGAGAGAGAGGCTGAAGTTGCGCAGGTAATGTTATCCGAAGTCGCTGCCGAGGCTAGACCAAGAATTTCGGGAGACTTTTGGTGTTCTTGCAAGAGGTGCAAGCAGATGCCCAGAGAGGAGGAAAGTTTGTGTTGTAGGGAGTGGATCTGTTGCTACCGAATGCCATTGAAAACCTGGATGTATCCGTGGATGACACTGGATCATCTCCATTGATTACCATTACACTATGACTGCCAACAGATATGTGGTAGATGAGAACTTTGGACAGGGACACCATGCGTCAAGCATTTGTAAATAAAACATTATAGAATTGTAAAAAGTTATAGTTGATGAACGTTTCCGACAGTTTTGTTACAAGAAAACCAACTTTATGGTCAAGCTCGGATTTTGTTAGTTGGTATGAGTGCTGGGTCAGAGGACGCGCTCAAAAAAAAAAAAAAAAAAATGTTAGTAACGTTATAGCTAAATATAACTCGCCTCCGCTCCGGTGCTTGATAGTGCTGCAGGTCCGACACGAGGAACAGCTGTGTTCTTTAGCCACCAGTGTTTTGCTTCTGATTTGCGGTTACAGAAATCAGTATCGTCGAAATGCGCTCCACAAACTCGCGAGTCTGCCAAACGGAGTTGATTGACTGGAGTGTTTTATGTCGATCCGTAAGACAACCAGCCAAAGTCTCAATCTTTCTGGGTCAGAGAACGGAAGCCTGTGAAAACTGGTATTTGAGCGTCCAGACATTTTATTCCCACAAACCGGGGAATGCACATTCGCCGCACCATTGCTGTGATAAATTATTACAAATGATGATTACAAACACTGCGTTACAAATATTTCTGCTGTAGGCTACTAGCTAGTAAACTCCAACGGGAGGTCAGGATTTGTGATCAACTGCTTTTCAAGCGGCCTCTCTACAACGTAGCTAGACTGCGGAAGTTTACAGTGCGAGGTAGTACGGTCGGAGAAATAGTTCTGTTTCAAATGGAACTGTTGTTTCAACGTTCGGTTTGCGTTTGCGATAGCCTACATTTCACAGGAGAGCATACTGAGACCGTAAGAATACACACTGAGCTATAAAAGCACATTTATTGTTGTTTTTTCCATAACATTTCTGATTGCCCCCGTTCACTTCCATTGTAGCCCAGTGAGAGCCTACAGGAAATCTGTACCGAACTCAATACTGGACCGATCAGCGAAAAAATGGACTTCATGGGTCAGGTTCATGGAAGACGGACCGCAAATAGGGTCCAAGGTCCAAAATAGCGAACTTACCCTTTAAGATCACAACTTTATTTTAAGAATGTGAAATGTCAGAATAATAGTAGAGAGAATTATTTATTTCAGCTTTTATTTCTTTCATCATATTCTCAGTGGGTCAGAAGTTTAGATATACTCTGTTAGTATTTGGTAATACTTTGTTGCTTTTGGCTTGCTCTTGTGGGGGGGGGGGGGTTTAGGCTGGGGTTTTTCTGTGAAGTGCACTGTGACAACTAGTTGTGAAATGTGCTATATAAATAAATATTGATTTGATTTGGTAGCATTGCCTTTAAAATTGTTTAACTGCAGCGGTAGGCACGCGGTGCTACCGCATTCTACTGCGTTCACTCTAGCAAAAGCAAGTTACGCGGTGAACAGGTTTGTATGCAGTAAAGTATAGGTTTTGTATCTTTCTGCGATTTCATTGATTCTAAGCCGGTACTGGCTGCGCCAGCACACCAGTGAGGCTTCCCAATCGGCTAGTGCGGGTGTGGTAGTGAATGGTTTGTAAGGCAGAGTGCGTGTGACTCACGACACTACCTGCCTCAACTTTCCTTACTAAAAGACCACTAACACCGTTCTATCATTTGCAGTTGCTCTTTGTTTTGCTAACGTATGACATTTCTGTTCATCGAACCTGGGTCTGAGAGTGTACACCAGTGCGATCTGTTACATTGATTGGTTTGTAAGGCAAAATGCACGTGATACGCCTACACTGCTCTTTATTTGTGTAAGGCATGAGTGCCTTGTGTACTGAGTGTGGGGGGCGCCATGGATTTGGCCAATGGGCACACCCGTTGTTATTTTGTGACTCGGTCTAGGGCATCTGGAGGAAGCGTACTCAGACCCCTGCCCCTGCTGTATGGGCATGTCACTGGAGAATAAGCAGGCTTGATTGGATGCGTTCATGTCCTACATCCCTCCCTCAGACAGAACGCCCAGAGGCAGTAGAAGTTGCACCCAAACGTAAGGGTACTCCCGCCACCGAGGCCCCCTGTGTGAAAGAAGGGCAAGGCTGCCAAGGGCGGCAACCTGTCTGTAGAAGTTACACAGCTATGAGCGGCAGTGCAAACTTACTTTACTTACTTATGCCTATTACCCCCTCCTGGGGCATAGGCTGTCAACATGGGTCCTCCAAGCATCCCGGTCCTGAGCTAACCTCTCAAGCTGTCCCCAGGTGTGGCCCATCCTCTTGGCATCTGCATCCAAGTCTCGGCGCCAGGTGTTTCGCGGTCGGCCTCTCTTTGTTTTCCCATGGGGGTTCCACTTGAGGAATTGTCTTGTGATGCTTGAGGCTGGTTTGCGGACTGTATTGACCTATCCATTGCCAACACTGTTGGAGAATCTCTTCCTCTGCTGGCTGTTGCTTAGTTTGTTGCCTCAGTTCTTTGTTGTTAATGGTGTTTGGCCAGTGAATCTGTAGGATTCGTCGCAGACAGGTGTTGATGAATGTTTGGATTTCCTGCGTAGTGGTGACAGTGGTCCTCCATGTGGTCCAGTGGTCCTCGGCGCCCATAGAGTAGGACTGACTTCACGTTAGTGTTGAAGATCCTGATCTTAGTTGTAATGGCCAGGTCTCATGAGCTACAGATGTTCTTTAGTTGGAGAAAAGCCACCCTGGCCTTGCCAATCCTGACTCTCACGTCAGCGTCTGCTCCACCTTGTTTGTTGACAATGCTGCTCAAGTAGGTGAAGTCCTCTACCTCCTTCAGTGCTTCGTCTTCTAGCCTGATGGGTGATGTGCTAGCAGCGTTGGCAGTGCAACAGCTGACTGAATTGCTGGGAGACCGCAAGAATGTGGAAACGGCTCCCCAGCACGGGTCCCAACTGGGGCCCCCTACAGACGAGGATCCGAGCAGGGATCCAGATTGTGATGGTTTTGACGCCCTTTCTACAGCAGTGTCAAACACCTACTTTAATCAGAGTCGGTCAGTAGACTAATCTGATACAGGGTCGGTAGGAGGCTCGGGTTCCCACCACCAGCAACGGTTGGTAGCAGGGTTACTTGGCCTCCCTAGAAACCATTCCTCCGTGCGGCCTTGGCACACATGGGCGATATGGCTCCAGCTAGCACTTCGGGGGTGTCTAGGTTTTTAACCGATGCCAGCATCAGACGATTTAATGGGGGAGCTAAATAAATGCTGGCCCATGCCCTGATATGTATCGGCCGGCCAGAGATTGTAGGACGTTGGCATCCATGTCAGACCCAGCAGTCCATGGGCTGGACTAAATGACCTCAGTGGAACCCGCCACTCCCTCCGGCTAGCACTTCAGGGGTGTCTAGGTTTCACCAACGTCCCTTCTCACGGTGACTCGGCATCAAGTGTGGTTGGCTCAGTCGCCCCCTACCAGACGCCACAAAAAGAACAATCAGGGACCTGGCCAGGTTTTCACTGAAGCAGCCAGACAGGCACTGGAACGGTCTGTAGAGGCATTAAGACACAGTGAGCAGCAGATGCCCCCCAACTCCCCCCCAACATTTTAGTGTGCCCCAACTTTAAGTAGGGATGCACAACCTGCGTATGGCAGGGGAGCTTTTCGTCGTCCGTCCGCCTGTGCACCGGGTCCGGACGCGCAACATAAACCTGTAGATCCATCTGGCAGTTGGGCCAGGGGACGGCAGACTAACCATCACCCCCCCAAATCCCCCAAACAAGGCCCAAAGCAGGCATGATGCTGCGCGGCAGAGGGTGGGACAAAATTGCCAAAACTACCTGGCAAATTGGGAGGCCCTCACAAGAAACACGTGGGTTCGGTCCACAATCTCAGAAGGGTACAGCCTGCAGTTCAACCGTCGGCCCCCAATGTTTGCCGGGGTCAGATATACACACGATCTGAACCCTGCCCAGTCGGGAAGCCTGGGACAGGAGATTATAAGCCTCCTGGAAAAGGCGCCATATCACTAGTACTGCCATCCGAGCGGCTCAGTGGTTTTTACTCAACCTATTTTCCAATACCGAGAAAGGATGGACTCCTCGGTTCTGGATCTGAGAGACCTAAATACGTGTCTGAAACGATACACTTTCTGGATGCTCTGGACAGTAGACGTTATACACGCCGTACAAACAGGAGACTGGTTCACGGCTATGGATTTGAAGGATGCATATTTCCACATTCCTATAGAGGTGGAACATCGTCAGTTCCTACAATTTGCATTCCAGGGTAGGGAATACGAGTTCAATGTCCTCCCGTTCGGTCTGTCTCTAGCCCCACGTGTGTTCACTGAGGGGGCTGGGAATTATGCCATACCTAGACCATTGGCTTATATGCGCACAAACTTACGATATGGAACATGTTGGAACATGTTGCAAGGTTGGGCATCAACCTCAATTACGGCATCAACCTCAATTACGGCATCAATCTCAATTACGGCAAGAGCCAGCTGATTCCGATACAGTCAATCAAATACATTGGTCTGCTGCTCGATTCAAAGAGCATGAAAGCATCACTGACACCCCGTCACATAATCACTGTGCTCGACGCGGTATCTCAGTTCCGGGTGAATCAGTTCCTCAAAATGAGGACTTTCCAGAGGTTTATGGGCCTAATCTCGGTCGCCTCAGCAGTTGGGCAGTCAGACCACTTCAACGTTAGTTGAACGCCAAGGCGCTGCACCCCAGGTGGGACCGCCATGCCCGAATCAGGGTAACGGGTCAATTTTGCCGGCTACTCCGCCCATGAATGAGGGTTATACCTTCACGATGCATGGTCGTTATGACGGATGCTTTACTGAGTGGTTGGGGGGCTGTCTGCCAGCACCTCTCAGCTCAGGGGTTATAGTCCCGACAGTGCTCTCGGCTCAAAGCCTCTCCCGGTGGGTAGTGATGGCAATAGCCACAGCCTATAAGGCTAGCACTAAACCCTCACTTATTGATATCCAGGGCCGATCCACCAGAAGTATGGCAACCGTCTTACCTGCAGCCTTGGCATCCACGTAAGGATGATGGTCCCTCCTGATAAGTCATCCATATTGATGACCCTAATGGTCTTAGGAACGAAATAGAACGAACGGTTATGGCTGTAACCATGTTCTGAGTTCCGGATGACCATTAGGGGTCATGGTCACTCGGGACCTTTTTAAGGGCAAGAAAATTGTTCCAAGGACATCCGCAGTGATGCTCCCCCTTTTATGGGAGGAATTCCGTCACTACGTGGAGGTCATGTACCATGACAAATTCTGGTATAAGAGTCTTGATGCATCTGGCCCCAGAAGACCATCCATATTAACGACCCTAATGGTAATCCAGAACTCATAGAACATGGTTACAGCCGTAACCATTTGTTCTCTCCCTTTATTTTGGGTGTTTGAATATGGGTGCCGACTAAGGAAGTGGGTGTGTGTTGACTCCGTGAACGGGCTGACTGCAATGGGTAGGCTATTAACAGCAAGCCTCCCGTCACACCAATGAACGGCAAAACCAGCTAAATGCCGCGCCTTTAAAAGACACGCATGTCAGCTGCGTTCGCCCTGTTTGTCTTCACCGGTGAAGCTGTGCGAAGTGGGACATGCCACGTTTACGTAAGTATCGCTGTTTATTTTACCTTGCTAGTGTTTTAACATTAACAATCAGGCATATGTATTGAAAACGTCTTGTTCGTTGTCCTTTTAGAACAGAGTAATTGCGCCGATTGGTTATTATCGAAGTGCGTGTGTCCCAGCTCACACAGATTTATTTTGGCGCCTCTGCTTTGTGCTGTCTGTGTCTATTCTTATTCGCGCTCCCTGCGCACCTGTTAATGGCCCTCCTTGGTTGGCAGTTTTAATTGTTTGAAGAGATGGGAGGGCTGCGCTCTAACTATTGTATTTGTCCTTTTTTTGTTTCTTTGGTTTGGTTGTTTGCGCAGTTGTTTTATATTGTAATTTTTTTGCATAAACTATCTGCAGCCATGGCCCTGTATATCCAGTCTGTTTAGAACAGGCATTGTATGATCAGTCACGTGTGAATTGGTTTGCTGTGAGAATTCACTGCCCTTGCATTCTTACTATTACAGGTGTATTGGTGTTGCATTGTGTGTGCTGGTTTGCTGTGAAACTTCACCGTTTTTGCATTCTTAGTATTGCATTTATATTTTGCATCACATGCCTAGGTTTAGTGTGCAGTGCCTTTGGGTGTGTTGTGTAATTGACTAATTATTTATCTAACTATTCTGTGTGTAACAGTTGTCCATGGTCCTATTGCCTGCCTGATTTTTTTAAAGAAAACAAAGAAAATATCTTAAATAAATTAAATACTTGTTTTCTAAACTTGCCTGGGCTACACTTTGTTACTGACGTCCCATTCCAGATCTTTCACATTATTTTACTTAAGTTAGCATTCATTACACTATATCTAGCCTCTTTTCCTTAAAAAGGATTATCCTATCTGATGCATTTTGACTACCAGCAACGGGTTCCTTTGTATTTTGCCATTAATCTACCAAATGGCGCATATGCGCATTTCAGGTAAGGTGAATCGGTAGTGCTCGGGTCTGTGCTTTATGGGGATGTATGTACTTCAACATTTGTTGTGTCAAAGCTTCTACGCATATCAGAGATATAGTGGTACTTCATATAAACATTCTAATGCTGATAGGAGCCTCTGTGTCCATGAGGGCATACACTACCTGAGGCTTCTTCAGCCCCTCGTGACCCTGCAGTAGTACTGTTCAGGTCAGTGGTTTAATGGTGTTGTGCACACTTCAGTATCCATTCTGTTGGCAGCCACTTAGGCCCCACAACTCAGGGGAGCCGGTGGCTAGAAGCACCGGTGTCACCCCGATATGCTGTCCACTGCAGAGTTGGACAGCCTGGATTGTCCGCTTGACCCCCAACAGTCAGAGGACTGGGGAAGGGTCAGCGTCTGACCATGAGTATTCCTCTTCATCCGGGCCCCCAGTCCTGGGGCCTCATTTATAAAAAAATATTTTAATGGAAGTAAGCATTATTTATAAAATGTGTGTGTGCTTGTTTAAAATAGCTTACGTCTGTAGTACGTACCATCCGTCTGTAAATCTCAAATTAACTTCAAATTGAACGCACGTGAATGAGCTCTGTAATTGCGCCCTGGGGCTAACTGGTCACATACATTTAATAGAATGGCTCTCGGGAACCAATAGTGGCTCTTGAGCCACTCAATAAAGCTAGTGCAGCCATGGTTGAGTGTTAATTGTTTGCTTCCAGTAGACTATAGGATACATTAGCCTGTCTTTAATGAGCAAGTTTCTACTTGTCATACAATAATGGAATATTGTGTAAGGAAGACTTCAAATTCTACAATAAGCCTATTAGTTTTCTTTTCATTTTGTAGGCTGATAATCACAGATAATTTTCAACACCAATAAGCATTCCTGTGCAGCTCTCAAGCCTGCAATACGTTGGCATAACCAGCAGGTAATGTGCGTGCATCAAGTGAAGACCTAACGTGGAGCTACGACCATTTCCAAGGTCAAATTGAGTCACATTGAAATTTTATAAATCACTTCTTTGTCCAGATTTTCTACATACGCCATGGGTAAGATCAAATTTGACGTGTCCTCCTCTACCCCCAGTGACTCAGTGGTGGAGATGTTGCGAGTGGTCACACCATGATGCACGGGGCTAGTGCTCAGGCCCAAGCCCTGGGGCATTGCATGGTTTTGGTCATTCACGCACGTCAGTATGGCAGACCAGGACTGCATGTGGTCCTTCGGCCCCAGTGATCCCTGGGGAGGTGTTTAGGCCACCTGCAGATGCTGCACTGGAACAGTCTTGCAGAATGGAGGAGCCGACGCCCAGCATGCAGGGTGGTCAGAAATCGCGCTGGTGGCGCCACACCTCCATCTTCTGGCCTCACCCACTGTGGTGTACGGCAGGTTCTTTTGGGGCCTTCATCCAACTTCTCAGGCTGTTAGTGTTCCTTTTGGGAGCAGGGCTGATCCCGCAGGCCCCCCAGCTAGCCAGCATTCATTAGCCAATCCTGTCACTGACAGTTGGCTACCTCTGGTGCTGAACTTCTCCCCTTTCCATCCTGCCCTACCGCGCCTATGTACCCAGCGACCTTGGTTGCTCAGCACTTTAGTTGGGTACAGGCTCCAGTTCAATTATTTTAAACTAAGATTCTTGCTTTTCTGCATGCTCAGCCTTTCCCGTCGCCTATTAGCAAGGGATGCTGACTGGTTCACCTCAGTGGACGTATAGGAAGCGTACTTCCACAACCCCATAATCGGGATCACTCCATACCTCCATTTCTTGCTAGGCATGGAGTAAGAGAACTCAATCCTCCCTTTATGATTGGCAAATCTGTGCCCTAATCAAGGCGCAAGCTAGACGGGACACATAATCTGTGCTGGCCCATTTGTGACCCGGCGCAGACTCCAGATACATGTCTCACAACCGACCATTGCACAAGAGAGGCAAAAGACGTAATAAATCACTATCCGGTATTGAGTTAATACCAGAATTGCATTCCTGAATATCAAATTTTCCATTCTCCTAAATTTCAAATTGTTGTGTAAATATGTAAAATTGTGTTAAATATAGGGATTAATTCGACGTCCAGAGACCGGCACACAGACTGGACTATGCCAATCTATTTATGGGTTTCCTGGAACATAAATATACTACAAATCCTTTTCCCCCTAATATCTTGTTCTATTGGCGGTATATTGATGACATTTTCCTTATTTGGGAGGGTTCAGAATTACAACTACATGTCTTCTTAAATTATATCAATGCTATTTGTGAGACTATAAAATTTTATATGGAATTTGATCTGAAAGAAATACATTTTTTAGACACTAGGGTTATACATTCAGATAATGGCCTTTATACAACCCTTTATGTTAAACCGACTGACAAAAACAGTCTCCTACATGCTTCTAGTTTCCATACGGTTCCTCTTAAACGTGGTCTTCCATATAGTCAGTTTTTATGTGTCCGACAAATTTGTACCAGACCTGATGATTTTGAAGGCATATAAAAAATCATATAAAAAATAATATTATCAATTTGTTCTCAGAGGTTATCCTAACAGCTGGTTTCTAAAGTCCGTCTTCAGAATCCAAATAACCAAAAAAGTAAGAGGGTATCTTCTGTTATGTGTAACATCACCTATAGCCCTATCAGCAAAAGTATCCAAGAGGTCATTAAAACAGATTGGCAGGGCCGCTGCAGTGGTACAACAGTAAGAGCGCTGACCTTCAGTCGGTGCAGTTGTACTCTGAAGTTCGGGGTTCACGCCCCAGTCCTGCAAGATCCGCGAGCTGGTGCAGTTTCTCCAGCGGTAGACTTTAATTGACCTCAATTCTAATCAAATTTTAATTTTTAAATTGCACATACCGCTCAATTCCATATTTCAAATCTTTCTGTCTGCTTTGAGGAAATTGCTCTCTCATTTTTCCAAAATGAACGTTACCCTAGTATCTCGGAAAGAGCCATTGTTTACACTGTAAAGTTCTGACTTGAAATCAATTGTTTGTTCGAGTTTGGAACATTAACCAAGAGGGGCGGGACTTAGCGATTGTGGCCTATTATTTGTATTTTCTCCATTATTTATTGTTTTACTACATATTCATACATGACATGACGAGCCGTCACATGGCGCTGTAATGGCGTCATGTAGTCCAGCTGTCTCTCATGTTCGTGTTTGTTAATTTCAATGTATTTTGTTGTGTCTGGCTTTTGTCTTGTTTTTTTCATGCGCTGTGTGTCTATTGTGGGACGGGGAAGCGGGCTGGAGATTGTTCAGGACACTCATGCTGCTCGTTTTGATAACATTGACGAATTGTATATTCGGGATCATTTTGTTTGTGGTCGTCACCACGGAGACGCATTCACAACGTATGCTCGGGAATGCCCGTTGGATCTGCAGCCAAAGTTTACCATCGTTCTTCACCGGAGTTGAAGATGTCGGGACTCGGGACTGATCTAGGACTGCAGGCAATCTTCGTAAGGCCACCAGGGAAAAGAAAGGAGAAGATAATGCGGGGGAGGAGTGAGGCAACAACTGGGAAGGTTGACGCAGTTCGGTGCTTTGTTTCGACAGTATAGGCTACAGAGACCGCAACACTGCGTGTATGGAGGAAAGTCGTGGAGGCGGAGTTTGTGTGTTGGACTGCTTAATAATGACACTGGACATCTCGGGACAGTGGGGGCTATTTTTAATCATGGCTGTATTCCACTTTAATTCACTTATTTAGTTTGATTAATGCAATAATTATATTGAATGTCTTTGTTTGATAAGTTTGTGTGTTGTGGGTCTGCCCCACTGTCTATGTCTTTTTTGTTGCTGGGGCTACAACTGAAGTTCCCTAGCAGGAAAATAAAAGTTATTCTATTCTATATTCCACAGAAAGCGTTATTTTTGTATGAAAGCTGGTACAGAATTCTATATTGTTTTTGTATGAAAGCTGTTTTTGATTTTGGTATACAGCAAAATGTTTTTTTTTGTCTGAGGGATTCTATGCTTATTGCCCATAACAGGAGGATTTTGGTTGAAGAGAAGTCTTAATTATTTATTTAATTATTTACTTAATTATTTATTTGTGAATAAGGGCAGCTTGTTATGTTATCAAGTGATTCAGAACATGCTGAAGTCCGTGTTAATTTACTACAAGGATGGTGCTACAGACACACTTTTGTTTCTTTTCTTGTTGGTCCTTTGCATTCGTTACTACTATTGTATTAATAAAAGATAATGGAAGTAAATTCCTGCAGCAAAGGAAGTAAAACTAATGGAAGTAAAACTCCTGCAGCAAAGCACCCCCACAACAAGATGCTGCCACCCCCGTGCTTCACGGTTGGGATGGTGTTCTTCGGCTTGCTCCAAACATAACAATGGTCATTGAACCAGACTTGTGGAGCTCCACAATTTTCTTTCTGAGGTCTTGGCTGATTTCTTTAGATGTTCCCATGATGTCAAGCAAAGAGGAACTGAGTTTGAATGTAGGCCTTAAAGAGATACTGCAGAGGCTTTTCTAAGGCCTTTTTTACTGCTTCAATTTGAACTGGAACTCGTGAGTGGGTGTGGTCATATGACGACGGTGCCACGTAGTCATATTATGAATATTCATACGGTCAAGGAGTGAAAGGGTGTGCCTTGGTGAACTGACTCAGGCCCACTGAACTCAGCCCCCTTCCTGCTCTCTCCTCACAACTACGTCTTCGCGATCGAGGAGAGGACCGGGGATTTAACCGAATGGTAGAGCTAACGTTACCCAGCTAAGTTAGCTTGTTTGTCTGCCTAAAGTAACGTTACTATTAAATACATTCAAATACACAGCAAAACCCAGTCACACAGTAACGTTAGTATATTGAACATAGCTGGTTGTAGCGCCCAGCTCCACTTGGTCCGGAGAGAATTGTTATCATTTATTAGCTAACATTATTCATAAATGATAGTGATAACTAGCTATCTAGCTAAGTTACCAGTTCTCTGGACCAAACGGGGCTAAACTCACACAATAGACTGCTTTGCATTACCTAATTTATCGATACATTCCGTCTCTCGACAGATTATGAAAGCTAACAGAGCCAGTGGCGTTACACCGAGGAACGATATATCTTTGACTCCTTGGCATAATGCAGGCAAGTTAGCTAAAGATACCAAAGTAAGACGTTGTAGATGAATAACTCTCTATGGCTCCGTTCACACTGCGGGTAAAAAGTGGCACAGATCCGATTTTTTCCTCAAATGTGACACAGATCTGATTTTTTTTAATGGAAGTGTGAACAGCGAAAATCACATTGAATCTGACATTTCAAATTCTCATTTGGGCACTTTTGAATGTGGGATTAGATGCCGATACATAACCGATTGTGTCAAAGTCAGTCTGTCAGATCGGAATTAATGTGACTTTTTACGTCATTTGTGATGCAGCTAGCAGGGCATTAGAACGTGTACGCACGGGCTAGTTAACTCACTATTGTACAGGGTAGGTTATCAACAGATTCACATTATATTATCATGTGTTGTCATTTTAGATAAGTGGTAAATGTGCAAAGCAGTGGATTTTTTTTTGGCACAAACGATACACCATGATAATAAGTCGGAAGTAGGCAACGTTTTTATATCATTCGCGGACAGCTGCGTTACCGTTTTGTGATTTAAAATAATGTTAGAACTGCCCATATTATTGTCTTGGTTTGTTGCACGGTAACCTATTCATTATTCACGGTTTTCTCATGCAGCTGCTTACCGAACGTTATGGTTGTCGGTCCAATAGTGTGTCAATAGTTTAATCTAAGGGTGCGCAGTGATGTTAGGCTATACGTTACACATGAAGTTGAACAGATGTGTCATGTGATAGCTTTTTTTATATTGTGTATTTTAACACGGCTGGAACGCTGTATTGATCAATCTTCATCCCGGAACTATCCGTTTTATAAATGTTATATCGACTGGTCTCACTAGCCAAATGGCCGAGCGCTCCATTTTCTTAACTCGCCCGTCCTCATAATCACTCGCCGGTTAATTTCATGCCTTGCTTGAATTTCACTGAAAGCGCACATGTCCGATCTCGCATTCACAAATCACTCTGCACAGAAGTAGCTAGCAGCCATGGGAGCACAAAAAGCTAGTAAAAACCTTGGCCTTTTTCCCGTCTCCTCACCCTTATCATTAGCTCCACTGCACATCAACTTTAAAATTAACGCAGAAGCTGTGACTTTGATGACTTCCTTTTTGTTGTTGTTTATTTCTGCTGGCTGTGTAACAGGCGCTATGTCTTTTGTTTTTGTTAATTTGCACGGGTCATTTGAGGAGAGCAATCGGTTCACACTGGAATCAGATATGGCCACATAAAAAAATTAATGTGAACAGCCAAACAAAAAAAAAATTGAATCTGAGCAATAAATCGGAATTGAGCACTAATGCCTGCAGTATGAACGTAGCCTTAGTAGCTCGATATAAGTTGTAATATTAACGTTAGCAGTATTACAAAGCAATTCGCATTTGAACTTGAACTAACTAGTTAGCAGTACAAGGGTCTCAGTCTCAAAGAGGAAAAAAACCCCGTTGGTCTCTGATTTTATACCACGTGCCCAGCCGAGACCACCCCTAGGACCACCTCAACTCCACCCATTTTTATGTTAAGGATCTTGTGACGTCACGAATCCCCGGAAACCAGCGTATTGGTAAGCCTACACAAAAACTCATATAAAACTATTTTGACTAAACATGAGATTTTCGGACATAGACAGTTGTGTATGATTATAATCTAACCCAAAACATCGGTTTTCAACGGGAAAAGTCGGTTTTTGACTGCAGTATCACTTTAAAATACATCCACAGATACACCTCCAATTGACTCAAATAATGTCAGAAGTTTCTAAAGCCATGACATCACAGCCATTTTGCCAGTCATGTGTTCTGTACTGTACCAGCATAATTAACACCTGAATCTAGTCTCACACAATTTTGAGTGCAACTGTACATATACATATACGTATAGCGCCTTTAAAGCGTTATTATATGAAGCTTAGAGAACCGGGCCTGAACCCTCGTAGAGCATGCCTAGGGAGACGGAGACAAGGAAAAACTCCCTGCTGTTAGCAGGAAGAAACCTTGGGCAGAACCGGAATCTGAAGGGGGAGCCCATCTGCCGCTGACCGGCACCGGTTACTGGAGAGCTGATCACAGAATAACGGACACAAATGTCAATGAAATGACATGAGATGACACAATTCATGAGATGATTTGAAGGCCAACAGCTGGTACCATCAGGCAGGGGACAGGCATGAAGCTGGAGCTGAAGCAGCTGCGTCTGGAGGAGGATGCTCAGTCAATCCATAGCTACCGCTCCGGGCAGTTGCCCGAAGTGGGACGAGGGGAAAAATATATAATCAGTAGGTAGCACGACTGTTGGTGAGCCGAGCAGGAGTGATAGATGCAACAGAGGGACACTTGAGGATGGAGCAGGGGTGGAGGAGTGGTTCTTTTACCCATGGCATGTAGCAGAACATGCAGGAGAAGTGCCTTGTTAGCTGAGGGCATTAAATAGATCGCCCTGTGATGTGAATGGACTGATAGGTGAATCATCACTAAACCTGATTCGACCGGAGCTTAACTCACGTGACCAGCCTGAACTAACGATACGCTCGATTTCAGTCAGGACCACTGTCGTTAAAGTTAAAGCTTTATTAACATTATTAAAGCAGCACAGTTAGGTTTGGCAGTATCGATTTGTTCAGAAAGCCCTTCCGCCAATCCAGGCAAGCATGCATGGATAAGGCAGGGAGGGCAGCAGCAAAACGGCCAAAACAACCATATGCTAAGCGCTGCTAGTACGTGGTCTCCAGCTGATGTGATGACTAACGACCTGAAGCCATTCTGTCCATCAACTCAAGGCCATTCTAGAATGTTAATTAATATTTGGTATGTGAACCAACAAGCATGTTGGCATCCCCCCCGAGGCCGAGGTTGACCAATGAGCCGGAATTACAATTTCGGGGGAAATATACTACTCCCGTGTCAGTGTAATGAATCCTCACATGTTTCCAGGAATTACGAACATTAGCCATATGCCAAAACAGAAACAGCCATGTTTCTATACAGCTGAGCTCATTGCTAAGGATTGAAATAACTCAACGCCTGTGCGAACGCGATGTTCGTAAGCAGCAGATGACGAACGGCGCGTAACTAACAGTGTAGACACCGGGGCGACTTGATGCGGTCATTGTGGCGCCGATGTAGGACTGGGCGGTGTATAGCTTGGGAATGAGTACTGGCCAACGAGACAGGCAGGTGATTAAAAGTGGCTCAACAGGGCTCGCATGGGGCATCACAGCAGGCTCTGGGTCAGAGGAGGAAGGACAAAACAGTGGTTATACAGTATCAGCAATGGATAGATCGCCATGATCAACATTTTTCAGTGCATGCATTGTATTCCCTGAATTGCAAGTGGTAAGAGCCTCTAGTAGTGAGCCTACGTAGGGTTGAACCACCCTTGCCTTAGTGGATGCCAGATATCTATAGTAAATGATATTGACTGCAGTATCATTAGCACGGATATTGAGCTTCCTTCACCAATGATTGCCCCATGACACACGACGATGGGTAAAATCCAAAAGCACTGTTAGATAACTTCTGAGGGTAAGGATTATTTAACTTCTGAGGGTAAGAAAATTTTTTATCGGACCATTCACCTTGTGAATGTGCAAACCCCCAAAACCACTGGAGGGTGCTGCATTAGTATAGAACAGGGTTGAATATTTTCTGACTCAGGGACCCTCGCCCAGCTCAAATGCATCCAGGGTTACAGTACCCTCAAGGATCCCCAGGGGTCCGCAGATTCGCTGTTGAAAACCCAGGTATAGAGTTCCAAAGATTTGGAAGTTGAACAAATCGTGACGAGAACATGTCGTTCCAGAGATTAAGCAGCAGACGAGAACATGTCGTTCCAGAGATTAAGCAGCAAAGCCCAGAAACCCAGGTCTACCAGCATCATTAATTTGAAACGATTGTGCACGTTGTGCAGATTCGCCACTAATTTGACAGATCGAGGAGTCTTGTCCTTAGGGAGTTTATTTCCATAGCAAATTTTGTAAGACCCGTCAGACAAGCAGTAACTTGGGGGGGGCGGGCGCATGTTAGCCGATAGCGTCGTTTTTTTTTTTTTTTTTTGCGTACTGGTGGTAAAATGAAAAAAAAAGGCATTTCTTAAAGGGATAATTCGAAATTTTGGACATAATGTCTCAATTATGACTTACCAATGATGTAGTTGATTGATGGAAACCATTTTCAGCTAATTCCATGCTGTCCCTTCTTTTGGACATACACACGTTGCTAATGCTAGCGCAACTCTATGGTAACTGTAGCATCCACAGTGCACCCAAAGCAAATAAAATACGACGACAGTCTATCGGGGTTACTTTGAGTGTTTATACCATCATTTTGAAGTCAAACTATCGTTGAATCCTTTACTTTGTGCTGACCTATATTCTCTGTGGAAGTACGGCGGCGGAGCGATACTTTACGTTACCTACGAATGTAGTGCCAGCACTTGTCGACTACAACAACAAAGAAGAGCAACAAGTTGCAATGGCCACATTCACTCCACCACATTCGCCCTGTGATGTGAATACAGAACAACACAAGGAAGACAAGAACTCAGGCCAGTTAACACAATTTAATCAAAATCAGGTATAAGAAAACAGGTGTATGTGTGTTTCTGTATGTATGTATGTGTGTGTGTGAGTGTGTGTGTGTAGTCTAAACAGTCAGTCTGGGATGGGGTCTATAGGATGGATGGAAGAGAAAAAAAAAAATATATATATATATATATATATATATAATAACAATAAAAAGTAAAATATAGCTGCAAGCAGTGATTCCCAGGGACCGAGAGGCATGAGCAGCATTTGTCAAACACAGAAACTGCAAAATGGTAGACAACTCTAGACAGGGTTGACCCAAAATACAAATATTTGTTTCTCATCAGGGCTTTTGCCGTTGTTGATGGTATCTTAACCCGATCCAGTAAGGGCTTGCGTATTACGTCTTTTAAGGACAAGTGAAACAGTGAACAGTTAATACTGTTAAATTTCTTAACTTTTGCTATAAAAAGGTGTTTCTTAATGTGAAAACAACATTAAAAGAAGCATAGCATTTGCACAATAGTTTTGCCAAAGATTAACTTAGCCATTGGTACCGAGCTGAAATTGAACCACTGACCACAGACATGGAAAGCCAAGATTGTATCCACTAGGCCAAAGCAGGTTAACCGAAATGAGGAGGCCAAATAAGACTTTTGTGTTGCGGTATCAGATTGTTTTGCTTACTGGCTTCATAATTCAAACAGATAACAGATAATATTGTGATATTTCTTAGCCTTTGGAATACAAATAACTTGTTTTATGTTAAAAGAACATTCTTAGCATGACATGCACATTGTGTGCCTCAAAAAAATTTGTTGGGAACAGGTGGGGATCAAACCACCAACCTACTACATGGCAGTCCAATACCTTAACCACTAAGCTACAGGAACTTTCACTTGGTGTGGTAGGTAGACGGCCTGTTAAGCATAGATACTTGGCAGATGGCATACCAACATTTGTATTTCTATAGCGCCACCATGCAGATTGATTGGGTTACAACTGCAGTGTTCAAGTCATGATCTAACTCTCAATCAACCCACCAAGTTTCAGAACTTTATATCAAACGATTTCAGAATTACAAGCATTTTTGTGATAAGCCACGGCCAATGCAAAATTCATTGGCTTCTCATTCTGCCATTTTTTGGCATTGGCCTTAGAAAAGTAAAGGAAGGAAGGGATGTGGGATGAGTCCCTCGAACAGGTTTGGTGCAAATTGGTCTAATTCTGTAGGAGGAGTAACATTTTAAGTGTTTTACAAAAAATGCTAATTAGCGGAAAATCGAAGATGACAGACTTCATGGTTCCATGAGGCAAATTTGTTGGGCATGAGCAGCGAGACATGTACATCATATTTTGTGACTCTAGATCAAACGAGGCGTATGCAGTGGGCGTGTCAATGATTTTTAGTGAATTTTAAAATATTTTCTTATATTTGGATCTCTATAGCACCACCACGTGGCTCGATTGGGTTGAAACTGCAGATGTCAAGTCCTCATGTTACTCTTAATAGACCTACCTGGTTTCATAACTTTCTGTCAAAAGATTTTGGAATTATTAGCATTTTTGTGATAAGTCACGCCCATTGAAAATTCATTGGCTCGTCATTCATCCATCTTTTAAAATATCAAAATTCTGTATAGAACTTTTATGAAACATGATCTATCGGGTTCGAGTACCTGGCAAATGTCAGCAAATTCAAGATGGCGCCCACCAAATTAGTAAAGATCTATGATCCAAATCCGGGTCTTTGTCACTGTAACAAGTTTTATATCTCTGCAAAGGAACAGTGATTTTTAGTGAATTTTTTTATATTTGTTTATATTATGAACTCTATAGCGCCACCACGTGGCTCGATTGGGTTAAAACTGTAGAGGTCAAGTCCTGTCACATGTACTACAGCGCCACCAGGTGTTCAATCTGCGTCATAATATAGAGGATCCAAGAGTTTGGCAATCCCAACAAGCCTGCCATGTTTGGTGATTCTAGGCCAAACCAGCTCACGGGAATTTTAGGTGAAAAGGGAGTAGAAAAAAAGAAAAAATAATAATCTGAACAAATACAATAGGGTACCAGCAGCTACGCTGCTCGGTCCCCTAAAAAAAGAATCCGAACAAAAACAATAGGGTACCAGCAGCTACGCTGCTCGGCCAACTAATAACAAGATGTTATAACAATCAGGTGGAGTGGGGTTCTGTTGCATTGTTTTTGACAGAGGTGGATAAATTTTCTATAGAGATGTAATCTATAAGTAAGTTTTTCCAGTGTGCAATATGTGTATTGTTTTTTGATTTCCAGTTCATGAGGAATTTTCTTGGCGATAGTTAAGGCTATGAGGAGTAATCTGCTGTTGGTTTTGTTCAGGTTGATTGTTGATATGTCGCCTAGTAAGCAGAGTGAAGGGGATAATGGGATGTGGCAGCCCAGGAAGACAGATAGTGACTCTGTGATTTATTTCCAAAAGTGTTTAACAGGTGTGCAGTGCCAGGTGGCATGAATATAGTTATCCGGGCTATTTTGTGTGCAATGTGAACAGATTTCTGATGAGAATCCCATTTTAAACATTTTTTGCCCAGTGAAGTGAATTCTGTGGAGTATCTTATATTTTTAAACGTTGTACAAATGAGTATTTGCCATTTTCCCTATTGTACTATATACAGTACCTGATGCACTTTCGGTTTAGAAGACGCCTCATTTTTTTCTTAAATCTCTCGTATAAATATGTTTAAGAAACCAAGTACTTACCAGTATATTCAGCTACAGCTGTTACATTTCACTTCAGTCCCAGACAGTCATCATTTCCACATTGATCACCTATCGCACTTAGGGCTGAAATACGTTGCTGTTGTGTAAAAACACACACACTTTTGTACGCTTTTTAAAAAACATATTTAAATAGATTAAGCTACCTATGTTTTGGTTATTATGTATATACTGTATGTAACTATTCTGAAATAAATGTATTCTGTTGCAAATTTCTGAATGATTCTTCTTCAATTCAAACTTTAAACCATGGATATGCAGGGAATATTTTTTGAGATCTTGACATTTAAATAAAACTAAGCGTAAGTGAGCACAGATGAAGTTGAAACTAACCAGAATGAATAGGAAGAATTTACAGCCTACAAATGGTAGGTTGAGCTTGCTATTCTTGCCTGGTAAACAAAAGCTATGTCTATACGTAGGCTAGGCTACTTAACATAGCCTATACCATTAGCAGTAATAATAGGCTAGCTACCGTTATTTTTTCTAGTCTATCATGGTTCGACCACAGTAGTCTATAGCTACATGTTTGTGTACAGCACAAATGCAGCAGCTGCTTCTGTTAGCCAGCTAATCTGCAGTCAATGCAACCCAGGCATCACATCAGTTTGTAGCTGTGTGTGCTCGCGTATATTTTATGGCCAATCACTCCACTGCACACGACAACATACAGAGAATTTTAATTACATTAACATATTTAGGTAATTTGACATCAACATTATGAAATAACGGCTTAAAATTGCAACTGCTGAGTGATTCTGTTGATGAAGGTGCACTATGGAGTATGTTTAAGTTTTGGAGCTACATGAAGGTTGCCCCCGTTCACTTTCATTATAACGTGCAGCTCACGATTGACAACATCATCACAGGTGAGTCAAAAATTTGGCTGGATATCAAAAATTCTGAACTGTCCCTTTAAAATCTCGGCATTGTTGCTGTTTTAGTTGTTTCGTCAGGCATTTGTAAGGGGGGAGTGTAAGGTTTGGAGAACCAAGCGCCACAACCAAGGGATCTAAAAGTGTATATCGTGAGGAATACACCACTAAGCAGACAGCTCCGCAGTAGAAGGGGAAATTAAACAAAAACAATGGGAATCAAAACCTCCCGGCGTAAGCCAACACAAAACAACCCCAAAAGAGGGCAAACTCGGAAATCGCGAGTAATAAAACAACAAAAGAACCTCACACTCTCACACAAGAAGCGTATAACTGGAGGTCAGAGAAAAACAAAAGAAAGCCTGTGTAACAAGGGCGAAAGCAACTAAATAGAAATAGAACCTGTTACCTACAGCTCTAGGTGTGAAGGAGCTGAACAAAAGGTAACAGGTAGAGGAGTATAAAAGGATAAAGAGAAAAGGAAACAAAAAGACTAAATAAATCTTTACCCTAACTCTTAACTGGACTACCTACATTTCTTATTTGTAATAACCAGAAACGTAGAGACCGCTATCCTTTACCTTACCGACTTCAATGTCAAATAGCAAAGACAATATCGAAGCATCGGAAATGCGGAAGTCCTGGGCTATTTATAACTGGCAGGAAATCCAAAACAGGTGAAAGGAATAATTGCCGGGCGAGATTCAAACACCGAAACGGTGGCAGAAAAATCCGATAGATTGCCCCGACATCGCCAAAAGAAAGAACGACCGCAGAAACAACCGGAGGCTGTCAGAAACCATGACAGGACCCCCCTTCTAAGGGATGACCCCAGGCAATTCCTCAGCCCTGTTTCTGTGGAAGTCCCTAATAAGTGTAGGGTCCAAGATGTTCCTGGAGGGAACCCAGTAACGCTCCTCAGGGCCATAACCCTCCCAGTCTACTAAAAACTGGAATCATCTGCCCACACGCCTCTCGGCCAAAATATGCCGAACGGTATATACCGGACCCACCTCCAAGAACCGGGGAGCAGGTGGTGGTTTGTCGGCCGGGGCGAGAGCACTAAACAGCACTGGTTTCAACCGGGAGATGTGGAAGGTAGGATGGAGCATACAGCGTGGCGGCTGAAGGCGCACAGTGACAGGGTTAATCTTGCGGGTTATCTTAAAGAGACCCACGAATTGCGGTGTGAGTTTGCGGGATTCCACTCGCAGAGGCAGGTCCCGTGTGGCTAGCCACACTCGTTGACTAACCCGATAAGAGGGAGCTGGACGACGACGACTGTCGGCCGCAGCCTTCTGTTTAGCCGAAACGCGAAGGAGAGAAGTGCGCACATGCCTCCAGACTGCTCGAAACCTCCGAACAAAAGACCCTGCCGATGGTACCTCCACATCTCTCTCCAACTCAGGAAATAAGGGAGGCTGATACCCCAACTGAGCTTCAAAGGGAGAGAGACCCGTGGAGGCGTTGCACAGCGTTTTGTGGGCGTACTCCGCCCAGGCGAGATGGCGACTCCAAGATGTAGGTTTGGACGCGGCTAAGCACTGGAGGGTGCTCTCCAGGGTCTGATTAGTGCGCTCCGTCTGACCATTAGTTTCCGGGTGGAAACCGGAAGACAGACTGACCAACGCCCCTAGTAGGGCAAAAAAAGAGAGCCAGAACGGTGAACTGAGGGCCGCGGTTGGACACCACGTCCAGAGGAAGGCCGTGCATCCTAAAAACATCATCCACCATCAGCTGGGCGGTCTCTGGTGCTGATGGCAGCTTGGGTACGCGATGAAGTCTGCCGTCTTGGAAAACCTGTCGACCACAACCAGGATCAACAAAGTCGAAGGCGACATGGCTCCAAGGACGGCTGGGAACGGGTAAGGGGCGTAAGAGGCCAGAGGGTGGGAGCCGAGATCCCTTGCTGCGGGCACAGACTGAACAGGTGGCAACAAATTCCCGCACGTCACTCTCCATATTAGGCCACAAAAAGTGCCGCGACAAAAAATCCCTAGTCCGGTGGATGCCAGGATGGGCCGCCAGCTGTGAAGAGTGACCCCACTGGAGAACCCGCGATCTGATACGGGGCGGAACGTAACACCTTTTGAATGGCCGCCTCAATCTCCCACATCATTGAAGCTACAATCTGGGCGGTCGGTACGATGGGTCCGGGTGTGGTTCCTTATCGGGGCGGTCGTAGATGCGCGACAGCACATCCGGCTTAATATTCTTCGACCCGGGTCGGTAGGTCAGTATAAACCTAAACTGGGCGAAGAATAATGCCCTTCGGGCTTGACGAGAGTTGCGCGTCTTAGCCTGTTGGACATATTCTAAATTTTTGTGGTCGGTTCAGACAGTAAAAGGGTGCCCGGCTCCCTCCAACCAATGACGCCACTCCTCCAACGCCAATTTGACCGCCAACAGCTCCCAGTCTCCTACGTCGTAATTTCTCTCTGCAGGTATTAAGGCACAAGAGAAATACGCGCATGGGTGCGTTTTATGGTCCAGCAGGGAGTACTCGGACAGAATGGCTCCCACACCCTGCTCTGAAGCATCCACCTCTACCACAAATGGGAGGGAGGGATTGGGAGTTATTAAAAGGGGTTCGGAGGTAAACCTGTTTTTTAGCTCTATGGACGCTGCCTCAGCCCTAGAGTTCCACTGGAAGCGCGAGGATGATGTTTTTCTTGTAAGGACTGTGATAGGTGCGACTACCATGCTAAAATTGCGGATGAACCGCCGGTAAAAATTAGCAAAGCCCAGAGAGCGCTGCACATGTTTCACTGATGCTGGAGTGGGCCAGTTCTTGACCGCTGAAACTTTCTCTGGGTCCATAAGGACTTTTCCATCTGCCACAATGAAACCCAAGAAAGAAACAGATTCAGTGTGGAACAAGCACTTCTCGGCTTTAACGAACAGCCGCACCTTAAGGAGCGCTTCCAACACCTGCCTAACATGGCCGACGTGAGAAGAGAGATTCGGTGAGAAAATTTAAATATCGTCGAAGTAGACGAACACAAAGTTCTCTCTGAGAATGTCATTCACTAGCCTCTGGAAGACAGCGGGGGCGCTAGTGAGGTCGAACGGCATCACCCGGTACTTGCAGTGTCCGTGGTGTGTGTTAAATGCCGTCTTCCACTCATCGCCCTCATGCATGCGCACAAGATTGTAGGCATTGCGACAGTCGAGTTTGGAAAAGACAGACGCCCCCTGTAAGCGCTCAAATGTGGAGTTCATGAGTGGAAGAGGATATCTGTTCTTAATGGTAATGTCATTGAGACCCCTATAATCTATACAGGGCCTCAGTCCTCCGTCTTTTTTTTTAACAAAAAAAAATCCAGCACTGGCCGGTGAAGTGGAAGGTCTGATGAAACCGTTAGCTAAAGACTCCTCAATGTACTCCCTCATAGCAGTGCTTTCCAGACCCGACAGGGAATACAGTGAGCCCCTGGGAGGTACTGTGCCAGGGTTCAACTCAATCATGCAGTCATACGGCCTATGAAGAGGTAACGTAGTGGCGCGTTGTTTACTAAAAACCTCAGCGAGGTCAGAATATTGCCCTGGTACATTAGCGGGCAGGGAAAATTCGAGCGACTCGACCACTTCCGGGGTCTCAGAAGGAACATCAGATGACATCTCCCACTCAAAGTCAGAAAAAGAAAGGCTATCCTCTTCTAAAGAACCCCCCTCAGCAAAGGGATCCCAGGACAGACTCTCCTCTCCAATCCCAGTGAGGATGGAGGGAGTATCTTGATCAGAGCGAAACTCCCCTCCTCCCACTCACTATCAGAGCTGAAATCGGAATCGTCAGGTACGCAGCCCGACGAAGGATAAATAAAGGCTTGACAGTGGGATTGACACTGGGAACCCCACTGGCGAATAGGATCCCTGTCTCTGCCCCAACTAACATGAGGGTCATGCAAACTCAGCCATGAATGTCCCAGAACGAGTGGATACGACGGAGATTCAACTAAAAAAAATGTTATTCTCTCCGAGTGCCCCTGGAGAGAAATGCGCATAATTAAAGGGCTAGTTATCTCCTCAATGATCCCGGAGCCCAAGGGGCGACTATCGAGAGCCGTAACCTGACGGGAACTAGTGAGTCGGTGTGTGGGAATCTCTAATACCCTAGCCCATTTAGCGTCAATGAAGCACTCGACTGCTGCGGAATCAATAAAGGCGTCTACGCCAACCGAGCGCCCATTCCAAAGCAGCCGGACAGGCAAAAGGGTCTCGGTTTCCCTAGAGAGACCCCCACTGATCCTTTACATGACACTTGCGCCTACAGTAACGGCACCAGCACTCCCGTGGTTTCAGCCCCTTAGATTTGTGGAGGGACAGCCCATCCACCTGCTTGGGCTCCTCCTGATCAGCAGAGAAGTAATTAGGCAGAGCAGATGGAGTCCCTACCGACAATGCGGAAGTTTGACGAACCGGGCGGACTCTATGCTCTCGCTCACGCTCCCTGATGTGGTTAACTAAGTGTATAGCCGTAGTAACCAGGGCACTGAATGTAGCAGGCGGATCGAGGACGGCTAGGGCGTCCTTAATAGGATTCGATAATGCTTTCAAAAATAAGGATCTAAGCGGACCATCAGCCCATCCTGTCTCCCCTGCCAGTGCTCAGTGCCCTGGCGCAAACTAGTCAGTTTCGTGGCTGCCTCTTCACCGGATACATCGTGATCAAAGACCAACTGCATTTCTTTCATCAGTTGGACTGGATCACAAATGATGGGTGCGTTGGCCCGATTTTGGAGGATCAGCTGAAGCGAGTGCCTTGTCATTTAGTAGGGATAAAATGAACGCCACCCGGTATTCTGGTGTTGAAAACCGGGAAGGCTGTGCTTGAAAATAAATCAAACACTAGGTCAAAAAACGGCCGACACTTCCCCGGCTCCCCACTGTAGCAGGGTGGTAATTGGAGCTTGGGTTCTTGAAGTGAACGTGGCAAGGGAACGGGAGGTGTCGGTGCTTGTGCAACTGGGGGTGGATTGACGGCAACAGAGAGTTTGTGGAGACTCTCTGTAAATTTCTGAAGGCATTCTCCCTGATATTGGAGCTGCTCCATCAGCTGGTGTTGTTGTGTTTGCAAGGTGAGAATAGCCTCCTCGGGGGTAACCCCTGTAGCGCCCTGACTGGCCAGTACTTTATTAGAAACCCGTGGTGTAGCTGGCCCTTCGATAATGGCTTCGATATTCTGTAAGTGTGGAGTGTAAGGTTCGGAGAACCAAGCGCCACAACCAAGGGATCTAAAAGTGTATATCGTGAGAAATATACCACTAAGCGGACAGCTTACAAAACAAAACAACCCCAAAAGAGGGCAAACTCGGAAATCATTATTTAATCATCTTATTTGTAACAACTGGAAACGTAGAGACCGCTATCCTTTACCTTACCGACTTCGATGTCAAATAGCAAAGACAATATCGAAGCGTCGGAAATGCGGAAGTCCTGGGCTATTTATAACCGGCAGGAAATCCAAAACAGGTGAAAGGAATAATTGCCGGGCAAGATTCAAACACCGAAACGGAGGCATAAAAATCCGATAGATTGCCCCGACATCACCAAAAGAACGACCGCAGAAACAACCGGAGGCTGCCAGAAACCATGACAGCAATATTCCTTACAATCATACGATTGGTTGCTCAGATGACGACACGTAACCGCAATATAATATGGGGTGTCTCTTGCCGTTGAGCAAGCTCTGTTGTATACTCAGAAATTGTTTTGCTAATGTAGTATAAATCCGGGCACTTTTTGTGTAATAAAAATGAACACACTATGCAGTAGAAACACACTACATACTAATTTTCATCATAGTTAGTATGCTAAGTACAGATAGCATGCGGCTTCAAACTTAGCCGTAGTATACATCCAGGTACTTTTTGCGCACTGAAAATGAACAGACTATGCAGTAGGAACATACTACATACTAATTTTACGTCACATTTAAGTGTGAGAAGTACACTAGTATGTGGTTTCGAACACAGCCCAAGAATTCAACAGTTTGCCCCATTCAGTTACCAACATAAATTATTTCACTAATGTTAAACTGTCACATGATAGATAGGAGGAGGGTATTGACACATTCCTTTAATCTGCCATTAGTCCTCCAAGATATAGATGCAAATTTGTTTGGGGCCGACTAGTCTCGCGAAGGCCAGACTTTGTGGTAAACACATGGGGTGCGTCCCAATATTCTTCACTCACCACCTCCTTACTCACCACCTCCTTTCCTCCACTCCCCCTCTACCCAGAAGTATGCAAAACTGCCTGAATGTTTTGAGTACAAGTATTTTCATGTACAGTTTGCATCGAGACATTAATTAATATGTAACCATTTATATGTAATTAACTCTATAAACTTCACCCCTAGTGGTTGAGACGCATGCGTCTCAATTACAGTATTCATGTTCATCTGAAAATATAAACTACAGCTTTAAGAAAACCCCGTAAATTTTGACGCAGTATTTTTTAAACGAGTAGCCTTTTGCGAAAACCTCAGCTTCTCCAGTTACACTGCAGTGCAATAAATTAGGAGGGCGTTATTAATAGCCCAAAGCACTTACGGCCCTCCTCTGGCTACAGCCACAGACTGTAAAATGTGACATTGCCTATCAGAACACCTCTGACACTAAAATTCAAAAATTCTAATAAAATGCATAAAATGCACCGTTTATACACGCTAAGAAAATCATGTTCACGTATAGAGACAATAATATTTTTTTAAAACGTTGTACAAATGAGCAATCGCCGTTTTCCCTTGCTTACTGTACTATATACAGTACCTGATGCACTTTTGGTTTAGAAGACACCTAATTTTTTTCTCCAAAATCTCTCGTATAAATATGTTTAAGAAACCAAGTACTTACCAGTATATTCAGCTACAGCTGTTTTGTGATGAACCCTGAAGAGTTTATCTTGTTATATTTCGCCAAAGTCCCGTACAGTCGACATTTCCGCAGCGACCACCCCTCGCACTTAGGGCTGAAATACGTTGCTGTACTTGTGTGAATACACACGCGCTTTCGTACGTTCTTTTTTAAACGTATTTAAATACATTAGGCGGCGTATGTTATGGTTATTATATATATACTGTATGTGACTATTCTGAAATAAATGTATTCTGTAGCAAATTTCTAGAATGATACAGCTTCTTCTTCAGTTCGAACTTAAAACCATGGATGTGCAGGGAATATTTTTTTTAGATATTGACATTTAAATAAAATTAGTAGAAACCAGGAGGAAATTGCCTCTGAAGGGCCAAAGTAAATAGGGTTAAGATGAAATCAGCAACATTAAATTAAAACACAAAGATCCGTTTCCGGGGCACGTAGGAGATGAGGTGGTAGTGGAGGAAAAGAGGGTGCATTTTTTGAGTATTGGGACGCACCCAATGTCTGGTCCATACACTTGCCTAACGCGGTAAAGAACCTGTCACTTTGACAAGTTGGCGGTTTTGATTGACATGCAATATAACCAACCACAGACTATGGTCGATTCAGAAACAGCGCTACAAGAAGAACAGACCCCGCGTGAAACAAATGTGATTTACACAATTGGCATGGCGATCTCCAGTAAAACAGTCCATCACACCGAATAAATGTTGTGAACTTCAAAAACTTTCTTTAATCCAGCGTTAAGCTTTTAGTCTTAGTCTGAAACACTCATTGTTCTTGATGGATTCGCAGAAATTCGCTAGCTACCGATTAGTTAGCACAACTTGTTTCACAGCGGACTGATAAAACCCAATACACTGCGTCGTATCGGAAATACGCACACACTCCTGTGATTCACAGTGCTGCTAGCCAATGAGTGCTGACTGTCAGTTTTCCACAGTCCTACCCAGCTTATGCAAGCCTGTGCATCAGACGCTGTGTACGAAGTGCATCAAAGCGGCTGAGGCTGAAACTAGGGGCAGACAAGCATTCATATGCAAGGATTGTGGGATAGCTACGTCGCAAGAAGTAATTACCTGTTAATGAGGGCTATCAGAATGTATAGGCACTCCTTGAAGTATAATTGTTATATTTCATTAGGGAGAGCAGTTATCAATGTTTTGAAGTTACATGATAATGGGGAGTCATGCCACAATAATTAGGGAAGTGGACGAATGAAAAAGAATCAGGGGTTAAAGCAGTGAGGTTTGGTCACTTTTATTCAGAATTAATTAAGTTCAAAACTCAATTTGAATTCTATACGTCAGTAGAGCCCTCTCCGGGAACCATCACCTTATCGTGGTGGAGAGGTTTGTGTGTCCCTATGAACCTGGGAGCTGTGTTGTCGGGAACCTTGTGTTCCTGGTAGGGACTCCCATGGCAAATTGGTCTCAGGCGAGGGGCCAGACTAAGAATGGTTCAAAAAGACTCCATGCAACAACCAAGAAAGAGTTTAGTGACCCTGCCTGGAGGAAGCCCGGGGCCCACTTCTGGAGCCAGGCCCAGAAGGAGGACCCGTCAGCGAGCGCCTGGTGGCCGGGCATGCCACGGAGCCCGGCCGGGCACAGCCCGAAGAAGCAACGTGGCGACCATCACCACTGAAACTCCGTCATCCCGCGGGCCCACCACCTACGGGAAGAATTACTGGGGTCGGGTGCGCTGCCAGACAGGTGGCAGTGAAGTTAGAGGGTCTCGACGGACCAGACCCAGGCGGCAGAGGCTGGCTTTGGGGACGTGGAACGTCACCTCTCTGAGGGGGAAGGAGCCGGAGCTTGTGCGGGAGGTGGAGCGCTACCAGTTGGATCTGGTGGGGCTTACCTCTACGCACAGCCTTGGCTCTGGAACCTTACTCCTGGATAGGGGTTGGACTCTATTCTTCTCCGGAGTTGCCCAAGGTGTGAGGCGTCGGGCGGGGGTGGGGATACTCATAAGTCCCCGGCTGAGTGCCGCTACGTTGGAGTTCACCCCGGTGGGCGAGAGGGTCGCCTCCCTGCGCCTAAGGGTTATGGGAGGGAAAACTCTGACTGTTGTCTGTGCTTATGAACCGAACAGCAGTTCAGAGTATTCGGCCTTCTTGGAGACCCTGAATGGAGTCCTACATGGGGCTCCTGTAGGGGACTCCGTAGTCCTGCTGGGAAACTTCAACGCACACGTGGGCAACGATGGAGACACTTGGAGAGGCGTGATTGGGAGGAACGGCCTCCCTGATCTGAACCCGAGCGGTGGTTTGTTATTGGACTTCTGTGCTAGTCATGGATTGGCCATAACAAACACCATGTTCGAACATAAGGGTGCTCATAAGTGTACATGGTACCAGAGCACCCTAGGCAGAAGGTCGATGATCGATTTTGTCATCGTATCATCGGATCTGAGGCCGTATGTATTGGACACTCGGGTGAAGAGAGGGGCAGAGCTGTCTACTGATCACCATCTGGTGGTGAGTTGGGTCAGATGGCCGGGGAAGCCTCTGGACAGACCTGGTAAGCCCAAATGTGTAGTGCGGGTGAACTGGGAATGTCTGGAGGAGGCCCAGGTCCGGGAGACTTTCAACTCACACCTCCGGCAGAGCTTTTCTGGCATCCCTGTGGAGGCTGGGGACATTGAACCAGAGTGGACAATGTTCAAAGCTTCCATTGCTGAAGCTGCGGCTGAGAGTTGTGGTCTCAAGGTCTTAGGTGCCTCAAGGGGCGGTAACCCTCGAACACCTTGGTGGACACCGGTGGTCACCGGTGGTCAGGGAAGCCGTCCGACTGAAGAAGGAGGCCTTCCGGGATATGTTATCCTGGGGAACTCCGGAGGCAGTTGCAAGGTACCGACAGGCTCGAAGGACAGCAGCCTCAGTCGTGGCAGAGGCAAAGCAGCGGGTGTGGGAGGAGTTCGGAGAAGCTATGGAGAAGGACTTTCGGTCGGCACCAAAGCGGTTCTGGAAAACCGTCCGACACCTCAGGAGGGGGAAACGGGGAACCATCCAAGCTGTTTATAGTAAGGATAGGACACTGTTGACCTCAACTGATAAGGTGTTAGGGCAGTGGAAAGAGCACTTTGAGGAACTCCTGAACCCGACTAATCCACCCTCTGTAGTAGAGACAGAGCTGGAGGATGATGGGGGATCAACATCGATTTCCCTGGAGGAAGTCACTGTGGTAATCAAACAACTCCACAGTGGCAAAGCCCCAGGGGTTGATGAGATCCATCCAGAAATGCTGAAGGCTCTGGGTGTTGAGGGGCTGTCATGGATGACACGTCTCATCAACATTGCGTGGAAGTCGGGGGCAGTGCCTAAGGAGTGGCAGACCGGGGTGGTGGTTCCCCTGTTCAAAAAGGGGGACCAGAGGGTGTGTGCCAACTATAGAGGCATTACACTACTCAGCCTCCCCGGGAAAGTCTACTCTAGGGTACTGGAAAGGAGGGTCCGGCCGATAGTCGAACCTCAGATTGAAGAGGAACAATGTGGATTCCGTCCTGGTCGTGGAACAACGGACCAGCTTTTTACTCTCGCAAGGATCCTAGAGGGGGCCTGGGAGTATGCTTTTCCGGTCTACATGTGTTTTGTGGATTTGGAGAAAGCTTATGACCGGGTTCCCCGGGAGATATTGTGGGAGGTGCTGCGGGAGTATGGGGTGAGGGGGTCACTACTCAGGGCCATCCAATCTCTGTACACCCAAAGCGAGAGCTGTGTCCGGGTGATCGGCAGTAAGTCGGACTCGTTCCCGGTGGGGGTTGGCCTCCGTCAGGGCTGCGCCTTGTCACCTATCCTGTTTGTGATATTCAGGGACAGGATTTCAAGGCGTAGTCGTGGAGGAGAGGGGTTGCAGTTCGGTGGGCTGAGGATTACATCGCTGCTGTTTGCAGATGATGTGGTCCTGATGGCATCATTGGTCTGTGACCTTCAGCACTCACTGGATCGGTTCGCAGCCGAGTGTGAAGCGGCTGGGATGAGGATCAGCACCTCTAAATCTGAGGCCATGGTTCTCCGCAGGAAACCGATGATTTGTCTACTCCAAGTAGGGAATGAGTCTTTACCCCAAGTGAAGGAGTTCAAGTATCTCGGGGTCTTGTTCTCGAGTGAGGGGACGATGGAGCGTGAGATGAGCCGGAGAATCGGAGCAGCAGGAGCGGTATTGCGCTCGCTTTACCGCACCGTTGTGAGGAAGAGAGAGCTGAGCCAGAAGGCAAAGATATCGATCTACCGGTCAATCTTCGTTCCTACTCTCACCTATGGTCATGAAGGGTGGGTCATGACCGAAAGAATGAGATCGCGGATACAAGCGGCCGAAATGGGTTTTCTCCGGAGTGTGGCTGGCATCTCCCTTAGGGATAAGGTGAGAAGCTCAGTCATCCGTGAGGGACTCGGAGTAGAGCCGCTGCTCCTTTGCATAGAAAGGAGCCAGTTGAGGTGGTTCGGACATCTTGTAAGGATGCCACCTGGTCGCCTCCCTAGGGAGGTGTTTCAGGCACGTCCAGCAGGGAGGAGGCCACGGGGCAGACCAAGGACCAGGTGGAGGGACTATATCTCCACGCTGGCCTGGGAACGCCTTGGGATCCCCCAGTCAGAGCTGGTCAATGTGGCCAGGGAAAGGGAAGTTTGGGGCCCCCTGCTGGAACTGCTACCTCCGCGACCCGACTTCGGATAAGCGGTTGAAGATGGATGGATGGATGGACGTCAGTAGAGCCCAACTTAGTGAAATAGTGTAGACACGGCAATGGGTTGGAAAAATGACATGTTTTATTGGCTACAACTATGAATATTTGAATAATAGAAACAATAATTGATATAACATTCTTTGACTTAATCTTAAACAGAGGAAATGATCATTATGTGATGGCTAAATATTGTCAGGTTTGGGTTAGAAAATTGACCAGATTAGGATTCAGAAAGCGTATCTAAAAATAGACACGCCACAGAAGCGGATTTAAACTGCACCAGGGAAAAAGGGGAAACGGAAAAGCGGGAGCAAAACTTCCCTAGCACAAGGCTAACACAAAACAACCTCAAACGGAGGCGAATGTCGCTAAAACAGCGAGAAACAATAAAAGAAAGAACCTCACGCACTAATTAATCTGCGTATATAAGAGGTAGAGAAAACTGAAAAGAAACAAACAGAATAGCAAGCCTGTATCTACAGCTCTGTAGGCTAAGGAGCTGAACAGAGGATAAACAGGCTGCAGGCAAAAAAAAAGGACAGAAAACCAGAAAATCTAATCCTATCACTAATAGAAATAGCTGCGTCTCTGTATAAAACCAAACAGATGCAGTAACCAACTTCCTAAATGGAAGTAAGCTCTATATATAGCCGACGGAAACCGAACACTGGTGTCGGAGATAATGACCCGGAGAGATCCAAACACCGGGATGGAGGAAGAAAAAATCTGATAGAGCATCAGACGACGCCAAATCGGAAAACAATGGTGGAAACGACAGAGACAGCCACTAACCATGACAAATATAGAAGCTAACAGTCCTACTATTAACAAAGGTTAGTTTGTGTTATGGGTTAATGACACGCTAAACTATATTTTGTGGTTAGCTCGTTTTATCAGTCTCATACATATAAACTCATAAAGTTTTAACAGTGTAAAACTATAAGCCTTATGTATGCATTTTTTCATATTTTTATGAATTTATGGTTTAAACACTATTATAATCAAACTTATTCAAAATCATAGCAAGCACTGGGTTGCGGACTACACATAACAATTTCATACAGTAGTTCCTGGTTAGAGGGTGTATTTTACGATGAGAAAGGGCAGAATTCACAACAAAATCTTTAAAGCCAGTTTTCTCAAAACTGTGTTTTGCAAAATCACAATATTCATATCATATCTCAATCTCATCAAGTGGTACCTCAAGAGATACCTCATTTTGTAGCTCTGATTCTGTACTTTAACATGATATGAAAAACTCAAAAAGTACAATTTTGAAACGTGTCTGAAGCAGGGATCCGGTCACATTTAGTCAACCAGGGATTGACCCAAAACAGGGCAAGAGCCACTTCACCTCCAGAGAGAGGGTTTTTGTTATGGCAGCAGCAGCTGCCCAGGACGTACCACTTTGGCCACTGCACATGCGCCCATTACAGCGGTAGTTGGCGGCACACAGGGTGTGACCACACAAGGACGGACTGCAAATCTGTCCCTTCGGGCTAGTGTCTTCGAGAGTGAACATCACCACAGATGCTCCATAATTGGCTGGGCAGTCCCTGAAAGGGTTGTGAAGCCCCTCATGAGCGGTGAAGCGCATCAACCTTCTAGAAATTAAGGCAGTGTTTAGTAAATTGACCCATTTCCTCCCAGTGGTCCGAGGCAGACACATCCTCATTCGGACAGACAGCTTCACCATTGTTTCCACAGGGTGGAGTTCAGTCTCCATCCCTACATACTAAGGCATTCTAACTCCCGCTCTGGGCCCATGCCTCAGGCCAAATGCCAGTCGCTGCCAATGTGGTACATTTTTGCATCAGCAAAGAATGCTCATTATCCCCCATGGTACTCCATAGTGGGTCCAGTGGGGACCTTCGGCATGGAAGCATTGGCAAGCCAGTGGCCTCCAGCTCTGCTTTATGCTTTCCCACCTTTCTTCTCCTGCCAGTGCTTCTGGCAAGGATCAGGGACTTAGCATGAGTCCTGTTTGGGGTGGTACCCTATAGGTACATAAAATTGTACCCCTAGCCAACAACACATAATTAATTTGTACCTTTTTTTCTTGAAAAGGTACTTATTAGTACCCAAAGAGAACATTATTGTACTTTCAGAGTACATTTGGAAAAATTGTACTTTAAGGAACAAAAATATACCTCCATTGTACCTTTATTTCTGAGAGTGTATTTGCACTCAGTCTCTTAGTAGCTCATCCTCTTGGTGATTTCCCATACCAGAGTAGCCCATACCATGAGAGAGGCTCCCAAATGTAAATGATTATTGATTTTCAAAATTCATTCATAAATATTTGCGTTATAGGATTTTGTTAGCCTGGTGTTGGTTCTCGTACGTATATAGGGGAAACACTGAAAATGGAAAACAAAGTGCTATTACCTTTTTATCTGACAGGCAAATGAAAACCAACTATTTGGATTACAAATAAACAATAGAATTTTTTTCTTTTTGATTGACAGGACATAATCGGTGCTGACCATTGGTTGTTTTTTACACAATCGGCTCATGCAATAGAGCAAATTTTTTGTATTTCCGGCCGATACTGATTATTGGCAGATACCGTATATCGGTGCATCCCTAAAATTTATGAAGCATAAGATAATTAAATCTAGAGAGAGCATACACATACGCAAACAAACATACATTCTAGCTCAAAGAAACACATAGGCCTGGATTCAGTCATTTTCCCTTTAGCATGAATTACAAGTAAGTGAGTTTTAGTCATATTTTTAAATGGACTATGGTATGTGTTTTAATGGGTTATTGTAGCCTATGGTAGACCTACTAATAGGTTGTATGTAGGTAGAAGATCTAGCTTGCATTAATATTACAAACCTGGGGTTTTCCAGGTACATTTCATCAATAACATTGTTGCGAAATGACAAGGCTGCAATACGCAATTGTGTTGCCTAGTAAATCTAATTGTTAAGCGGTGCAGCCGCTTCTATACGTGACGTGTGTCCGTGTGTCCGTCCGTCTGTCCGTCCTTTCGTAGCATGAGATTTAAACCAATCAGGAGTCACCTATGCGTCACATGCCTGGCAATACAATAGTAGCTTGAGAAAAGCATGCCCAGCTTCAGACAGCTCTATCTCAAAAAATATGCATGTCTGGGAACCAGATGCACATCTGTATATAATATGTCTTGTGTAGCTTAAAAACTGTAGTCGTGGTCACAAGTTAGAAAAGGGGTTTGAAATTGAAATGACCAGCTGCCGCTAGAGTGGAGTTTTGAACATTCCACCATTTGTGTGAATGGGGAGTATGGTTTTCAAACAACACTGAATATTTTACAAACTAAAAATGTCACAGCTTAGATTTACACTGTAGGAATCCTGGGAACCTCATGAACATTTTGATACATATTATGTCTGTGTACCTTAAAAACTGTAGTCATCGTCACAAGTTAGATAATGCGTTTGAAATTGAAATTACCAACTGTGGAGTTTTGAACATTCCACCTGCTAGCAAGGTGAGTCGCCGTAGCAACCCCCCGAAGCAAAATCAATACAAAATCTACCACCAGTGTTCTGCTGGACCCAGTCAGTTATGGAACGGCCCAACAATCCATACACCCTCTTGTTGAGTTTGGAATTCCATTGTTATTGTTCAAGTAATAACTGTAATCTTTCCTGTTTGTTACCAGAGTACTAACTGTCATATTTCCTGTTTCTTCTGAAATACCAATGGCTGTCCTTTTATCTCTTTCTATCTCTCTTTTACATGTTTGTTAAACGCAATGTCTGTAAGTATACTAATTAAAGGGATAGTTTGGAATTTTGGACATAATGTCTGAATTACGACTTACCCATGATGTAGTTGATTGATGGAAAGCATTTTCAGATAATTCCATGCTGTCCCTTCTTTTGGACATACACACATTGCTAATGCTAGCGCAACTCTAAGGTAACTGCTAGCATCCACTACCAAACGCACTTAAACACTCCACAGTGCACCCAAAGCAAATAAAATACGACAACAGTCTATCGGGGTTATTTTGAGTGTTTATACCATCAATTTTGAAGTCAAACTATCGTTGAATCCTTTCCTTTGTGCTGACCTATATTCTCTGTGGAAGTACGGCGGCAGAGGGAACTTGGCCATTGCAACTTGTTGCTCTCCTTAGTTGTTGTAGTCGACCAGTGCCGGTACTACATTCGTAGGTAACGTAAAGTATTGCTCCGCCGCCGTACTTCCACAGAGAATATAGGTCAGCACAAAGTAAAGGATTCAACGATAGTTTGACTTCAAAAATTATGGTATAATCACTGAAAATAACCCCGATAGACTGTCGTCGTATTTTATTTGCTTTGGGTGCTGTCATGGTTTATGACCCTTTTTCCCTTGCGGTCGTGTTCCTCGGTCGCCACACGTGGGCGCTGCTCCGTTGGTGGAGTTTTGGCTCTGTCCCTTCTTTTCACGGAGTAAGTTAATCAACGTTCACAGCTGGGATGTAATGCCGGTGAGCTATTTAAGCCCATGTTCCTTTTGTTCGGGGCTTCGATATTAATTGTTCATTGTGATTGTTGATGATTGTTTGTACTGTGGTTTATTGTCTGGTGTGAGTTTTGTACCATTTGTGCTACTCGCCTATTTTTAACGTCTCATTGCTGAGGCAGGGCTTATTCTTGCTGGCTCTTTAGTTACTTATCTCGTAGAAGTATTGGACCGCAGATCTCTGCTCTAATTCGCCTGTAAAATGTTTCTTTTTCCTGGGAGATCGGGCGTTCAAGCTTCTACTTAGTTATCTAGCTCGTAGAAGTTAGGGTAGCAGTTTTTTAATTTTTTAAAATTTTTTAATTTTAATTTTTTAAAAATTTGTTTCTGATTTTTCCCCAATTTAGTAGCCAATTTAACCCCTATTCTAATTCAATTCCCCCCGTGTAGCAACCGCTAGAGAATCACCACTACACAACCCCGTCAGCCGGCGGTAGGACGGGAGGGCGCCACGTCCTCTTCTGGGCGCGACTCCTCCTAGCTCCTGACCGTGATTCCAGCCCGCCCAGGGCCGCTATGCGCGCAGCGATTCTCTCCGAGCCCCTCCCCCCACCCGGAAGCAGCCGCCAATTGCTGCTCCCACAGGGCGCCGGCCATGCTCGGATCTGGCAGGACCGGGGCGCGAACCCCGATCCTTGGAGCACAACCGCACCGACTGAAAGTCAGCGCTTTTACCGCTGTACTACCGCGACGGCTAGGGTAGCAGTTCTTTGTTCCATTTTCGCCTTTGATTGGTTTTCTTACTGAGAGACCTGGGGCCTCATTTATAAAATGGACTTACGATCAATTTTGATCTTAGGTATGACTTACGCAGAAAACCACGTATAAGTAGTTATTTATAAAAACCTTACTTTGATGTGGAAATGATCTTATCTATACGCAAAGTCTAGACTTGACGTAAGTGATTTTCCTGCTGGTTATGTAGGGGTATTGCAGTTTGGGACGCATATACGTCCAAGTCTGTGGTGAACGTTGCATTAGCTTTATGAACAATTTGATAGGAATTATCAATTAAAGGTGTGAGGAATTAATTGCCAGATGCAAGGCGTTTTGAATTAAAAACAGGATGCGATGTTCTATAAATAGTGTGTCAAATCAGAAAAAAGTAACCATGGCTGTCCTTGCGTTATTGGAAGACATTGAAAACCGTGCTTTTAGAAGGGAGTTTTCAGAGACCGGAATGACTTTTTTGCGCATGATGATCCATGGCTTATAAGTCGCTTTCATCTCCCAAGACGTGCTGTTAGATTTGTGCGCGGATTTAGCCCCTAATCTGGAAAGGAAGACGCGCTGTAATCATGCCATACCCGTATCTGTCCAAGTACTGTCCACTCTGGGATTCCTCGCTACTGGGACATTCCAGAGGGAAATGAATGACAGGTCGGGTATGTCACAGCCATCACTCAGCCGCATCCTGCCACAAGTGATCGAGGCGATTCTGCACGTATTGTCCACGAGATACATTAGTTACCCATTTACAGCTGACGAACAGGCGCACGTCAAAGCCGAGTTTGTCCGCTCATTTCCCTGGGGTCATAGGTGCAGTTGACTGCACGCATATTGCCTTACGCGCACCGTCTGTAGATGAACATGAATATGTTAACAGGAAGAATTTCCATTCATTGAATGTTCAGATCATCTGCGATGCCCGTATGCAACTACTGAATGTATGCTCCAAGTGGCCAGGGTCTACGCACGACTCATTCATTCTGCGCCACAGCAGAGTAGGCCTGCGTCTAGAAGCTGGTGATAGTGGAGACGGGTGGCTTCTCGGTGAGTTCTTTTTCTTTTCAGTATATAATAGCCTATTAACCGTGCAAAATAATGTAACAACGGTTTTACCCTATTAGGTGACCGGGGCTATCCACTGAAAACGTGGCTTCTCACTCCCTTTGCCGATCACCGAACAGCAGAGGAACTGCGCTACAATTTGGCGCACGGCAGAACAAGGTCGGTTGTGGAGCGCTGAAGGGCGGGTGGCGTTGCTTGATGCATCAGGTGGAAAACTCCTCTACAAGCCAGAGAAGGTAACTTAATTTTACAAAAAATACAAAACTTACATGTAGTTTTAAAATGGGTCAACTTACAGCAACATATACCAACATTTTATATTTAGGTTTGAAATTGCACACCCAAAGGTTCTGGCCAAATAGCTGAAAACAGTTTTTAATTTGGCACTACGGTTACTGAGATGTCCCCTTGAAGCTTGTTCATTTTGTAGCAATGCTAGTGTAAACGAATGGAATCAGCTGATTCCTATCGTTTCCACTAGCATTGCAACAAAATGCGAACAGATTTCAAGGGGACATCTCAGTAACTGCAGTGCCCATTAGTGCAAGTTTGTTTGACAAGAACATTGGGGTGTGCAATTTCAAACCTAAATATAAAATGGTGGCCTGTTTTAAGAATGAATGGTTTCCCTCCCCAATCAAAGGTGACACGCATAATACTGGCATGTGGTGTGCTCTACAACATAGCCCTGAGGCATGGTATTGGAATGGATGTGGAGATTGGAATGGACCCCCAAGAGCCTCCTAACCCACCACCCAATGAAGCACCTGCCCCGGCTGATGCAGTGAGAAGGAGGCGGCAGCTCATACAGAGATTGGTGGTAAGAAACAGAATGCCAGACAACATACAAAGCATAGGTATTTTATTCACGTTGTGGAAAACGTTCAATTGTATTATGTAAATGAATCAAAACCTTGCGTGTTCTTGAGAGTTCAGTCACAATCTGCCCAACCAATGTGTTCAACTCGTTCTGGGTTTGCAGGACTGAGGCGGTCAACACGCGACCTGTAGACGTGGACGCAGACGGGGATGGACCCTCAACACCTGTGGCCGAACCTTCCCCCTCACTCCTGGCACCTGCGGGTCTGTGACGCTTGGAAACCGGGGCCTCACGGACTTCATCCCTGGGTGGAGGACGCACGGGCTGCAACGCAGCTGCCCTTGGTGGAGGGGGCACACTCACCCGGCGCACGGGCTGCAACGCAGCTTCCCCCGTTTCTATGTGAATAAAAGAATAAAATAAATCAGTGCATGTCTTGTATATGAAGTCACTGACAACCAAGTTTCACATTCTCTTAATTATTTACCGTGATCCAGTGATGCAGTCGTAGGGGTTTCGCGCGCCGACTTCACTGTTGCCGGTGTTACTGCTAAACGATGTAAAAGTTGGGATTAAACAATATGAAAAATAAAAGCAAAAAAGCAAAATAGAAGAAACTCACCTTTTTTGAAACATTCACTGTCGCCGTCGAAGCATGTGCCAGTGTATGCGCTTTCCCCAATGATTGCCGCGATGCGCTGGTCCATTTGGGAGAGCTCCGGCGTGCCAGGCCCCCCTCCCGTTGCCTTAATGCTGCGGTTATGTATGACTATTCTTTTTTTCCCTTGCAGTTTAAGGTCAGACTATTTCTTTTTCAGATCAGCCACAGTTCTGTCTTGCTGCCCCACCTCGTTCACTGCAGCGGCGACACACTCCCAAGCTACCTGTTTGGCTTTGTTTGTCAACCCACTATTTAGTCCACCGAATAATACGTGTTGCCTGTCTTCAATCTCCTCTACCATCGCCGTGAGTTCGACTTCCAGAAAGTTAGCTTTTCTCCTTTGGTCCATGGTTATTCCTGACTAAACCCTCATTTGTGCTAGCATTATATAAGGGGAAATCGCTGATTGCAAGGCACGTTCAGGTGCCGTCAATTTTAAGTTCATTTGAGATTTATAGATCACAGGTGCGTAAGTTACAAATGGGCGTCTTAGAACCTGCGTAAGCATGGTTTTTTATGCTCAGTATCTTTTATGAATCGAACGTAAGCACAGTGTCGGAAATGATCTTAAGACTAAGTTCAAGTATAAATCTAAGAACATTTTTATAAATGAGGCCCCTGGCGTTTTAGCTTCTACTCATTTCCGTGTTACAGTGAGCCAGTTAGTAGCTTTGGTACGTTTATTCCCCGTTTTGTCTCCTTCTCGTGGACTACGTTCCCCTTTGTTGTGAGTCAGGGTTTTTTGTTATATTGAGAGGCATTGTGTGCTATTTTCTATTTAAGTTTGCGTTGGTCTTTTGTTACAGCTGTTCTGTTTCGTCCTTTTTACCTGCTGTTATTAAGCCATTACTGAAGAAACCAAACCTCGAATCTGACAAACTGGAAAACGATAGACCCATTTCAAATCTTACATTTCTATCAAAAATATTAGAGAAAGCTGTTGGTAAGCAACTTGGTGCATACCTTAGCTCAAACCATATCCATGAAATGTTCCAGTCAGGATTTAGACCCTACCATAGCACTGAAACGGCACTTGTTAAAGTTATTAACAATTTACTATTATCAGCCGACCAAAACTCTGTGTCTGTTCTTGTACTCCTTGACCTAAGTGCAGCTTTTGATACAATAGATCATGAGATTCTACTGAACAGACTCCAGGGCTGTGTTGGACTAAATGGTCAAGCTCTTGCATGGTTCAGATCATACTTATACAATAGGCAGTTTGTTAAATTAAATGAAGAAGTATCCAGTTACTCAGTAATGAAATATGGTATTCCGCAAGGATCAGTGCTAGGCTCAGTACTCTTTTCATTATATATGCTACCCCTTGGTGATATTATTCGGGCACATGGGGTAGATTTTCACTGCTTGTGAGGGGAAGTGTAAGGTTTGGAGAATCAAACGCGACCAATACGGATTTCTAAAAGCGTATCTAGAGAAAGATATGCCACAAAACGCGGAATAATCCACACCAGGACTGGGATAACACAGGATAGGGAGCAAAACGTCCCTAGCACAAAGCAAAACAAAACAACCTCCAAAAACGGAGGCGATCTCAATAAACAGCGAGAATAACTAACATAAGAACCTCACGCACTAAAATAATTAGGCGTAACAAGAGGTAATGAAACAAAACAAAACTCAAAACAAAAACGAGTGAAGGAAAGGAATAGAAAAGAAAACCTGTTAGCCAAAGCTCTTGTGGAAAAAGAGCTGAACACAACTGGCAACAGGTAAAAAGAATAAATGATAAAGAAAGATTGGAAAGGAATGACAAAACCAATCTAATCCTAAATCTTTATAACCGGACTTGCTGCATTTCCTATTAGTAAGAACCAGAAATGCAGCGACCGAAATTCCTATACCTTTACCGACTTCGTATGTCAACATAGCAAAGACAATCTCGAAGTGCGGAAATGCGGAAGTCCTGAGGTATTTATAGCCCGCAGGAAACGCGAAACAGGTGAAGGGAATAATTGTCGGGCAAGACGCGAAAACCGGAATGGAGGCGGAAAAAATCAGATAGTGTCTCGACGACGCCAAAAAAGGAAACCAAAAACGTCAAAAAGCAAAGGCTGCAAATAACCATGACACTGCTATGCGGATGATACGCAGATATACATTTCCATGAAACCCGGCGAGGCACTACCACTTTCTCGATTAGAGGCTTGTATTGCAGATATTAAAGCTTGGATGCTTTCCAATTTCCTGCTCCTCAACTCAGAAAAGACCAAAAAAACAAAGGGAGAAATTGGGTACATCTACTTTAAATTTCGATAGTTGTTTAGTTGTTCCAAACTCAGCTGTGAAAGACCTAGGTGTTACTATAGACCCAGATCTAACCTTTAGCGTGCACATAAAAAACATATCTAGAGTAGCTTTCTTTCAGTTAAGGAACATAGCTAAAATACGGCACTTCCTATCAGAAGGGGACGCAGAGAAATTGATCCATGCTTTTGTTACGTCTAGGCTAGATTACTGTAATGCCCTGCTATCTGGCTGCCCTAAATCCTTGCTAAATAATCTCCAGCTTGTGCAGAATGCAGCCGCTCGCATTTTAACTAGAACTAAGAAATATGAGCATATTACCCCAGTACTAGCATCGCTTCATTGGCTACCAATTAAGTTTAGGATAGACTTTAAGGTTTTGCTTCTGACTTTTAAAGCTTTAAATGGACTTGCGCCAGTGTATATATGTAATCTGCTTTTACCATATAAACCGAAAAGATCACTTCATTCCCAAGATGCAGGCTACCTAGTAGTCCCAAGAATATCTAAAAACTTGACGGGTGGTAGAGCTTTCTCCTACAGAGCGCCACTACTGTGGAACACCCTGCCAAAATTTATAAGGGAATCAGACACAGTCTCAATATTTAAGTCTAGATTAAAAATGCACCTTTATGATCAGGCTTATAATGAGCTATAGTCTGGAGACAGGACCAGAGAAGCATTTAGCCATAGAGTAATGTGGGGTGGCATCCTTTCCTTACTGTCACCTGTCAACAGCTGTGACCCCATCTTCCTGGGCTGGCTCTTGATAGGTGGGTAGGATTGTTTTCCCTTTCATGACTGCATGGTTTCTCAAACTCTGTCTTCATAGCTATGCAGCCATAGATTACTCCTGGCGGGGGCACTTGTCCAACCCTCCCACCCCTCCCCCCCCCCAGTTGGTGCTCCTGCTGCTCTATTACACTTTCCCTAACTGTTTTCTCTCTCTCTTTTTTCTACATTCTGCCGGCGGGGCTTATGCCCCGCATCTCGAGAGTTGCTGTCCGGCTTCCTGTCCGTTGCCGCTTGCCCCTCCCTCCTTACCACCGCTGCCAGCTGCTCCCGCCGCCATCATTGCCGCCACATCTGGACTGTCATCTAGCTGCTGCAAATTATATTATCATGGACATTGGCTGTTCTGACCATGCTGGTCTTTAAGCCCTGGACCCTGAGCCGACCAGAGGAGGATGGGTTCCCCCCTTGAGTCTGGTTCCTCCCAAGGTTTCTTCCTAGTTACACTAGGGAGTTTTTCCTTGCCACTGTTGCCTTTGGCTTGCTCTTGTGGGGGGTTTTTGGCTGGGTTTTGCTGTGAAGTCCATTGTGACGACTAGTTGTGAAATGCACTATATAAATAAATATTGATTTGATTTGAGCTGGCGTTCTTCTTATTGGACAGGTAACGTTACTGCAAAGCATGTGAAATATATCGTGATTTTCCTGATGCCGACGTTAGCTTGGAATGTGTGAGATGTTGCTTAATTGATTGCTAAGCTGGCTAAGTTACATCTAGCTGGCTAATGTTAGCTAGCTTGCTTGCTTGCTAACGTTATCACTAGCAAAATACTGTCTGAGTGGATAACGTTAGCTAGAAAGTTACATCGATTAAACCCCGACTCCCGGCTGATCCACTCCCGTTGTGCGAATGTCAGCAGGCTGCTGGCTGCTGTTCACTTACGGCCACCGGTGTCAGTACTGAGAAGGATTTACTGAACTTGCTTGAATTCTTTTATTCTTTTTACGTTTCTGCTAACACAAACTGTTTTTTTTTTTTAAACTTAAAACTATTGCTACTAACCTATACATTTATATATATATATATATACCATTACTTTTTCATGGTGTTGTTCTAATAAAAAAATACCAACACGTTTTCCCCTAAGCATCAAGACCCACCATAAAAAAAAACAACGTTTACAACAACCACCCCAATAAAATGACATCATCACAATGCCAATACAGCCCCCCTTGAAACAACCCCCACAACACCCCGAATAATAATAATAATACATAAATAAAAAAACTGTAATTAAAAAATATATATTTTTTATATAATTTTTTTTATGCATAATTATATTTTTTCATAACCTCAGGAATATTCATAAAACTATGCCATATGCACATCAATCAAATTTTGACATAAACCGAATGCTATTTCTCTCTGAGGCGTTACGTAAGGTGTTATGAGCGTACTTGGCCCAGGCGAGATGACGACTCCAGGACATGGGATTGGAAGCGGCCAGGCACCGCTTGGTGCTCTCCAGAGTCTGGTTCGTGCGCTCTGTCTGTCCATTGGTCTCCGGGTGGAAACTGAAAGAAAGACTGACAGACGCCCCCAATAGAGCACAAAAGGAGCGCCAGAACCCCGCGGCAAATTGGGGACCGCGGTTGGATACCATGTCTAGGGGAAGACCGTGAACCTTAAACATGTGATCCACAATTAACTTGGCAGTTTCAGGTGCAGATGGCAATTTAGGCAAGGCGATGAAGTGAAAACCTTTGAAAACCTATCTACCACCACCAAGATCACTGTGTTCCCGTGAGACACCGGCAGGCCGGTGACAAAGTCCAGGGCAATGTGAATCCAGGGATGGGTAGAGGACGTAAGAGACCCGAGGGTCGCGAGAAACAAATTCCTTGGTCTGGTGAACGCCAGGATGGGCCACCAACTGTGAGGCATGTTTTGGGAACCGGGAACCAGGAACGACAGGCTCAGGGCGTGGCTGCTTATCAGAGTGGTCGAAAATGCATGATAACACATCCAGTTTAATATTCTTCGACCCGGGACGATACGTTAGGAGGAATCTAAAACGGGCAAAGGATAAACCTATCGGGCTTGCCGAGAATTGCGCGTCTTAGTCTGTTGGATATACTCCAAGTTTTTATAGTCGGTCTAGACCGTAAAGGGATGCTCGGCTCCCTCCAACCAATAGCGCCACTCTTCTAATGCCAATTTGACTGCCAACATATCAATCAATCCCCTACATTGTAATTTCTCTCGGCAGATGTTAGGCCACAAGAGAAATACGCGCATGGGTGTAGTTTGCGGTCCAGCGGAGAATGCTGAGACAAAATGGCCCCAACCCCCAGCTCTGAACCATCCACCTCTACCACAAAGGGGAGGGAGGGATTGGGAGTTATCAGGATAGGTTTGGAGCAAAACCTCTTTTTTTGCTCCGCGAATGCTGCCTCAGCCCTAGAGTTCCATTGGAACCGAGCAGGTGATGTCTTTTTGGTAAGGACTTTGCGGATAAACCGCTGGTAAAAATTTGTGAAGCCCAAGAAGCGCTGCACCTGGCGTGGCCCAGTTTTTTACAGCCAAAACTTTCTCTGGATCCATAAGAACTTGACTGTCCGCCACAATGTACCCTAAGAAGGAAACGGAGTTGGTGTGAAAACCACACTTTTCGCCTTTAACAAATAGTTGAGCCTTAAGAAGCGCTTCCAAAACCTGCCTAACATGAACGACGTGAGACGAAAGGTCAGGAAAAAATATTTAAATATCGTCCAAGTAAACGAAGATGGATTTCTCCAGCATCTCTCTAAGAACATCATTCACTAGCATCTGAAAGACAGAGGGGGCGCTAGTGAGACCGAATGGCATCACCCGGTATTCGTAGTGCCCGTGGTGAGTATTAAATTAAACGCCGTCTTCAACTCATCGCCCTCAAGAATGCGCACCAGATTGTAGGCATTGCGAAGGTTGAGTTAAGAAAAGATAGACGCCCCCTGTAAGCGCTCGAATGCAGAGTTCATGAGTGGAGGAGAATACCTGTTCTTAACGGTGATGTCATTGAGGCCCTGTTAGTCTATACAGGGTCTCAGACCTCCTTCTTTCTTCTTAACAAAAAAAATCCAGCGCGGGCCAGTGAAGTGGAAGGTCTGATGAAACCGTTAGCCAGGGACTCCTCAATGTACTCCTTCATAGCAGCACTCTCCGGAACCGACAGGGAATACAGGGAGCCCCTGGGAGGAACCGTACCCAGGTACAACTCAATAGCGCAGTCATACGGCCTATGGGGAGGTAACGTAGTGGCGCGTTGCTTACTAAAGACCTCAGCAAGATCATAATATTCCCCCGGCACATTAGTGGGCAGGCAAAACTCGAGCGCTCTCCTATCACCTCCGGAATCTCGGAAGGAACGTCCGATGATATTTCCCAATCGAAATCGGAACCAGAAAGGTTATCTTCCTCTATAGAACCCCCCACCACAAAGGGGTCCCAGGACAGACTCTCCTCTCCACTTCCTGTGAGGACGGAGGAAGTATCCTGGTCATTTGGTCATATATATTTTGCGAGCCTCAAACCACCACTCTGCTGCCAGATATGTAGTAAATATGGACTTTAACCTCTTGCTGCCAAACGCCCCCTAGCGGTAACGCGGGCGTTACGGAAATGATTAAATTATACAATAATATATACAAATTATTAAATATACAATAATTTCATTAATTTAAGAATATATAATAAACTGCTCACCTCAATATTTTGATTAAATATCCTTAAGATATATCCATTCCTTCTGGGAAAGTGGTTTTTAAGCCCAAAACGTCGAGTTAAAACTTCATAAATTACGTTGGAAACAACAACCTAATTTCCAACATGTATTGCAGCTTGATGTCACACCATAAACAATGTGCTGGTAAACTGTTCTGCTTAATTGTATTTCACAAAACTTTGGTTTGAAAAATTGTCATACCTTTAGACTTCAAGAAAAAATACTTTAAAACTTTCATACGGCTATACATGATTTTTTTCACATTTTAAACTGACTTGTGCTTTTCAGCACTTCATTATGAGTCGTTCGGCTGTGTTCAGTTTGGTGTTGTGAAACTCAGCCAGTTTCTGAAGTACCAATCCCGTGGCTTAGTATATTTTAGCCAAGGGGGTATTGTACTATTTTGCACAGTTATATGCAAAACCGTCGTCAATTGGGTGTATTTCTTTGACTGATAGCACCATAGGCCTATCTGAAGTGGAAAAAACGGGCATCTACCCGCCTCCACTGTGAGTGTGATTTGCTTTCCACTGGGTTTTTAAACTGTCTGTCAAATATTCCAGCCAATAGCGAAGACTCTTATCTTTCAGACAAGCCCTCATTCAACACAATGGGTTAGGTTGTCACAGAAATCCAGCTGCGCGTAAGAGGAGGAGGCGTACAAGCGTAATGTGCCTACCAAGATGGCGCAGAGTGTGTTTAGCTTGTAGCAGCTAGCTACATCCCGTTTAGCAAAGTATGATTCATTTGGTAACGGCGGCTGTTCACCTTTTTACTTTACAGTCTCTTTCATACAGTTTTTGGTTAGTTATGTCTAGGTTATTCAGGCGTTTCTCTGTGCAGCAGGTCCTAGCCCGAAGATGTTTTTGCGATGTTGTCTCAGTGACGCTGAGTGGTAAGCAAACATATTTCTTTGCCGGTATGCCAGTGCGAATTCACTGTTATGTATAAAACGAATCCCTCTGAATTAAATGAATATAGCTAACATTACTATATTGTAACAATGGCAAGCTAGCCATCAAAATTACACATAGCAGCTGGCTATCTATTTGTGTCTGAGACGAGCTGTTCCGAGTTTCTTTTGAATGAAATGGCGTCTGACGTGTTTGTTTAGAAGTTATTATTCCACATTAGTAAATTGTTCTGTATGCAGTACAACAGGCTGTGCAGGTAAACGAATAAGCAAATTATGCATGACGTAACATGAGGGAGAGATAACATGAGGATGAGTTTGTTGTTGATTATTATGCAGGGTTTTATTTTATCTAGGAAACTGGTGGACATTTGAAATCGTTTGCATAAGGTCCGTTTGCCTGGACTAATTTCTGGCTAATGGGGCTCTGGTGAGAACTACAAGATTGAGAACTACAAGATTCACTGTGCTGCTACATGGGTTTGGTGACTTTTTGGGGACCACGGGTAGGCTAGTTAGTTGTGTAATATGAAACACAAAGACACATCTAAAAATGAACTTTTATTGGCAGTTATCAAATTTTATTGTAAAACTTAAAAAAAGGAATCATATTGAGACTTTTCTGGAACCTTGCCATTTTGCACAATTTGGCACAATTTGTGCCAACTTTGGAAACCGAAATGGTTCACCTGAAAAAAAGCTCTGTAGAATTTGAATGGTTTGATATATTGACACCATATTTTTAGCAGAGATAGGCAGCATATTGAGGAATCACAAAGAGGAGTTATTTCCTCCATAGCACTTGTAGCTCATCAGGTAAAAAATCAGAAATTTGAATGTAGGTACCCGTTTTTTTTTTTCTCCACAATTTCTGTACATAAATTGTTGTAATTAAGTAGCAAAACGTGTCTGTATATGAATTATGACTGCTTAGTCATAATAGTGCAGTTCTCTGTTTTAATAAAAGCTATGAGCTATGCATATTTGTAGTCTTTACAGTTTTCGAGATAAACAGCTTTGTTGGTCACTAGTAAAAACAGGCGAGAATTGGTATATTTTGCCCTTGGTATTAAGAGGTTAAGGGTTGTTTCTCCTGACAAATTTTCCCATTGAACTCTATGGAAAAATAAGTCAGGAGAAGAAACCCTTCAAGTTATCCATCCATATGTACTGCATATCTGGCAGCAGAGTGATGGTTTAAGGCTTGTTTGATACGTCAGACCCTTGATGACTTAGAGCCATTTAGCCAACCATGTGTTCCATACTGTTCCAGTGTAATTTACAGCTAAATCTAGTCCCACCTCCCAATTCCCATAGAGATCCATTCAAATGCAGAGATGTTATAGTATCACTTGTAGGAGTACCAGAAAATAAGATATCAAGAGTCTTTTGATATTGTTCAGTCGCAGACATCAGGAAGTCATGGCATGCAAAGGATATGCGACCAAATATTAAAAATGATTACTTTATTCTCCATTATGTTAAACTGTCCAATGTTTTTTATGCCCAAAAATGGGGGGACTATGTACAAAAGGTTCTATAATTTCTAAACGGTTCATCCGATATGGATGAAAATAGATATCCTAAAATTAAAGCTGACAGTCTGCAGTCTTCATTGTATCCTTTCAAACTCAAAGTGCTAGAGTACGGAACTAAAATAACAAAAAATGTGTCACTGTCCAATGAATTATGGCGCTCACTGTATACCTTTTCCTGTAAGCAGTTTCAGTTGGGTAGTACTCTCCATGGATTAATAGGGCATACAAACTGGTGTTCCTGACACAATGGGTAATGCAATGTATCTGACAGTTCAAATCATGACTTAAACCAGACATTTAGTATTCAACACCCCAGAGACTATGCATTGTTAAAGCAACCTGGAACCTCTCACAGCTGAGACAATTAAATAGCTTTTTCAATTTTTGTTTAATAAAAAATCAAATCCTAAAATATAAATTAAAGCCTGGAGCTTGGTTGCTAAAGCAAACGTCCTTTGGTTTTGACGCAGAAGAGAAGTCTGTCACATTGATTAAATCCTCTCTCTCCAGTCAGCGCAAAGGCAAGAAAACAATTAAGCATCAAGCAACACTTTTCACTGTGCCACTTGACACAGTTTTTCACATTAGAGAGGCAATTGTCTGCAAAAATGTGCAAGACAAAGTAATTATTCCCAATCCCCCAGAAAAAGATTTTTAAACATTTTAATTAGGCCGGTGAGAATGATGACAAACATAATGGAATGCATCCTCACTTGTTTTGCTCACGCTGTCATGTCTTTCTAGGTTGTGATGGCCTTGTGCAACAAGGTGAAGGATTTTGCGGATAAATGGGAGTCATGTGTCTCCCAAGATTCTGTGCCTCTATTCTGAGACTGCCCTTTACAAAACAAGGTGAAGTTCAGCAAAGTTTCTTGGTAGCGGTGATCAGTCACGTCATTGTGGCTATGAGTAGCAGGGCCTAGAATACAGATCAGTTTTAATTGTAGCAGGTCTTATTGCCACTGTCTGTCAATTCAAACCTTTGAATTAAGGAAAATTTGCTCCCTTCATTCTGTTAAATGATGTATCCAATTAAACATGTTGGAATTCATGCTCTTCAGTCAAGGTTAAATGAAAGTTGCTTCTCCTGTCAGTAAGGTGATTAAATGCTGCCTACATCAGGCACATTTATGTGCAAAATTAAAATTTGGGTTTAAAGCTTGAATCTTTATGTGGGTCCGTTAATTATCAAGTGGTCTTGCTACATAAATGCCCAGTCCATTTCTTCTTAATCACCACAATCATTTAAAAAAATCTACATTAGTCTCCATATTAAAGCGGAATTCAATCTTCAATAAGTCTTTTGAATATGAAAAAAAGAAGATTCTTTGATCACCTGACTGTGTCCAGGTCTTAAGAAACACCATTCACTGAACATTTTATGTTAAAAAAGCCTTTGATCACAGATCCTTTTTCCCCCTTGAGAAGAGTTGGAATTTCTTGATGCAATTTTATAACTACCAGTCATTTATATACCTAAACATACAGTATATGCACATATATAAACTATTAAGATATTAACATGTTAAACCTCTAGTGATAATGGGATGCTGGTGTCCTTTTATCAGTTGAGTATGTTTAGAACATGATTTGATAGTGAAGCATTTATGAAATCCCCCCTGAGGCCCAAATTCAGAAAAGCATAATCAGGGATGCAGTAGAGATGGCTCCAGCTACTACTGACCTGAGACTGTCATGGTTTTGCTGCCGGCTCTGCCCTTTTTGTGGGCTTTGCCTTTTTGCCCCTCCCTCTCCGGCTTTAATTATCGTTTATTAGCTGCAGGTACACTTCAGCTACTTAAGCACCGCACCCCCTGTGTTTTGTGCTTTTGTGTCATACTCTGTCACTCTAAGCTTGGTAAACGGTATAGCCGGAGGACTGCTTTCCTTTTGTGTTTCAAAAGTAACGCAGAAACTTACAGTATTTGTGGTAGGTTTAGATCTTTAGGATCCCTTGCCTTTCTTTTGCTCTTTATTTTGTTACTGTTCCTTCGCCTACCTGTCCTCTCAGAGGCAGTTTGCCTTTGTTTACCTTTCTTTCGTTTCGCCTCTTAGTCAAGCTCATTTCTGTGTTATTGAGCTAGAGGCCTTTCTTTCCCCTCCTACTAACTGCTCGAGTCTGCTCGACTCTTCGCCCTCTTTCCTGGGTCATTTTGTGAATATTCGCTGGGAGGTATCTCCCTTTTGTGTTCTTTTTTCCCATTCCATTCACGGATTTCTCTTTCTTCCCTTGTAGTCTGCTTGAGTCGCCCTCGTTTCTGGGTTGTTTTCTGTTAGAGTTTCACTGGGAGTATTCTCTTTTTTTCTATTTCTTTCTCCTCCCCCCTCTTGTGGTGGGACGTTTTGTGGGTTCACTTTCTGAATCCCTCGCGGTCGCGTCTGGTCCTCCGACCCCCCACTCCTCACAGAGACAGGTAGGGCAGATTCAGATACAGCAAGTGTAATGATCAGTACATTAGGTCAGACACCCTCCTGACACTATAACTCGCCAGCTAATCAAGTGTGAGCTAAAACTTCAAGCATGCACACATTACACAAGTAGCTCAATAATACTTTATTCAGAAAATGCATACTTTTATTTGCCAGTTTTATGGTTTAACACGTGGACAGATGAGGAAATCAACTAATTCAGCTCCGGATTGAGCTTTGTGGTATAACATTCTCTTTACAGAAGTTGATAAAAAAAATGTTGAGTACACTGGTTGGCTGGATACGTGGTTGGCAAACTAAAGCAGGGCAGGTGAGGAGACAGGGCTGGAGCGGGCAAAACAGGAGGCAGGCTGGGCGGGCTGGAACGAGGAAACAAAAACAAACAGGTTATGTCAAGCAGAGTAACAAACAGAATGGTCGGGAGAAATCTCAAAATGGAGCTGAGAAAACAAACTGGCGAAGAGGGGAACTTAAATAGAGAGGGGAACAGGTGAGAAGGCTAATTGAATAATGAAAGGGAGTGAGGAATGTTCGAGAGGGAGAGTGATAGGCTGACTAATAAGGGGCGAAAACAAGGAACTAAACGGGGACCACGCCCAGCCTGCAACAAACACAGAAACGAGACGAACAGGGTAAACTGAAAAACATGACATGAAACAAAAGGAATGGGAAAATGAAGGAAACAAAAGGGAGGTGGACTGGATGTAACAGTACCCCCCTCAACGGGCGCCTCCAGGTGCACCACCGGGCTTGATTTTATCTGGGTGGTCCCGGTGAAAGTTCCAAATGAGGGAGAGGTCGAGGATGAGCTGACGGAAAATCCAGCTCCTCTCCTCGGGACCGTAACCCTTGTGGAAGTAAGCTGTTTTGTGAAACTGTTCTGTAGGCCCAAGAAAGCCTCATAAGCAAGCTTTTAGGTATATAAATAATTAAATAATACAGTCAAGATCTAGTGGAAAAGTACTGAGATGGGGGGGTGGCGAGAGGATACAGGATAGTTCTCTGTCAGCAAGGACGAGAGCATCTAGCACACCAGTCAAAACAGGAATGTTTTCCTCCTGTGTTCCATAACTAAGCAGGAGTTGTACTTATAACAATGGATAAGATAGATCATGCTGACCGAACAGGTGGGAGAAGAATACAAAATAAGGGAAATTAAGGAAAATTTCATGGTCTGATTAAAAGGCACAGGGGGAGAGGTCACAATTTTATTTGATAGATCAAGAGTGCCCCCAAGTGCATAGGGTAAGAACAGGCCATATAACATATTTATTTTTTGCCTAATTTGTTATTGGATAAAATAAGATATTATGAAAGGGTGTTACCACATATTATTGGTGTATTAGTAACGTAAAGGAGGAGTTATGATATTATATAAGCTAATGTTTGTTTTTGTTCAGGGAACTCCTAATCCTCTGCGTAGGGTATAGGACCTCCCGTTGGCGTCAATGCTTAATAAATGGTTAAACTGAATAGAAGACTGCTATTTCCTTCATCTTCATCTTGAGAATTCTTCAACTCAAAAACCCATCTCAAATTGAACCTAATGAGGAGAGAGGAAAGGACTTCCCTCCGCATATTTGGCAAGCCAGCCAGGACTCCAAGATCCCGGAAAGGACCGCAGGAGGGAACCAACGGTGTGCGGTGTTTTATCTTCAAGTTAGAGACCGGTCAATAGTGAGAGGTAAGCAGACACCTTTTTCATAAAAAGTCTGCAGAGAGGAATTACCCGCACTCCGTTGGCCCCAAGTGTGGTCCTACACCGGGTGACGGGGCTCCAGTGGGTGAGTGGAGAGAAAAAAGAAAAAAGTAAATAAATAGGATAAATAGGTAGAAAAATTGTGATGAAGTGAAATAAGCAGGAGTGTTGAAAAAGTGTTTGAAAAAGTGTGATTATTGTGAATATTACAACACTGTGGGGGAGCAATAGAGCTCCAAGTTAGCTAACCAAAATCTCTGAAATAATGAGAATTTCCGGGTTTCAAACAGTCCGCCACAAACGGTGATAGAGTGAAGCAGTCGAAAGATACTGCCACTGCTATATTACGGTAGGGACAGTTAGGGAAGCAGTGTTGAGAGAAATTTTAATTTAAAAAAAAAAAAAAGAAAAAAAAAAATAGGAGAGCAACGTTGTCTGTGTAAATAATTTTCGTAAATAAAACTATAATTTTTGTCATAATTTTTTGTAAATAGTACTATATGTATATACATATATCTCAATTAATCAAATTAGAACAAATACCGCCTCCAAGAAGTGTACCTCAAGATAGTTCTTTGGGTTGTGCTATTATTGTATTTTACAATAAGTTTGGGCTGGTTTTTTATTTTTTTATTTTTTTTATTTAACCTTTATTTAACCAGGATAGGTCCCATTGAGATTAAAAATCTCTTTTACAAGGGAGTCCTGGCCAAAACAGGCAGCAGCACAACATAAAACAAGTTATTGAAACAGACACAAAACAAAAAGACAATATTACAATATATAACATCCCAAAGAACAAAGTGCAGTACAAGCCATGTATCCAAGAAATTTGTTGTATTTTGGATGCTGTATATAATGCTGAAGGAAATTATGTAAATAACAGGGTTTTACTTAGATAGATAGTACTCCACTAGAAAAGGGGAAATATTATGTGTATGTTATTGTGTATGTTATTGTGGGAAAAGATACAGTGGGAGAATAATTAACATGAAAACAGTTATGTGGAGTGAAATCTCTGTGCTGCCATTCAGGGATTGATAAATTCCTACCCAAGGCCATAGAAACAGGAGAAACATTTGAAATATGTTTAGACTGGTGGGCAGACGGAGCTGTTTGGCTGGTGTGTACTCCATTGAGGGAATTGAGAACTGAAGAGGTAGAGGGGAAGTCAGCTCAGGGGCATTCAAGGGGAGGAGCTACGCGAGTCACAGTCACTAAGTGGGAACTAATAGGGTTAAAGATAAAGGCGTGGCTACCAAGGACAGAGTGGTCCCCTGAATTATAAATAAAAAAAAATATGGAGGCAAAGTTATTATAGTTGTAAGTTTTAATTTAGTTTTAATTTTTATTAGTTTTTAATTTCACTTTCTAATTTAGAGGGAGAGAAATTAAATATTGGTTTTGAATGTTTTAAATTACCCTATATGCAATCCAGATTTCAGATCACAGATCAGGAAGAGGATCAGAAACTAAAACTAAAAATAATTCATGATTCATTTTTATTTTTATTTTTTATTTCAGTTCGTTTTGCAACACTACATTGCAGTTTTAGTTTTGTTTTAGTTTTTAAAGTAACTTTAGTTTTTATTTTTATTTCAGTTAACTAAAATGTTTTTTTAAATTTTAGTTTCAGTTTTAGTTTCAGTTTCAGTTAACTAGAATAAGCTTGCATGGGCGTAAAGAAAAAGAAGGATTTGAAAACCCAGAAGGGTGAGCCTTAAAACCCAAGACCCAAGACAGCTCTCTCCTGCATGAGTGAGTTATTTCAAACAGACTATGGGCATACCATGAGAAAATGGGAAGAGTGGACAAGAGGTGGCCCCTTGGTATGAGGGAGGAAGGTAAGGAAGGTACTTTTGGGCTTCAATGCCTGCAATCAGTGGAAACAAGGAGAGTAAGGGCTGGAAAGGAAAGTTGCGAACTCACAAAGCCTAAATCAATGGACGAATGAGTCTTTCAGATGGAGAGCGACTGTGGAGAGGAAGGAGGAGCACCAGCCGAAGGAGGACCCCCAACCAGCGCCATCAGAGCGACCACCAGACGAACGGCGGCTGGCAAATGGAGCCATTAAGGCTGCAGGCCTGTATCCCCTATTGAACAACATTGGGAAACAAGAGGATCTGAGCCAGGGGCCTGAGACTACTGTGAGGATGAGGCCAGAGTTGGTGAAAGTGAAAGCGACCCTGGAAGTAGAAGGTAATTTGGAAACTGTTTTAATAAGATCAAAAGCTACAGCAGCAGGCCCAGAGGAAGGAGAATCAGAGACAGCCCAGAGTGACAGCCGAGGAAACGAGGGAAATCCCGCAAATAGCACACCATGCCCAAGCCTCCACACACCTCATGGCGGGCCAGAGAATCAGGGAATGACAAGTTGCAAGAAAGAAACAGTCAAGTCGTCGGGGGCACGTGAATCTGAAAGGAGCAGCAAGCTAGGATGTGCCACCGGATATCAACAGGCAATGGAAGAAGCGGAGGGAGGTGAGAAGTGAGAAGAAGGTGTGAGAATGTGAGACGTGAGAAGAAGGTGTGAGAATGTGAGATGTGAGAAGAAGAAATGAAGAAGAAATATGAGAAGAAGAAACAAAACCGGCAGTTTTTGTAGGCGGCAGTATAGTATAATGGTTAAGGAACTGGCCTCGATTCCCAGGTCGGACACGGCCGTTGTACCCTTGAGCAAGGTACTTAACCTGAATTGCTTCAGTATATATCCAGCTGCATAAATGGATAATATGTAAAAAAAAAAAAACATGATAAAAAATAATAAAAAAGTTGTGTAAGTCGCTCTGGATAAGAGCGTCTGCTAAATGCCTATAATGTAATATATAATGTAATGAAAGGAGAATCAAGAAGAGCGGGAAGAGACCCACGGAGAGGAGAATATGACATGAAATGGAAAGTGAAACTAAGGTCAACTGCCCTTCCCAGAGATGAATCAAGCTCCTCTGATAGAGAAGAATCAGATGACAGTACAACAAGGAAGAAGAAGAAAGTGACAAAGGAAATGCTGAAACAAACCCTAAAGGAGGTGAAAAAGGCAGAACAAGCACTCGCAGCAATGAGTTCAAGAATTAAAGCAGGTCTACGGTACCAGTAGTGATATCCAGAACAGTGCCAGCAAAATCCTCAGGAGGAGCGGCAGAAGAAGAAGAGCACCTGATCGATACATCCCAGGGGAAGAAGGAGATGAAGAGGATGAAGAAACCTTCCTGGCCCCATTGCAAGTCCTACCCCAACCAGGGAGACAACAGCCACTCAATAAGTACACCCCATGGTCGTCAATGGACCTGGAGAACATGGTTAAGGATTTACCAAGAATAACAGATGGAGCAGGGCCATGGATAGCGAGGGTAGAGATGAGGTCGACTAACCTGCCACTGTGCATGGGAGATGTTAAGCAGCTACTAGCAAGATGTGTGGGGCACAAGGTCGCGGAAATAATGGACCTGGCAGGCCTGAAAGGAATTATGGACACCCACAAGATAGACGGAGAATCATTCAACAGAAACAGACCAGGTGTGTGGGCCGCTGTGAGGGAGTTGTTTCCACATAAAGCAAACTTGCAGAGATAACGAGTGCAAAACTAAAAGAAGGAGAGGACATCCATGATTTTATCAACAGAATGCAGGAGACATGGAACACAAATATGGGACAGCTATTTGATGCATCGCAAGGAACATCGACAATGTTCTTTCACATGTTGTGTAAAGCATTGCCCGATCCAGTGATAAAGGCCCTAAGCAAGGTTGTGGGGCTTTCCCAGGAGAATTGGGATAAACAAAGAGCCCATCTTGTCCACCACATGAAGCTGCACAGGGAAAATATGAAGACCTCAGAAGGACAGAATAAATCTCTAAAGAAGAAGCTGTTACTTCTCCAGATAGCCGAAAAGGAGAAAGAAGATCAGGGAATTCAAGCAGCAGTGATAACCCAGCAGATACAGACACCCCCACCCTCACAACAAGTCCAAGGAGGACAGGGCCCATCCATCGAATGGGCTGGACCAAATTTCCAAAGGCCAGTGTCCCCATGGACAAACCAGGGCCAGTGGCAGCAGAAAGGAGACTGCTGGAAATGCAGAAAGATGGGACACTGGGCCAGAAACTGTCAGAGAGGAAGAGGAAGGGGAGGATTCCAATCAAGAGGCCGCATGAACCAAGGAGCAAATCCTGGGGGGTGGCCCCAGACAATGCCATCACATCAAGGACCCGAGAACCAGATAACAATGACCCCACAGCAAAACATGTTTGGGCAGTAGCAGGAGGGATGGCAGCCACAACAACAATGGGGGATGAGTCCCCATCAGAATCCCCATCAATAGGGATGCCTTGAGAATCCCACACCCCTAGGAGCAGAGGGAGAGTGTGAGGCAAGGGAAATGCTATCTATAACATCCAGCTGTGCCACAAATGAACCACAAATTGATATTCTCATAAGAGGGAAAACATGCAACTTTTAAATAGATACTGGGGCAACCTACTCCTGTATTGGTCTGGATGGAGCACACTTGCCACTTACAACACATCATATTAAAGCAAAAACTGATAATGGGGGAGCAACAAATTGCGGCAAAACTCCTATATACCCCTAACGTACCCGTAAACTTGCTAGGAAGGGATCTGCTGTGCAAATTGAATGCCACCATTTCATGCACGCCTCAAGGGCTGATTTGCATTTCCTGGATCATCTGGACAATATGTGATGGACATGTTAAACAAGGAACAGGGTGAACCCACGCCTCCATTCGGAGACCAGAAGTCTACTGGGGACAGTTACCACAAGAAAATAATTTGAATGAATATTGGAAGCTATGGACAAGAACATGCCCGGTACTGAAAGAAAGTATCAGCAAGACAGAAATCAGGGATCAGCTCCACATGACCTTATTCTTCGACCCGACGGAAGAAGATGAAGAGTACGCACAGGACAAGGAGATAGACGGAAAACAGGGAGTGATACATGCAAGAGGCATCGGAAAAGAAGGGGTCAGGGCTACGATAGCTCTGGGGGAGAAGAACTTACCAACAGATGGTACATGGTGGTACATGGTGGGGGAAAAAGCAACTCCTCATGTAACGTTGGGTGTCAACCCAGAATTTGAAACAAAAGACATTGGACCGATGGTAAAAAGAATGATGCAGCAGCAGTATCTCCCTACTAACATACCCGGATTGTTGAATGGTGTCTGCCCCACAGATTGGTTCTTATCATTGGACCTAAAGACTCCAGTACGCATGGCGAAACACACACTTGGAAGTGGAAGCAATAATGACGCTCACAAAAGAACAAAAGGAGTACCTACAAGATGTCCCAAAAGAACTCTGGGCAGAAGGGGGGAAGCACTCTCATCCAGTACGTGGACGACCTTCTCCGATGCAGCCCAAGTATGACTGCATGCAAATAGGACAGTAAGAAACTGCTACAAGAACGGGCACTAAAAGGCCACAAAGTATCTAAGTCAAAGTTACAGTTTTGCCAAGAACAAGTGCAGTACCTGGGTCATACTCTTAAGGAAGGGAGCAAAAGTATTTCTGCAGAACGAATTGAAGCAATCATGAAGGTGCCCAGACCGAGAACGGTGAAAGAAATGCAGAGATTCCTAGGAATGACGGGGTACTGCAGGCAGTGGATTTGTGACTATGCGGAAATGGCACGGCCACTAAGAGATTTGTGCCTAAATATAGCAGGAAGACACCAAATTGAATGGCTCCCAGGGACAGAATCAGCTTTCACTGGACTTAAGCAAGCATTACAAACAGCTCCAACTCTGGGACTCCCAGACTACAACAAACGGCCACAGCCACAGCAGTACTGACCCAAAAAGAGCAAGAAAGATACAAACCCATTGCCTATTTCAGTATGAGACTAGATGCAGTAGAAAGAGGACTCCACACATGTGAGAAAGGACTGACAGCAGCCGCCTTTGCAGTGGAGAAGGCAACGCCAATAACGGCAGGGCATGAAGTTACCCTGTATGTGTCACATGCAGTAGAAGCACTACTCAGTAGAGGGAAATCGTCCCTAACTCATCGGAGAGTATCAGGATATGAGATCCTACTCACACAGCCAGGATTGACCATTATCAGATGCAAAGCTGTGAACCCAGCGGAATTAATGATGACCCCAGAAGAAGGCCAACCACATGAATGTGAAAGAGTGGTGGAAGCAGAAGCAAGAGCAAGAGAAGACCTACACCAAGAACCACTGATGGCTCCGGACCACGTGTTCTTTGTGGACGATTCATCATCCATTGATCCCCGCACAGGAAAAAGGAGAGCCGGATATGCTGTAGTACGACAAGAAGGGCCATGGACATATCAAACGATCGAAGAATTGGCTCTAAACCCAGGGACAAGTGCCCAACAGGCAGAGCTAGTAGCCCTGGCAAGAGCCTGTAGAAGGGGTACAGGACAAACCGTTAATATCTACTGTGACTCAGCGTATGCTTGTGGGGTATATAGTACACATTTTGGGGGAATATGTGCAAGACGAGGGTTTCTCACTGCAGGGGGAAACCCTCTAAAAACATTTTTGAGGTAAAAGAACTGTTGGAGGCCCGCAAAAATTATAATTATAAAGTGCGTAGCACATACAGGCGGAACAGATTCTGTGTCAGCAGGAAACGATTATGCAGATAAAGCTGCTAAACTAGCAGCAGAGGAGTTGGCATACTGGCCTACCGCAGATCAACAGGTGCTTCTGAATGTAGAGGCACAAGAGGCTTCTACAGTGTCAGAAAAGGTGCAATGGGAAAATAGAGGATGTGGGTTAGATAAGTCTACAGGAATATGGCGGCAATGTACAGGGAAAGCAGGGAAAGCAATCGCACCAAGCGCACGCGGATTCTAAAACTGTAGCTAAAGCCTTGGCAAGAGAAATTTCCCCCAGATTCGGGGTCTGTCAGACCCTGAGCAGCGACAATGGTTCACATTTTAGGTCTGACATGGTAGCAGATGTTTGTAAAATGACAAGTATACAGCAGAAATGTTCATGTGTGTACCATCCCCAGGCAGCGGGTATAGTAGAGAGATGCAATGGAACACTAAAAAGGAAATTACGGAAAATATGTAGGCAAACAGGGATGAGATGGGTACAAGGTCTACCATTAGCACTCATGGCCATGAGAAATAGTCAGAATAGATTTATCCATTTGACACCCCATGATCACACATATCACATATACTGACTACAGTACACTAGGCAGGGGATTAGGCACCCCAAACCTAGTGTACAACAGGCGGCGGCGGAATTGCAAAGTTCCGAGGGCACGTTAAAAATGTAGTATAGTGCAGGGGAGAAGACTGAAGGCCCCTGTGTCTGATGAAGTATGAACTAACATACTGCCGTGGTACCGTCTAGTCGGCGTAGTTGTTACATGTAAGTATGCAGGCACTGCGTGGTACGTGCATGACAGTCCACACCTAGCAGAGGGGCGTAAGAGACGACCTCTGTGAACAGGCAAGGCTGGTGAAAACGGTCAAAGTTTCTATACCCATAGCAAAGTGGGATAGGGATCAGACCGTCGGTTCCCAACTGGGTGGCTGGTTACCACTATGGGGCTCGGTGTTTAGACGCTGGGCTGGGGATCGCTATCGACTGGGTCACCGGCCGGTCCGGTCGCATAGAGCAGTAAGACATGAGTGGCGTCCCTGAAGTGGAGCCCATGGCCGCTGCGCTCGGCTCAATGTACAGTCAGGCCACTGTAAGCTGAAAACGAATGCGTTAGTAAGCGAGCAGTGCTTTCTGTGATCAGAGTTTCTGAAAAGGAGACGCCTGGGACACTCAGAGGAGTCGGGTGGAAGGAACTCAGCGGAAAGGGATCCAGCCTGGAGCTGTGCCCGAGAGAGGGAGGCTCGAAGGATCAAAGTGGAAGAAAAGAACAACTCAAAGGGGACATAATAAAGCCCCAACTGACTAAAAGCCTAGGATAGATAAACCAGACACATAAATAGATTAAGGAAAAGGGCGAAGAAGGTAGGAGATGCCTGAGTGAAGTGCTAGTAACCTCTCCTCAGGCTTCTCAGGTCATGGGCTCCTAAGGAGAGGAAGACGACATTACAAGTATAATCCAATTATTTTTATATAATCTTTGTATAATTATAGCAAATCAAATCAGATAATCACTAAACACAGTAGCCTTTTGATTAACTTTTTGATGTTTTGATATTTACTTTTTGATAGATCCTCTGTTAATTAGAGGAAGTATTAACTTAGTTAAATTATGCATGCATGAAATTATGCATGCATGAAACTACAAATGTTTATTTTTATCATACAATTGAAAAGTCATAACCCCACCAGGTGAAGTATCAACAAGAGAGTGTGAGACCGAATGCTCTCAAAGGGGGGAATATGTGGAAGTAAGCTGTTTTGTGAAACTGTTCTGTAGGCCCAAGAAAGCCTCATAAGCAAGCTTTTAGGTATATAAATAATTAAATAATACAGTCAAGATCTAGTGGAAAAGTACTGAGATGGGGGGTGGCGAGAGGGATAGTTCTCTGTCAGCAAGGACGAGGGCATCTAGCACACCAGTCAAAACAGGAATGTTTTCCTCCTGTGTTCCATAACTAAGCAGGAGTTGTACTTATAACAATGGATAAGATAGATCATGCTGACCGAACAGGTGGGAGAAGAATAAAAAATAAGGGAAATTAAGGAAAATGTCATGGTCTGATTAAAAGGCACAGGAGGAGAGGTCACAAACAATTTTATTTGATAGATCAAGAGTGCCCCCAAGCGCATAGGGTAAGAACAGGTCATATAACATATTTATTTTTTGCCTAATTTGTTATTGGATAAAATAAGATATTATGAAAGGGTGTTACCACATATTATTGGTGTATTAGTAACGTAAAGGAGGGGTTATGATATTATATAAGCTAATGTTTGTTTTTGTTCGGGGAACTCCTAATCCTCTGCGTAGGGTATAGGACCTCCCGTTGGCGTCAATGCTTAATAAATGGTTAAACTGAATAGAAGACTGCTATTTCCTTCATCTTCATCTTGAGAATTCTTCAACTCAAAAACCCATCTCAAATTGACTCTAATGAGGAGAGAGTAAAGGAGTTCCCTCCGCACCCTCCCAGTCCACCAAGTACTGGAACCCGCGACCTCTGTGGCGGATATCTTGGATCCGGTGCACCGTATAGGCGGGAGCGTTGTCGATGATCCGGGGATCAGCCAGAGGGTTTGGTAGGCTGTGCTATGCAGGGTACGAGTAAGTGTTGGGTTCTTGACCCCCCCCCCCCCCCTCTGGGCACACCCGATACACAGGATTCTCACTCACTCTTTCCTTCAAAACATAGACTATCTTTTCCCAATAGGACCTTAATTTTCCTGGTCCGCCTCTCTTGCTCAGGTTGTGGACTAGTACCTGATCGCCAGGTTGCAGGACCACCCCTTTTAAATGCCGATCATAGTATTTTTTTCCTCTAGCACTAGACCGTTTACTGTTGTTGGATACAAGCTTGTATGCTTCGGTCATTCTCTCCACCCACTTCTCTGCATAGCCCCGAGGTGGATGTGACTCCTTGTTTGAATCCAGGCCGAACAGCAGGTCGACAGGCAAATGAGGGTGGCGCCCATAGAGAAAAGAAAAGGGTGAGAACCCTGTGGCCTCGTGTTTGGTGCAATTATACACATGCACTACTTGTGATAAGTGTTCCTTCCATCGGTCCTTCTCCTTTTCCTCATCCAACATCTGAAGTAGGGTCCTGTTGAATCTTGTTGTAGACTACTCACTAGGAAAGGGACGTTGACCTCTTGGCAGAAGAATTCACACACGGAGTTTCACACCATGTTGCTGGAGAGCCTTGAGGACTTGGCGGATTGCTTTCACGTGTTCTTCAAAGGACCTTGCAAAACACAGGACATCATCCACGTATGGTATGCAGCAGTCATCCCTAAGAGAGCCCAGCATCTCCTCCATGCTTCGCTGGAACGCTGCAGGCGCGTTGGACAGTCTGAATGGGCGTGATAAAGGCAGTGAGATGTCGGGAGCCCTGAGCCATGTAGCCCTGATGGTAAGCTTTCTCCTAGTCTAAGATGCTGAACCAGGAGTAGCCACCCAGGGTGTCTGTCAGGTCTGGAATTATTTGTAGTGAGTGTCTGTCAGGTATTGTCTTCTGGTTCAACAGGCGGTAGTCAATACAGAGGCACAGTGTTCCATCCCATTTTCAGACACACACGACGGGGGCGGATTAAGGAGACTTGTATTTCACTATCCACCCTTTAGCTGAAAGGTCCTGGATGTATTCTTTGACTTCCTTGAACAATGGCTTTGGAACTGATGAGTAGGCCCCCTGCACGGGAATGTCATCTTTCAGGTATAAGGACATCTGCAGGTCTGGTATGCACCTAATGTCGTTGCTGTCCTGAGCGAATGCTGCTGATTCCTCGTATAACATCTTCTTAACTACCTCTTGTTGTCTTTCGTCTAGGTGACTGGTGTCGACTGGCAGATGCCACAGTGCCTGCTTTCCATCAGCTGGTGGAGTTGCGATGCTGTTGACCTTTACGTCAGAGTGGACCTTAGCTTTCGTCGGCGAGTTAGTCTCAACCACCTTAGCAATGGGCTGGATGCTACCCAGGGCTGTCTTTCGCTGCAGGGTGATGTGTTGTTTCGTATTGTTTCCTATCGGCCCCGTTACATATGGCCTTCTTGGGTCCTTAATCTCTAGTAAGCCTCCCCCCAGGTCCACTTGTTCTAGCCACACACTGTCATCATCTGGCTCAAACAACATCAGAGGGTTGGATGGGTCAATACTGGATGGGACTTTGTATTTGACCCAAGCTATCTAGCCAGCGAGTATGACTACACGCTGGTGGCCAACTCTTAGGCGTCCTTGTTGTACACTTGGTCTCATTGTCTGCACAGACCTCACAATGGCATTGGCTTTGTCAGTCGGGATGGGGATGGCCCCAAAGAGTAGGGTGAAGAGGGTGGGCATGAGTTGTTCTGGTTGCCCTTGGATCAGTTCTTCCAGTACATTGAAACCGAGCAGCAGTCTCTCCAGTGGTAGACTACACACTAGGAAAGGGACATTAATCGACAGGTTGGGGTCTTCATTCCCAGGTATGTTGACTGTTATGGCAACCCAGCTGTTGAATGGGATAAGGTCTCCATTTACTGCATGAACCTCCAGATACCCTTCATCGCTGATGATTTCCCGGAGTGACCGGATGTCAAGGTCAGGTAAGTACTTGGCTTTCCAGTCGTGGCCTACCATGCTAACTTGTGCTCCCGTGTCGAGCAAGACACTTACTGCTAGGCCATTCAAGTAACATTGGGTCAGGGCTTTTATTAGCCTGGCGATAAGCCCGGTTTTATCAGCTGGTGAGTCTGGCGACGATAAAGTAGGGGTCTTTACCTGCTTGTGTCTGCTTTGCATGCTGGCTACGCCAGGCCCTAGGTGAGGCGGTGTACTGATGCGACTACAGGGCTCTGCATTGGGCCCAGTTCTCTGTGCGCCCTTAGGTTGGGACTCTTTTTGGGATCCGGTCACTGGATGTCCCCAGGCAGTGACCGGTTCCCGTTTCCCTGGTGGTTTGGCCTCTTGATACAACTCACAGCCCTGTGGACCCTCCTCACCACAAAGGAAGCAGTGGCTACAATTTGATGTGTTCTGTTCGATACACCTTGGACAGCCATATTTTTTTTTCTCTCTTGTCGAAGACCATCGGCCTGATTAGCCTGACTGCCGCACCTGTGTTGGCTGTCTCATGGAGTCTACGAGGTTATTGAGTGCAACTATTTTGTCTGTGAGTTGCTGGATTGTGTCTGTCTTGATTTTGCGCTCAGGCTTCTCTTGGCTCGCACTGGAGTCTTGTACGGCATTTGCTCCAACAGGCACACACTGTGCCTGTGAGGAGTTTTGACGTGGTGCTGGGCCTAGCCTACACTGCCTCTCATTTTCTTCACTTGTCATCCTCATCACGTCTCACTATTGCCTCATCACTGACATCGCCGTCTGAGAGAAAAGGTTTAAATTCTCGGCGGTGTGTTGGCACCCGAGCCCCTGGTATACAGTGTGTAAGATCACATCTTGCACTGTAGTTGTGTTGTATTTATAGGATTCGCTGTTTTAGTCCGATTGCACGAAAGAGTAATTGCTGTTTCACGCTGTTCTTGCCTGGCACACATTAGTTCTTAATAATTCAGTGCTATTTTTTTCCTTTAAGTGGGACTGAAGAAATCCCTTAAATTTGACTCTTGTCATGTTATCTTTACTTATTAACATATCCTTGAAATGTCCAGGTTTTGTTATTCTGAGTACGCCTCTTATTATCTCTGAGTCACTGAAACCTTCTTTAACTCCTTCCTCTATCTGCTTACAGATGCTGTTTTAGTTCACGTCGGATGTTTGATCTCCGATCTGACCGCTCTGCACTTTGAATTCCCTGCGGTGTAGGTAGGAGAGGTCTCTTAAGGAAACCAGCTGTTCATGTGTTGGGTGTGTAGTGCTCTCAGGTCACAGGTTTCTGTATGGTGTGTCACTCTGTTGTGATGTGGACAGTGTCAGTGATGGTGGTGTGGGCACTGGATGTGCGGTAGGTGATGCGTATACTGGTTGTGGGGTAGGTACAGTAATACATTGGCGGAGTTTCTTATCAAGCTCCTCATAGCTAGTGAGCATTTGGTGTAAGTCAGTACCTGATGTTGCATCGACTGTGCTAACTGTGGTGGCACTGGTGGTGTCATTGGCTAGAGTAGAATTTACTGGAGTGGTACTAGCCATATTAACAGCTGAATTACTATGAGCCAGACTAGCTGCAATTGTGTCAGCTGCATTAGTAGGCGGAGAGGTTGTGAGTATATCATGAGTTCCCTCATTTACACTTGTGTCAAACTGTGGTGTTACAACAAAGGCATCAAGATCATCTTTTAAAGCCAACAATGCAGTCATGCCCCTATCCTCTAACTCAAGTAGAGGCTTACTGTACATGAAGGCACTGATGTACTTGTAGCAGCCTTCATAGTCTCCCTCCACAAGCTCTGATGGGTCTTTACCTGGCACTGGACCCACAGCTTGGGAAAAATTTGGAAAAGTTCCTCCATCGGGAGAGTGAGCAGGCTTTTTCTGATGGCACACACCAGACTCTTCCTCTCACTGTCCGACATTGTAACCTCTCCCTCTTCCTCCCGTGCGGTCACACAGTCCAGGACATACTCACGCCAGATCTCAACTCGCAGTTTCACAGGTGTCAGGGATGATTGCAGCAGCTCTCGTTCCATCTACCCGCGTCATGGACCACAACAGTAGCTCCACCTCGGTCCCAGGTGTCGGTTATCACTGGATCAGCTCCCGCCCTGTAGGTGGCGCCGATCCCGGATGAGCCCCCAATAATCTGTTGCACCTCCCGAGTGCGGGTTGGGTACAGCAGTTTATATTTTACTATTTAGGATGAAAAGAATGAGACGATGAGATGCTTAAGTGTGGTGTTCACAATGGCCGTCCTCAGACAAATCTTTTATTAAACAGAAGAAAGGTTCACTTCAGTGCAAGTCAGTCTTTAGTTATATCTTTTTTCTTTATAGAAATACTTTTCCTGATGGTCATAGTTTTCCAAAATTCAATGTGAATACAAATATTAAATTTTCTTTCCAATATAAAAACACACACACCATTCACATTCCATTTAAACTTACATTTCCAAATTCAATGTAAATAAAAATGTTCACTTTTCTTGTAAATACAAAAACACACAACATTCACATTCCATTTAAATTCACATTTCCTCCCAAACACTACATTCATGTTGTCTATCCATGCAAATCAGCCAGTGTATACATATATGCATATGTTGTATATTGAAGTCACTTCAGTAATGTGAAAAGAGACTGGACCAATGCTACAGTGCGTGAAAGAGCACGTCCATGTACGTGCTGAGCTCACACCACATGACGTGAATAACGGGGTTAATGAACATGCTTGCCAAACTAGTCAATGTCAATGAATAAGATAAGTACACTAACAATGCATTCACTCATTTAAAATATACACAATAAATTGAATCATTTATGCACTGGTACAATCTTCAGTATTTATCAAGATGAGTATTGTTTCCAAAGAACGAATTATACCGATGCTTGCAAATGCATTTGTAGAGAACAGTAAATGAAAGCGCGCCAAAACTATGCTAACGCTATTCAATATAAACCCATACATCCTGTTATCTAAAGCTAAGGCTAAACAATGTAAGTGAATGGCAAGATGAGCTAACGTTACATCAAGCTAAGCTACTGGTGTTATCGTACATTTGGGCACGTTAATACATAAAAATGCAGTGCAATACAAACAGGTAATCATGAGGATTCAAGTGTGCAGGAGCATTTCTCATGAACGTGAGCCTTGCTTTTTGGAAATAAATGTTGTTACGCTAGGTGCGCTAATACGCTAACACATATCCACCATCTCGTAGCTGCATAAAACGTACTGTTACACACTTTCAAACACTTACACATTTCAATCAACGTTACGATGGCATTTTATGATATTCGACATGCTTGTGGGCATTAATACCAACCTATTTAGGATGAAAAGAATGAGACAATGCTTAACTCTATTTACTTTGGCCCTCCAGAGGCAATTTACACCTGGTTTCTACTAGTTTTATTTAAATGTCAATATCTCAAAAAATATTCCCTGCAAGTTCGAATTGACGAAGAAGCTGTATTATTCAGAAATTTGCAACAGAATACATTTATTTCAGAATAGTGACATACAGTATATATATAATAACCATAACATACATAGGCTAATGTATTTAAATACGCTTTTAAAAAAACATACAAAAGTGCGTGTGTATTTACACAACATCAACGTATTTCAGCGTATTTCAGTGCGACGGGTGGTCGCTGTGGAAATGTCGACTGAACGGGACTTTGGCGAAATGTAACAAGATAAACTCTTCAGGGTTAATCAGAAAACAGCTGTAGCTGAGAAAACTGGGAAGTACTTGGTTTCCTAAACATATTTATCCGAGAGATTTTGGAGAAAAAAATTTGGTGTCTTCTAAACCGAAAGTGCATCAGGTACTGTATATAGTACAGTAAGCAAGGGAAAACGGCGAATGCTCATTTGTACAACGTTTTAAAAAATATATTATTGTTTCTATACGTGAACATGATTTTCTTAGCGTGTATAAACGGTGCATTTCATGCATTTTGCAGTCTGTGGCTGTGGCGAGAGGAGGGTCATAAGTGCTTTGGGCTATTAATAGCATCCTCCTATTTTATGGCACTGCAGTGTAACTGGAGAAGCTGAGGTTTTCGCAAGTGGCTACCCTTTTAAAAAATACTGTGTCAAAATTTACGGGGTTTTCTTAAAGCTGTAGTTTATCATTTCAGACAAACATGAATACTGTAATTGAGACGGATACGTCTCAACCACTAGGGGTGAAGTTTATAGAGTTAAGTGTGGCGTTTACAATGGGCGTCCTCAGACAAATGAAAACCGGAAGGAACCAGCACAGTATTCTTGTAGGATGTCCACAGTCCAGAAAATACACACATTGCAATTAAAAAAATATGAAGGATGCAGAATAAGGTTAAAATTCAGTTAACATGGTGACATTTATCCTCGATTTTTAACCGTAGGCTATCGAAAAAACCTTATGCACAGTGAATCGGCTGTGGCCTAGGCTATTTGAAAAACAATAGATGCAATATTCAATGGACAAGGTTTTGAACTTTTTTCAGGCAAAACCATTCTATTTACTTAAAGGCTGTAGGCCTAGATGAACAGAGCTGTATTGTAATGACATCTGAAGTGCATTTTCAGAACTCAAATGTCCGTCTGTTGCAGTGCGCGAGTTTTCCATTGAATGACAATTCACGCATTAGGTGTAAATGACAATTTGCGCATTAGGCTTGATATAGGAGTTATCAGCAAAGTTTTAATGGATAGCCATTGTCCCATAACAGAAGATTGAGCCCGTAGAAGATTACAGGAATTATTGGCAAATATAGGCCAATAATTGCTAAAAATATATTGCAAGTCATAGCTTGATCCAGGATAATTGCGAATAGTGTTACATCCGCCGTTTCCCTCCAGTCCATCTTCCTATCGTTCTCCCTGTTTTCCCCATTCCTCTTGTTTCATGTCACGTTTTTCTGTTTACCTTGTCTGTCCTTCTGTGTTGTGCAGGCTCGGCGTGGTTTCCCTGTTCATTCATCAATTTCCCCCTAGTTGTTCCCCAGCCAATCACTCGCCTTCCCCGCTCGCATTCATTACCTCATTCACATTCCTCATGCCTGGTTCAATTACTGATCTCTTTTCCACTTGTTTCTCTCCCTATTTATGTCGCTTCCTTTGTTTGTTCTGTGTCAGTTCGTTCCGTCTCTGTGAGTGTTTAACGTTTACTCTGCCTCTGTTTGTTTGATTCTAACTTGTCAGTCTGTTTCTAGTTCGCCTGTCCAGCCCGCTTTCCTGTTCCTGCACTCCTGTGTTCGCCTACCCTGCATCCTGCTCATCACCCAGCCCATCTGTCTGCTTCCCTGTATCCCGTTCGTTCCTGCCCTGTTCCTGCCAGCCCTTAGTCTTGTCAACCCCGCTTCCAGACCCTCACCTAGCGCCCTTGTTTGCTGTTTCGCTTGCTTTCCAATAAATTATTCGGTCCGATACGGAGTTCCTATTGGGTCTGTCTCCGGGTCTTGCTTTTGGGTCCAGTCAGTTTGAGGAACGTAACAAATAGTCTTGTAAGGGAAAATTTTATGTCTGTGCTTTGCTGAAATGTATTAAAAAAACTGCTTGAATAAGCTACAGAGTTGACGGGGGGGGGGGGGGCATTGACAGCTCAAGGTTGAAAGAGAGGGACATCTTGTTCTGTCAGCTTTCATGCTATCTGTATCTGTCTGCAGTTGGGTGCGCTTGTGTGAGTCAGAAACTCTGACCTACGCGAGCACAACTTTGTTGCCAGAAGAAACTGTGGGCATTGTGCATATTAAACTAATAATGTTGCACGTGAAGCCCGGCCAGTGGGAAACTACTGAGCTGAGACCTGCTTGTTAGTCACGTCATATCGCGAGGCAAGGCCTTGTGAGGGAGCGTGGTGATAAGTAGACGCCCTGCTGGTGTGTTAAGATATATATACAGATCCTTTCCAAAAAATTTGAATATCATGGAAAAGTTTTTTTTTCTCCATAATTCCATTCAAAAAGTGAAACTTTCATAGATTCATTACACACAAAGTGAAATATTTCTAGCCTTTATTTGTTTCATTTTTCATAATTTTGGCTTACAGCTCCAGAAAACCCCCAAAACAGTATTTCAAGAAATTAGAATAGTGTGTCGAAAATCAGCATTTACTTCAGTTATTTCAGAGAATGAATGTTTTAGACTGAGTGTCACACTATCATCTAATTTACTCAAAACACCTGCAAAGTTTATCTCAGTTGGGTTCAGTATGGGGAAGACTGCAGACTTGACAATTGGCCAGAAGACCATCATTGACACCCTCCAGAAGATGGGTAAGCCACAAAAGGTCATCGCTAAGGAGGCTGGCTGTTCACAGAGTGCAGTGTCCAAGCATATCAATAGAAAGTTTAGTGGAAGGGGAAAATGTGGCAGGAGAAGGTGCACAAGCAAAAGAGATGACCGTAGGCTTCAGCGGATTGTCAAGCAAAGACGATTCCAAAATTTGGCGGAGATGCAGAGGGAGTGGACTGAGGCTGGAGTCAGTGCTTCAAAAACCACCACGTACAGATGTATCCGGGACATGGGCTACAATTGTCGGATTCCTCAAGTCAAGCCACTCCACTCATTCTCTGAAATAACTGAAGTAAATGCTGATTTTCGACACACTATTCTAATTTCTTGAAATACTGTTTAGGGGGTTTCTGGAGCTGTAAGCCAAAATTATGAAAAATGAAACAAATAAAGGCTAGAAATATTTCACATTGTGTGTAATGAATCTATAATCTATGAAAGTTTCACTTTTTGAATGGAATTATGGAAAAAAAAAACTTTTCCATGATATTCTAATTTTTTGGAAAGGATCTGTATATATAAGCTTCTCATTTTTTATTCCTGCTTGCAAGAGAAATAAAGTCTTATTGTGTTTAAATTGGTCTCTGCTGTGGAATCATATTGGTATGATTGACAACTTCAGCCCTGGTCATAAGAAGGGAAAATAGAATTTCCATCACAATTTGGCGTAGTCGGCAGGATCTGTAACTTAATTCTTCCCTCTACAGACTTGTTCTTTTCACTGAGAAGTGCACTGCCGAGGAGACCGGGATAGCTTCGTGACTCGATACCAACAACCTCTTCCACCGGTATACTGTAAACAGTTTCCACCAAAATGAGATGGTGGTAGCCTGATCGGAGACAGTGAGTATGTCTGTCTTGGGTAATTAATAAGAGATCCGAACAAAGGACCAGTAGCGCTGAGGCCATAGCAGAACAGCGGGCATCTAAAAAAGAGGGGCAGACGGGCTCTCCTGTCTTTACGGTGGGACCGTATAGATAAACAGGTTAGACAGGGAAGTACTTCATCAGTATCTTGGGCTTAAAACCCCAAATGACTTGGTATCTTGGGCTTAAAACCCCAAATTACTATAAATAGGAATTCAAATATAAAACGTATGGTATAAGCCTTTGAAACAGTAACAATGGGTTCTTGTAGTTCAAAAGCAACAGTTGAAGGTCTCCCAGAGGGAACAGCTAAAATAATACAGGATAAGTCCGGCTGGAAAATGATACAACAGTTGAGTAAATGGGAAGACTTAGACCTACAAAAATGGCAGTTTGGAAAGGAAAGGCCCCCCAATGGAAAAGCCCCCCAATGACACCAACCAGACACCATGGGAAGGGCAACTAATTAACTGTTTTATGAGAGGACTGAGAAAGGATCTAGCTGCCGCAACCCAGCAGTCATACATATGCTGGGAAACCCAGCGGCTGAAGGAAATAATATGGCATGCAACCCACTGTGAGAAGCAAGCGGCAACCAAAACCCAGAAAACCGCCCAGAACCAAAGTGACCGACTAACTCCAGTTGGCACAACTCCAGGCCAAGGACAGCGCAAAGGGGACGGAGGAGGCCGAAGCAGGGAAGGTGGCCGGGGCGGCTACAACAACAGCTGTGGAGATACAAAAAATAGAGTATGTTTCTATTGCAAGAAGCCTGGCCGCTTTGCCCGGGACTGTCGAAAGAAGAAACGCGACTTGGGTGAGGATGAGGAAGATTTGGATTCTGCTCCAAAAGGTGTGTCAGTAACAAGGCCCCAGCACCAGCAATGAAGTGTAGGGAGAGGGAAAAGGAATCCGGCGGCATGGGGGTCAGTACGCACGGTTCCTTTTGCATACTACGGCAAAGGCATTACCACTGTGGAGGCTGAAAGTCGGCGGGCGAGAGCTCGATTTTGTAGTAGATACCAGGGCTGGCACCTCAGTTATAACAACTAAATTTAGGAAAAAGCCAGCACCCGCGTTTAGTGGTAATACAATGCTCAGTCAGGATGCAGGAGGTGGAATCAGTACTGAAAAATACACCATTCCCCTGGAAGTAATAGATTTAGAAAATAAAACTTATTTTACGTTTTCGCATGCTTTCCTATTTTCTCCCGTGTGCCCAGTTCATTTACTAGGTCGGGACCTAATGTGTAAATTAGGAATGACAGTTGTTGGTACAGAGAAAGGTTTGCAGGTTAACAGAGAAAGTGTTGAAAGTGAGGTGTATAAAAGTACAACTTTCTGGTATGCATGGGATCTCGAGGGAGATCATGATGCCCAGTTATTGATGGCAAACGCACTGGATGTGTGGTTGCACAGTGGCGACAGAATTAAATTAGAGAATTTGCATGTAACTATGCATGTCATTATGAAAAATCATGGTTCAGTGAGACTGCGCTTAAAGGTTGTACGTTGTTCTCTAGCAGTTTGTTTTGTGCACTGTCGGCAAAATTAACCCCATCACAATCTGGCCATTACATGCTATCGGGAAGTGTTTCTCATGTGTCATTGTACAAAAAATGGGAGGACACAGGGCCATGGATTAGAGATTGTTTAAACGCAACGGACTGGGAAGACACTGATGACGGGTTTGTGCTAAATAACGAAAAGTTGTATACACTTCCCTCGACACTTTGGGCAATGTCGAAATATTATGTGGGAGTAATGTCCGGCGCCACCCCACTGAGGGTCATGCCCAGATCTGACTACAGACCATGCAAACATCAGTATCCCCTCAGACCTGAGGCGGAACAGGGAATAAAACCAGTTTTTGAGGGCTTACTAAAAACCGGTATCATTGTGCCATGCCCGAACTCCCCCTCTAATACCCCAATTATACCAGTAAAAAAGGCTAATGGCTCCTGCCGTTTCGTTCAGGATCTCAGAGCTGTAAATAGTGCTGTACAACAGCGTGCCCCTGTGGTTCCAAACCCTACTACCATACTATCTCAAGTCCCGGGCAATGCTAAATATTTTTCTGTGATCGATCTAGCAAATGCATTCTTTAGTATTCCTGTTGAAAAGGAATCCCAGTTCTGGTTTGCGTTTACATTCCAATGGAATGTCATTTCTTTCTCCCAGAAGCACTCTAGTGCAGTACGTAGATGACCTTTTAGTCTGCTCTCCTAGTCAGGTCATATGCGAGGCAGACTCTCTACTACTGTTACAATTCTTAGCTTCACAGGGACACAAAGTCTCTGCTGATAAAAAGTTCAGCTTGCACAAAGCAAGGTTGTGCATTTGGGTCATGAAATTTCAGCTGACGTTAAAATTCTGGTTGATAGCAGAATCCAAGCGATTCTGGATCTACCAAAACCACAGACTAAGAAACAAGTAATGTCTTTCTTAGGTATGACCGGCTACTGCAGGCAGTGGATTCCAGATTATGCGGAACTGACACAGTCTCTGCAGGACCTGGCCCACGGCCATGCACTAGCAGCATCTGACAATGTGACTTGGACTGACCGCGCATTCGGAGATTTTGTTAAACTCAAAACTGTGTTGGCAAGCGCGCCCATGCTTGGGCTGCCTGATATGAATAAATGTTTTACTTTGGCAGTAGATGAGAAGGCTGGTTATATGTCTGCTGTGCTCATGCAGGAGCACGGTGGTAAAAACAGGCCTGTTGCTTACTACTCACAAAGACTCGATGCAGTTGCCAGGGGACTTCCCCCTTGCCTGCGAGCGGTGACAGCTGCCTCCATGGCAGTTTCCACTTCGGCCCCCCTGGTTGCATATCGCCCTCTCACAGTTTTGGTTTCTCATGCTGTAGCAGAGATTCTGCTCAAACAGAAAACTGCTCATTTTTCCCCTGCTAGAATGTTACATTATCAACATGTGCTGCTTTCCCTTCCCAATGTGACAATAAAAAGATGCATTGTCCTGAACCCCGCTACATTGCTGCCTACCCCCCGCTGATGGTGAACCCCATAACTGTGTAACCATAATTGAACAAGCACTCACACCACGCACTGATCTTGCTACTGACCCCCTACTCAATCCAGTGGCAGCAGCACAGGCTGCTGAGCTCTTTGCCCTCACACATGCATGTCACTTAGCTGCAGGAAAATCGGTAAACATTTACAGACAGTAGGTACGCATTTCGCGTGGTTCATGATTTTGGCACTCTGTGGAAGCACAGAGGCTTCCTCACATCTACTGGTAAGGCCATTCAGAATGGTCAGCTAGTACAGAATCTTTTAGACGCTATACTTCTTCCCAGGGCTATTGCTGTGGTAAAATGTGCCGCACACACAGGACAGCCAGATGCTGTCTCACTAGGCAACGCATCTGCTGATGCTGCAGCAAAGGCTGCAGCTCAAGCCCACTCAGCACACAGATACATCACCACTTCTTCCCTCCCCTACTGTGGCAGAGTGCCAGGCATCAGCCTCACAAGCTGACAAAACGAAATGGGCTAGAAATGCCACTCTCACTGAAAGCGTGTGGTACGGCCCTGCAGGCAAGCCCTGCCTACCCCAATATCTGTTCCCCTACTATGCTAAGTTGAAACATGGTAAAGACCACGTGTCAAAAGGAGGGATGGTAGCAGCCATCACAAACTTATGGGACACATGTAGGTTCTCCATTTTTGCTGAAAATGTTAGCAAATGTTGCTTGATTTGTGCTCAGAACAATGTTGGTCGTGGTCTCAACGTACAATGGTCAGCACACCCTCCCCCCTCAGAACCATTTAAACATCTTATGATGGATTACATACACCTAACACCATGCAGAGGGAAGGCATTTTGCCTGGTAATCATTGACATGTTCTCCATATGGGTTGAAGTGTTTCCTACTAAAGCTGCAGACTTGCATGCCGTGGCAAAAGCATTGTTGACCAAAATTATTCCCAGGTGGGGAATACCTAGAAAAATTTCATCGGACAGAGGTCCACATTTTGTGAACAATTCCCTAGATAAAGTAACAGCCTATGTTGGCATTAACATGAGGCTACACTGTGCCTACCAACCACAGAGTGGAGGTGCAGTGGAAAGTGCATATCAGACACTGAAAACAAAACTGACTAAAGTAATGGAAGAAACAAAGTTGGACTGGGTCCAAGCCCTGCCAATAGTACTCACAGGCATGCGAGGCCTGACTAACAGTTCAACAGGTCTCTCTCCCTTTGAGGTCATCACAGGACGACCAATGAGGGCAGGTTTTCATCCCCCAGGGGTGACATGGGACTCCGACGTAGCTGAAACAAACATGGTAAGTTACTGTCGCGCCCTAACAAAATCTTTAAAGTCTGTACACCAACAGGTAAAAGCAGCCCTCCAGAGCCAGCCAGCGGTCCGCTACACACGTTGCAGCCAGGAGATTGGGTGGTGATTAAGGACTTCTGGAGAAAGAAGTGGCATCAACCATGGTGGAGAGGTCCGTTTCAGATTCTCCTGACAACACCAACAGCAGTGCGGGTCGAGGGCAGAGCATCGTGGGTTCACGCCAGCCACTGCAGACGGGCACCTCCCCTACCAGACGGAGAACAGGAGACAACTCCGCAGCGGACGTTAGTTCTCAGGAGGTTTAAAAACCCACAGAGAACCACCTCAGTACAGCATGACACCAGTATTCTATGTCAACGGCCCCGAGAAAAGAGGAGGTGGCCTGATGAGAAGACTAGGCTGCGGAATGACCACAGGACTCTGCATCCTAGGACTGATCAGCATCCTGGTCGTGGCATCCATACTACTGACCAGCGACAACCATAAGGGAGGTACCCAATCCATAAACAATGACAATACCCCCTCTACATTCTCCACACCTAATGTTACCCCAGTGGCCCTCCTCCTGCCTTCTTTCAGGAGCCATGTGGGGTTAAAAATACACAAACGCGACATTGCAGTATCAGATGAAATTGAGCATAACCTATACTACCAATATTTGCTGTTCCAAGCACGAAGTGTAACTGAGGAGGACTGTATACTTTGTGAACGGCGGAAGCAACCGCCCGCCATCTTACCGTTGCCCCAACCAGTAGAAGCGGCCTAGGAAGCCAGTTGTGTTGAATGCTATAGTACTGGCTGGCCCATGAAATGGTGGGGAAGAAAGGGGGAGAGTTTACACTGTCCATTAATAAATTTAACTTCTACTCCTCCCACACCTCCTCTCACTGCTCGCATAGATGAAAACCAAAGTTCTTCCACACCGCCGTGCCTAAACCGCGGAAATGTCGCGCTAGCAGATATATTCTGGTATTGTGGGCAAAGGCTGCTATCCCAGCTCCCACCTGAATGGGGTGGGTTATGCGCCCCAGTAACCTTGATGAGCAGTTCCAGACTCCTGATATTTCCTGGTGATAAATTAGAAAGTAAACGCATCAAACAATCGTGGATGCCAGTCTAATCCTGCTCTAGGAGAAAATTACATTTATATAAATTGGGCAGGTATTCCACAGAATGTCCCCACTGAATACAAAGCCATGAGCTCTGATGCCATAGATAACCTAATCATGTTTTTACCATGGGTGCAAACTAAGAGAAATGCAGAATGGATCAATTATTTGTACTATAACCAACAGAGATTTTTGAATTACACTGTGGATGCCTTAACTGCCTTAGGACAAGAGCTGCATGCAACTTCACAGATGGCCCTCCAAAACTGATTAGCATTGGATACCATATTGGCAGAAAGCTCTGGTGTATGCACCATGATAGGTAAGGAATGCTGCACCGCTATCCCAGCCTGCACTGGCCCCACAGGCAATTTCACCGCGGCTTTAGATAAACTTAACAAACTCAGAGAAGAGTTATATACAAACTCTCAGGGGCCAGAGGACACATACGATTCTTGGTTGGACTGGCTGTTTTCGGGACACTGGAAGGCTATCTTTAATATTTAAGTCTAGATTAAAAACGCACCTCTATGATCAGGCTTATAATGAGCTATAGTCTGGAGACAGGACCAGAGAAGCATTTAGCCATAGAGTAATGTGGGGTGGCATCCTTTCCTTACTGTCACCTGTCAACAGCTGTGACCCCATCTTCCTGGGCTGGCTCTTGATAGGTGGGTAGGACTGTTTTCCCTCTCATGACTGCATGGTTCCTCAAACTCTGTCTTCATAGCTATGCAGCCATAGATTACTCCTGGCGGGGGCACTTGCCCAACCCTCCCACCCCTTCCCCACCCCCCACCCCTCCAGTTGGTGCTCCTGCTGCTCTATTACACTTCCCCTAACTGTTTTCTCTCTCTCTTTTTTTTTACATTCTGCCGGCGGGGCTTCTGCCCCGCATCTCGAGAGTTGCTGTCCGGCTTCCTGTCCATTGCTGCAAATTGTATTATCATGGACATTGGCTGTTTTGACCATGTTGGCCCTTAAACCCTAGACCCTGAGCCGACCAGAGGAGGATGGGTTCCCCCATTGAGTCTGGTTCCTTCCAAGGTTTCTTCCTAGTTACACCAGGGAGTTTTTCCTTGCCACTGTTGCCTTTGGCTTGCTGTGAAGTGCATTGTGACAACTTGTTGTGAAATGCGCTATATAAATAAATATTGATTGATTGATTGATTGATATCTTAACCCGTCTCTGCGGCATATTGGGAATAGTGCTGCTGCTTTTTTCGTTCTGTACTTGCTGTATTGTACCTATGCTCCAGCACACAATCAGACACCTGTTCAGCTCCACCACTGCCCAATATGTTGCGATAGCCCAGAATGAGTCCGACACCACACAGGAAGACCCAGAGGATCCATCCCAGAACCCCCAGTATTCCACCCCCGCGGTACTGCCCGGCAACCCCTATGCCACACCCACACCAACCAGGACAGGGGTTAGAGAATGCATCAAGACAGCCCATGAACGAGCCAAACGTCCTGAACCACTAGGCACTCTGTACGTACACGTTGAGCAACAGGCCCCTACTCGTTTTCTTGACAAACACGGCACACCCTGTAATGAGAAAGGTAGCCCTTTGAACTGCCTATTTGGCAATCCCCTTTGTGAATATGGCATGCGCAGTGGAGCAGGGTGGGAGTGTTGGAATTACAGACCAGATCTTCTCCCCCACCTTGACAGACCCAGTTTCTGGCAGGCATGGTTTGCTCTCCCTGAAACGGATGAGGAAGACGATGCTCTGTAAATAATTTTTTCTCTGTGTGTTTACTTATCATAGAATGATAAAAGGAGGGAAATGTAAGGGAAAAATTTATGTCTGTGTTTTGCTGAAATGTATTAAAAAACCTGCTTGATTAAGCTAGGGAGTTGATGGGGGGGGGATTCGGGTGTGCTTGTCTGAGTCAGAAACTCTGAACTACGCGAGCACAACTTTGTTGCCAGAAGAAACTGTGGGCATTGTGCATATTAAACTAATAATGTTGCACGTGAAGCCCGGCCAGTGGGAAACTACTGAGCTGAGACCTGCTTGTTAGTCATGTCATATCGCGATGCAAGGCCTTGTGAGGGAGCGTGGCAATAAGTAGACACCCTGCTTGTCTGTTAAGATATATATATATTGTGTGCTTCCTCTGAGAAATCAGAGAGCTAGGTAAGAGCTTTCTCATTTTTTATTCCTGCTTGCAAGAGAAATAAAGGCTTATTGTGTTTAAATCTGTCTCTGCTGTGGAATCATATTGGTATGATTGACAACTTCAGCCCTGGTCATAAGAAGGGAAAATAGAATTTCCATCACAGTCTAAACATGTAACCTTACACGTACCATCACACATTTCCTGGATGTTGATGGAGTGGGCTGAAAGCAATTTAATGCGGCATTCCCCTTCGCTGAGGGACAGGTATGTGGTCGTTGACCTATGGACCCTTTTATTATTATGCATTTTTTGATATAGCCTATACAATAATATTTTACATTGTAATCTTGATATTTTTAATCATGCTTGTGCACGCCCCGGTGTGTAAGTGTTACGTCCCTATGCTGCCTCATGAGTGCGCCCTTTTAATTCTTTGGTATGCTAACGAGTTTCCTTCGACTCACCTGAGTCTTGATTGATAATTACTGACAACTGTTGTGGATTTGCCTCAACACTGCATGTATGGAGAAAAATCGCGGAGGTGCAGTTTGTGTGTTGGACTGCTGTGCCACTGGACATCTCGGGACAGCGGGGACTATTTTTAATCATGGCAGCATGGCTGTATTCCACTAATGAAACAATATTTGATATGTTTGTGTGCTGTGGGTCTGCCCCACTGTCTCTGTCTTTTTGTTGTTGCTGGGGCTACAACTGAAGTTCCCAAACGGGAAAATAAAAGTTATTCTATTCTATTCTATCAGAACCCTTTTCCCCTTGTTCCATGTCTATTGTGATATTTTAATAAAATAATTTTGTAACCGTTCCCTTTGTTTCAAATCCTTTATGTTGCAGCCTTTTGAGTCGGGGTGGTAACAAACAGACAGGAGGGGTACGCGTTGTGCACACGCCTATGTAGATGTATATGAGCCGTTAAAATAACATAAACAACTGCGACATGACTTTAGACCAGGTTTGTGGTGGTTTTAGCGCAATTGCTTTCTGCTTGTTCAAGATAGCAATATGCCAAAAATGATGTCCTGGCCACACCTGTTAAAACCAACACGCCCAGTTCACTTGCAATGGTTGTAAGACTACTTGGTATTTAAACGACATGATCGCTAGGTGCTATAATGAACCCAAAGACACTTGCGTTTGGGTTAGCGCCGCTTAGTGCCGGGTGTAAGATAGGACCCATGGACTTACACACAGCAAGGAGGACATAAACCAATCATAGGCTATTGAAAAAAGAAATTGCCTTGTCTTAAAATATTCTAATGTTGGGGCATTTCTCAGGTCCTCAGGCAGGGCATTTGCTTGGTACATAGAAGCAGAAAGCTGCTTCTCCAGCTTTCAAATTTGTCTTAGGAATGGATAAGAAGCTGCTGCCTGAGGACCTGAGAGTTGTAGCTGGTTCGTAGCTGACAAGCATGTCTTTTATGTACTGTGGTGCAAGGCCATTGAGAGTGTTATATACCAGGAGCAGAATTTTGAAATAAATTCTCTTGTCAATGGGGAGACAGTGTAAACATTGAAGAACTGGAGAAATGTGGTCTGTCTTTTTAGTCCTTGTGTGAACTCTTGCAGCAGCATTTTGAATCAGCTTCAGTCGTCGCTTGGCTTTTTTAGGAGGGCCAGTAAAAAGGCCATTACAGTAGTCAAATCTACCAGTAATAAAGGCATGAACTACTTTCTCTGAATCAGATTTTGATAAAAATGCTCTTATTTTTTAAAATGTTTTTAAGGTGGTCGAAAGCTGTTCTTGTAACAGGGCCAAGTTACATTAAATAATTTAGGAAAGTTTGGGTAGCATTGCTTTGGAATAGAGCTAGTTTAATTAGTGTGAGCTACATTAGGCAATATTGTTACAGAGAGTGTCGAATGCATGGGCTACTTATCAGAACGTTTACATAAAAATCAGAAATGCTATCAGTCGGTTGAACAAGCAGATATGATAGACAATGTATAAGCGTTAAATTCACGGCATGTTTTCTGGTAGGTAGCTATCACGAGAGTTGGAGACTCGAGTCGCACTCGAGTTGTCAAAAAAATGACTTGCGACTTGACTTGGACTTAGATGAATTGACTTGTGACTTACTTGTGACTTGCACTTAGAGACTCGTGGTACAATGTTAATAAAAGGCCAATTTTTGTCAGTAGTTTGTGATATTCCTTTGCGGGACTACTGAATTTTCTTCTATATTTTTGTGACATTCCTAGCTAACATATAACTAGTATGTTCACAAAGCATGAGCGCTGCATTAGGCTACTTCGTGTTGGTTAAAATGTAGCCATGGTACGCATGTGTGTGCATGCGTGTCTGTCACAGAAGTGTTCAATGGTATCCATGCTATCATCATTTTGAGCGCCATGTCTGCAAGTGATGCACTACGCGTGATTGCGTTTGGATATAAAGACGAGGCTACGAAACTACAACAAAAAAAATAACGGCCGTATGCAGGGTCGGAGTGGGACTCATTTTCAGCCCGGGAGTTTCATGTCTCAGAGCAGCCCACTTTGGACCGGGTGGGGGGGTTTTCCACAATGAAAAATAGATCATTTTAGCTCTGATGACCTTTGTTATGATACATTTTTTTAAATATAGAACAATTATAAGATACGTATATACAAGAGATAACTAGTAAAATAGGTACGTATAGTGGTGATATTAAAACTAATTGTCTGGACTTTTTAGATTTTGCACACACCGTGGTACAGCTCTACCTGTGCTGTCCACAGCAGGGATCCTTCTGGGCTCATGGCTTGGTCCTGGCACTGCCTCATCAATGACTTGGCCTAACAGCAGACTCTGCTCTGTCACTTAAAACATAATAATAATCATAATAATTAAGAATAATACCTTTCATCGCCTAATACTAATGTACAACTTCAATAAGTAGGCTAATGCTGTGCAAATAAAGCATTGTCCTAACGTTAGGCATTTAATGTCTGGGAAAGTAATAAAGCCATATTTTTCAGGTGTAGGCCTACTCAATATGAAATCGTTATTGAATCGTTATTGAAGGCCTTTAATTGCTGTTTTAGGCATCGTTTTTCTAATTTAGTAAATAACACTCTTAAAGGTTGTATCAGCGATTTTGGGTGGAAACATAAATTATTATTTTTTCCTCACGATCCGCTAGCTGCCCGCCCCATAAGCAGGCCGTCAAAAAACCGCGTCTCTGTAGGCAGCCTATGCTCCGAGATCGTACACAAAAACAAATGGTACTACCAACCACTCAAAACCAAAATAAACAGTATTCCAACCAATCACAATGATCTGCACAAACGCTAATACTCTTATCTCGCTGAAATCTTGACGGATTTACAAACGGTTTGGTTTCTTACAAACGTTATTAACGTGGTTATAATTCTGGATGCTTGAACACTATTTTTTAAAACATAACATAATTATTCATAAGTATGTTTGTTTGGGATTTCGCTTCAGAAGTGACGTCACGTTTGTGCAGATCATTGTGATTGGTTGGAATACTGTTTATTTTGGTTTTGAGTGGTTGGTAGTACCATTGTTTTTGTGTACGATCTCGGAGCATAGGCTGCCTACAGAGACGCGGTTTTTTGACGGCCTGCTTATGGGGCGGGCAGCTAGCGGATCGTGAGGAAAAATCAGATGAATGTGATCATTTATGTTTCCACCCAAAATCGCTGATACAACCTTTAACTTGGCAATTGTTCACGTTCCTGACAATGGCCAGAAAGATATAAAAACGTCCATTCATGACGATTAACTAACGTTAGCTCTCTGAATGTAACATTTAAATCTCCAGTAAGCTATCAAGTTAAACTAACTTCATTTGGCTGTTAACTTTTGCTAGATAGCTTACCTCACGGTTGAAGGGTGACATTAGACGTCAAATAAATAAAAAGTTAATAACGTTAGCTAACTAGTGATGGGCAGTTCGGCTCTTTTTTCTGAGTCGGCTCCTTCCGTACCATTTGGTTTTAAGAGTCGGATCGGAGTCGGAGTCGCAAGTTTTTGGTAGGCTACTTCCGGTTAATACAGTAGGCGACCGTTCGTTTGTTAGATTCTTTCGAGCTACCCGAGCCGCATCTTTTTCTCCCAGCAGCACGAGCTGGAATTTGAAGCTGTTTCAGACAGCAGGGTTTGGTAGCAAATTAAGTTGGTAAATCAGCTTTGATATTTTATTCAGACGTACATTTTCTAATAGCCTATGCTCAATGTTTTCTGTTCACTCCCTCTTACTTTTCAAGCTAGTTTGCAATCGCATCCAGTTTACATTTATTTAGGCTACGACTTTCCCATCTCCATTATTCTAGCAGAAGTGCAAAATATCGCTGTCGGTCATTGATTGTAACGTTAGATGTTACATGTAAGATTAGACATTTAATGGTTATATTTGCATAGGCTATAGCTATTTTATTAGTCTATGCAAATATAAATCTTTAAAAAAAAAAATCAGATCCTAGAATCCAGTAGCCTACTGAAAATGTGGTGGATGGATGGCTGTGTAGGAGAGATAGCCAGCCAAATCCGACAAACAAGCCAGATCTTGATGTGTGTGTGTGTGCGTGTGTAGGCTATAGGAGCCTGTTTCATTTATTACTTTTAAATAGATTTAGTAAAGATTTATTTGGACACCATAAAATATGTTTATTTGAACCATTAGGCTTTTTATTTATTCTATTAGCCTATACAAAATTATATTTATCTATTCACTTCTATTCACTGTTGTTGTTGGTCAAATTCTAAAATAAAAATGCCACCACTTTAAAGTAGCCTATTTGCTGAACACAATCGCATATTAATTATGTTTTATGCTGCAATTCGGTTGCAAACAGCCACATGTAGCCTAATAATTTCGTAATAAAAAGTAGGCGTCTCGGACTATCATTAGATTTAACAGAATACCTTTGTCAATGTTTCTGGTTGATCCGACGCTAAGTAGGCTAAACCCGATTATTAATGGTGTAGGCTACAGCATTTACTCTCTACTAAAACTCGAAAGGACTTTGGTTTGTGTCACGGCTCTGGAACCGTGGGATATTGCCGCGGTTCACGACGCTGAGTCGAGTTGATTTCGTGCTGATGAGAGTTGGGTAGGCTAGTAGGCGACTGTAGGGAGCCCTGCCCCCTACATCTTTTAACCGTTAGCAGTAGCTAGTAGCCTAATAATCACTTTGGAATGAGATGGGGCGATTATCTAATTCACAAAAATGTGTGCAATATTGTTAGATCAAAAAAAAATGTATTCGTAAATGATTATAAAACAGATTCGTGCAACCTATTTTATTATGTTGGGCGCATCACTACTGCTGCTCAACCTAGGTTATAACTAGACACCGGCTCCCGGCTGTAGTAGAAAGCAGGCAGAGTCGAGAGCCAGAGCTAAGAGCCAGAGCCGTGGGTAAGCACGATTCCCTCGAACTATCGAGTCGACTCAGCATAAAGAGTCGTTCAAAAATACCGATTCGTTCGCGAACTGCACATCATAGCTAACAAAACCAACAAGAAGCGACAGCAAGATACAGAAAGTAGGCTAGCTAACGTTAGCTAAGTTTGCTACATCTAAAACAGTGTTAATAATGTACTTATTATTATAATACCGTTCATGGCCTAATAATAATAATAAACAAGAATAATAATTTCCAACACAATTAACTCCCCCCTCGCTTAAAAAATAAATCCTGGCTGCTCAGAGATATAGCAAAATGCCTTTCACAATTAGATGATCCCATAACCATTTAGCATTTATCAAAGCAGTTATTCGTAAATACGCCAGTCATGCTTTAAAATTCCTTGACAATAAACTTTAATTGTGGTTGGCATGCAATGATATTGTGCTTTACACGCCTATGACATCTTAACACTACTACCACGCTACCTTTCTCATCATCGTTTGCGTTTTTGTTCGAAATGTCGGTTAATTTGGCACATTTGGCCGCTTCTTCCATTGCCTTTCTCTTTTTTACTCTGGCCTTTTCTGCTCCTCCTTTTCTTATTTTATATTTTTTTGCAGAGGGCGTGGACTGAGGCTGGAGTCAGTGCTTCAAAAACCACCACGTACAGATGTATCCGGGACATGGGCTACAACTGTCGGATTCCTCGAGTCAAGCCACTCCACTCATTCTCTGAAATAACTGAAGTAAATGCTGATTTTCGACACACTATTCTAATTTCTTGAAATACTGTTTTGGGGGTTTTCTGGAGCTGTAAGCCAAAATTATGAAAAATTAAACAAATAAAGGCTAGAAATATTTCACATTGTGTGTAATGAATCTATAATCTATGAAAGTTTCACTTTTTGAATGGAATTATGGAAAAAAAAAACTTTTCCATGATATTCTAATTTTTTGGAAAGTATCTGTATATAGGCATATTTATTTTTCGGTGGAAAAGTAAGTATTCCATGCTGCTTGCTGGATTGGTGCGTGCTAGGTGGTGATATGTTGTGCGTGTTGGGGTGTTGCACAGGTGCTCGGTTGGTTTGCTTATGTTTATATAGCCTGCATATATTGGATAGATGTATCTATTATGTGTACATGTGAATCAACAGAAGTGTTTGTAGTATAACGCTTGAAATTTGACTTTCATATTCTGCGCCTAGCCTTGCAAATCTCTGGCGCTGCCCCTGGCTCATACTGTAAAAGTAAACATTTTCCATACTTTTCATTAAATGTTATGAATTCTCACACTGATGCATGACTTTTTCTTTTACTCTCATGACCAATGGTGACAAAGATGAAATAATTGTAATTAGGTTTACCCAAATTACACAATTCTGTTTCATTGCCTTGTAAGTCTGTTGTGTTTGAAAACGGCCTTTTGACTTATTTGCAGCAGCAAATGTTAACTTCAAAATGGAATTTCATGTCTACCATTACAAAGTTAACATTGGCTGCAGCAGGCATGGGTCAGTTTGTGAATACGAGGTAAGACAACTATTAAAGAATTTGTCTTAACTATGTCTTTAAATGTTGATAAATTAATATTGTACCTCACTGCAAGCCCCATTATCTTCTACTGTGCAATAATCACAATTACTCTACCCTTCATCCTTAAGATCTAATAATTAATGGAATTTAAAAAATAGTGACCTTAAATGATAAAAAAAAGACTTGAGACTTGTCCTTTAAGACTTGGGACTTGACTTGGACTAGCTCAAAATGACTTGGGCATAACTCTGGCTATCACTATTACAATTGAAATAACATACGATGCATGCCATAACGTTGTAGAAACGGAAGGTCTAGCCTATACTACAGAGTAGGTCGGTAGTCTGTCTGGCGTCATTATTGTCTATCATTGGAAGAACAAACACTGTTACCGTAGCCTATTTATTATAGCCATATGCAGAGCGCATGAATAAATCCGTAGGCTATTGGCACGGACGGGGGGTGAAGCCACAGAATTAAAGCGATGAAATAACCTGGCATCGCTCTCGCCTCCCACAGTCTGTCGCTTGTGTGCGTTTCTTCTATTTTGAAAAGACCGTGTTTATTAAATTATAGCCTATCGATGGTAGGCTATTCTATGGGAAATCCCTACACTGCAACAGTTAACAGGTCCTCCATGACAGATAGGGAAATAAAATTTGTAATAGGGGAAAATTTACATGTTGGATCTTTAATTGCCCATCATTTGGGCGGCAGTGTAGTATAATGGTTAAGGAACTGGCCTTGTAACCGAAAGGTTGCAGGTTCGATTCCCAGAGAGGACACTGCCGTTGTACCCTTGAGCAAGGTACTTAACCTTCATCGCTTCAGTATATATCCAGCTGTATAAATGGATAATATGTAAAAAAAAAATTCTAAAAAAAACTTGTGTAAGTCGCTCTGGATAAGAGCGTCTGCTAAATGTCTGTAATGTAATGTAATCATTTCACCTGCTTGCTTTGCATCACAAGCAATCGATCCCAACGCACCTTCCCGAAGCGAAGAACGGTCTCTCATTGAAAATGAATGGAGGCGATGTAATTGCCAGAGAAATTCCTTTCTTGTTACTTTCTGTGTGGCTGTAGCATAAGATCAGTACAAACACAGCAAGCACATAGCCTATTATTCAACCCAAGCGGCAACAACTCGCCAACATCTTTGAAGCTTTTTCTCCCAGTGACTAAAGAGTGAACTGCAACGCCTGGTTGCAAATAGAACTTGAAACCCCGCCCACACCACTAAGTCAATGGAGAAAGCCAAAAAAGAGGCCAATGGTTTAACTTGTTAATGCAATCCCTTCTAATGTCTCCACTGGGTCTGATTTTATTAAAATAATTGCGCCCCTATTCCTAAATTTTGGTTAATTCCAGTGGATGCAATGTGGCTTGACATATTACCATAAAATTACCATATGACGTATGCCTATACAGAAACTACCCATCCTGGCTGCCTGGCGCTAAGACAGTTGTGGGCTGTGTCTGAATCAGAGCCCTAGAAAATAACAAATTAAGTCCAAAACGTTCAAGAAAATAAACTTTATAAACGTTCGAGTAAATAACTTTAATAATGTAAATTATGCAGAATGTAGCTACTTTCTTTCCCTCAGTGACTACTGGATGGCAGACGTAGCCACGCCACCTCATAGGCTGCAAATAGTAGGCTAATTTACTGCAACTGGGCTACAATTAGCTTAAGTTAAATTGTGTCTTCTATAGGTACCCATGTGGTGTTTCCCTTCAATTCTGTTTTCATGTGCTCCGCCCAACCGTGATTGGTCAGGCCAATCAGCTTCTGCAGCTTCCGACAGGAAGTTCTCGTCTCTGCTTTAATTTGTGTTTTACATGTGCGCTGACCAATGTTCATATTTATGTGAACATCTGTCAAGAGAGATTAGTTAAAGGTATACTATGTAGTTTCAGAACACTAGATGGCGATATAGAGCACGTGGGAGAAAAGAGCTCCCCGAAAATTGCTTATCATGTGTTCTTCTCAGACATGCGCGACGATGCACGAGCATTGTGGTGACGTTTCACACATATTTTCTCTGACCGTGGACTCAATTCAATTCAATTTGCTTTATCGGCATGACAAGACATTGCATCTGTATTGCCAAAGCATACTGCATTAAAACAGTCGAAGACATACATCTGAACAATACAAAACAGCAAAGACTAGAAATGAATGAACAGTAACCATACATGAAAACAAGAACTTTTCTTTGATTATGGATTTAGAAATAACAATAATGTAAAATAAAAAAGTAGCCTACAATTAAAAATAATAATAATTATCAATAGAAATGATAATAATGATGATGAGAACGACACATATGATCTTATGAAATGAATATAATAAATATAAAATTTTTTAATTGGTTTATAATGATCTCTGTCACTCACTGTCCCTAAGACGATGGCAGGCAGCTATATATTGTGCTGCCAGGTCACAGCGCGTCCTCTCCTCTCCTAAGAGGATGGGGAGTTTTTGGATGTCTGTAAAATCTTTTAATTGAGGGTATCTCTGATTTATTTTGGGAAAGTATTTATTTCTGATTTGATTGTATTTTTCACATTTTGTGATAAACTGCCGCTCTGTCTCAACTTCGTTGAGATGGTAATGTTTCTCCTCCCGGAGTCTGTTGACTCTATCATGGTCACTCTGATCAAGCTGTCCTCTTCCCCTGACCCTTCCTCGCCCTTACTCTGGGGCCGCGACCACTGGATGTTGATGGCTACAGAATGAACCGAGCAGAATTACAAAATGATGATTTTGAATTATTTTATGAAAATGAACAGTGGTCAAATTTACAGAGCAATAGCTAAGATTACTCACTTATATGCTTTGAGCATGTAACGTAGTCTCCATTTACATGATCAAGGTTTGGTCAAACAACATGATAAATAGACTATCATCAACAATAAACAAACATCACGACAATAGCCTTAGCTAGGTGTATGGTCGCTATTTTTATAATGATATTGTTACCTCCTCGGTTGAAAACATCTTGCTAATGAGTAAGGGCCGAAACATACCTCACGCAAATACGCGAACAGTTTTTCTTTTGCCATGACATTTGTGAAAGGCAAACCAGAGAAAAGCACAGATCAAACAAGAAAGTTATTTACTGTTGTTGCTGCTATAGCGTCCCTCGCTGCAACGCTCTGGCTTGTCTTTCACAAATGTCATGACAAAAGAAAAACTGTTCGTGTAGTTCGAAGCGTCCACGTTCGCGTATTTGCGTGAGGTATGTTTCGGTCCTAAGCTAAAATAAGAGTTTACCTGGAAGCCTGCCCACATGGCCTGGCCATGTCAATCAAATGAGCAGGAACCGCCCATTCATGACGTTTACACAATTCTAGCTGTTTCTGGCTTTAAAAATGGCGACGGGATGTCAACAGTGTAGCATTCAAAACATTAACAAAACACACTTTGCGAATGACTTATGAGGTAGGAAATACATTCAACATGTTTATTAGACCGCAAGGACACATACAATGTTTTTTGGGGAGAAAATCTGAATGTAAACAAAGAATGAGTTGTTTACAATGAAACTACATAGAATACCTTTAACACTAGGCAAAAATTGCGACAGCACTTAAATATATATTTTTGTGTTTTGTAACTTAGACAACATACGTGACAGCATTTGATGCTTTGTGTTGATGTTCTTGTTAGAAATCATAGCTGCATTTACTGGATTACTATCAATTTTTTGTAAGTTCTTGTGACAGATAAATTAGACGAATCGTCAGTTTTCCACATGGTTTTCATAATGTTCATAAACCCTATTCTCAAACATCTAAGAGTTACTGACTTTAGAGATAGGAGACCAGTCACAATGTTGCTATAATAGTGTAATATTTGATTCCAAATAATTACATATTATCATCTTAAAACAGTACACTGTAAAAAATGTCTGTGAAATTAACAGTGAAGTGCTGTAAAATCATGACATCAAAAAAGTGTAAATAGAAAAACAATGAAGCAGTGTTTAATTTACAGTAATACTATAGTAAAATGCTAAACCAAACACAACTGTTAATTTTAAAGTAAGAATATGTTAAAATAATCATATTTCTTTGTAGAATTTACAGATTACTGTAGTTTAAACACAGAAAAACTGTAATACAAAAAGCAATACAATACAGTTAAAATTACAACATGACAATGTTAAAATAATGTTTTTTGTCAGGTTTTTTTTTTAATACAGAAATAAACCGTATTACATTTTACAAATTTATATGTTATACTTTACAGATAAGAATATGTACAAATACAGTAAAATTATGTTAATATGAAGGGTTAAAAAACACAGGTGATGTTTCTGTTTGGAATTGAGTAGGCCTATATTTAACAATATATCAGTAGGCTAGTAGTAAAACTATAATAGTAGATTGGTTAGTAGGACTGGGTGTTACAATCCCTGTAGATCAGGGTGTGTGTCACATAGCCCATTGGTTGTTCTTTTTTATCCTCAAATTCAGCTGCCAGACACCTCAGTACTTGGTTGTGTCGCCAGGTGTAGCCTATCTGCTTTGTGTTAGGCTGGTGTTACAACAGACCAAAATGTGCTTGAGGTTGGCCTATATTTAACAATATATCAGTAGGCTAGTAGTAAAACTATAATAGTATAGGTCACTGTAAAAAAGAAATGCATTACATATGAACTAGTTTTATAGCCTTCCTGATAAAATAACTCATGAGTAAGTGTAGCTAATAGCCAATGGATTTTAAAACATTTAAGTGTTACATTGAAATGTTCCTTAAGACCTGTATGTTCCTATTTATGTTCACTGTACAAAATAAAATGTGCTTGGCATAGTTAAGTGCAGGTGATTGCAGTGAACATGGAGTACCGGTATGCTAATATTGTGGACAGATGAATGACAGATTTTGGTTCTTCTCCTGTTTAATTGGACACTTCAAGTAAGAATAACTAGCCTGAAAGTTAAGGAGTCAAGTATCGGTTTGCCTATGTGTGTGTGTGTGTGTGTGTGTGTGTGTGTGTGTGTGTGTGTGTGTGTGTGTGTGTGCATCCTTGGTCTAAATATGTCGAAGATGTGATCATACTGTGTAATGTATTTTATTCTGGTTTAATTGGACACCAGATAAGACTAACTAGCTTGGAACAACCATATATTGACCATTTCCAATTAGAATAATGGGTCTGCTTTCCGGCGTGGGTGTGTGTGTCCTTGAATCTGAGGGCATATGTGTGTGAGGTGTGTGCATTTGTTCTGGTTCAAGAGGAACATTAGAACTGTTTTTGCAAGTCATCCTGACACAGAAAAACATCTTATTAACACAACTGTTTCACATGGTAGGCCATACAGCAGTTTGTAATGATATAAACTCCTCAAAAAAAGTTCGGAAACGTTATTTCGGTCGATTATTCCTCCCCTTTAATAATACCAATTGGTATTGTATTTTATATCGCTGGAAAACCTGATTAGTCACCTTTACAACGAGGTACAACTTGTAAGGATCATGCATTCGTGGAATGAGCAACACAGCTAACCGTGTGGGTAGCGGCCCAAAAAAATGTGCCAAAATCTCCTGCAATATTCTTCTGTTGGTATTCACTCTCGTTTTGAGTTGCTTGGTGGATTGGATGATTGCACTCTCCCACAGTAATAAGGAAAAAACAACACATATTGGCCATTTTTACACTTTATTCATTTTACACTGTCAGGGACCTCAGTAGCGTGTGGAAGATCCATACGCAGTCACAACAGCTTGGCACCTCCTCCTCATGCTGGTCACACACTGCTGTGGGATGGCATCCCATTCCTCAACCAGGATTTGCCGCAAGTCAGCCAACATGGTTGCGTTGGTCACTCTGGCACGTACGGCACGCCCAAGCTGATCCCACAGGTGTTCAATTGGGTTGAGGTCTGGACTCACGGCAGGCCATTCCATCCTCTCCACTCCCAAATTCTGGAGGTACTCTGTGATGATCCTGGCTCTGTGGGGGCGAGCGTTGTCATCCTGGAGGATGGAGTTAGGTCCCAGATTCTGGAGATATGGGATCGCCACTGGCTCCAGAATCTCATTCCGATATCTCACTGCATTGAGATTGCCTTCAATGATGACAAGTTCTGTTTTGCCTGTGAGAGAGATACCGCCCCACACCATGACACTGCCCCCATTGAAAGGTGTCACGCGATCTGTGCAGCAATCTGCATAGTGTTCTCCACGCCGTCTCCATACTTTGATCCTGCCATCCAGCTTCCGCAGACAGAACCTTGATTCATCACTGAACATGACGTTGCCCCACATTCTTAGGTTCCACTGTCGGTGCTGTCGACACCAGCGCAAACGGGCCTGATGGTGAAGGGCAGTCATTGCAGGCTTACTGGCAGCCTTATAAGCACGAAGACCGGCCATGTGCAGTCTGTTCCTCACCGTCTGATCAGAGATCTGTCTGTAGTACCGTTGTGCAAATCTTGCCTGTAAATCTCTGGAAGAAAGCCTACGGTTCCTCAGTGAAGCAAGGGTGAGGAACCAGTCTTCTTGGGGTGTTGTCTTCCTGGGACGGCCACTTCGTGGTCTGTCTTTGACTTCACCAGTCTCACGGAACTTGGTCCTAAGTTTGGAAATGGTACCAGGGCTGACACCAAATAATGCTGCCACTCTGCGTACCGGAACACCAGCTTCCACTTGCCCTATTGCACGGGCCTTATCCTGAAGGGACAAACGTGGTATGTTTATGCTTGGAGCACACACAAACTCAACAAAGTTGCAGGACCCATGCACACAAGTGCTGTCAATTAGGTGCCAATCAGGTGTCAGGTGACACACCTGTGACTGGCATACACCTGCCAGCACTTGAAGCTCAAAACGAGAGTGAATACCAACAGAAGAATATTGCAGGGGATTTTGGCACATTTTTTTGGGCCGCTACCCACACGGTTAGCTGTGTTGCTCATTCCACGAATGCATGATCCTCACAAGTTGTACCTCGTTGTAAAGGTGACTAATCAGGCTTTCCAACGATATAAAATACAATACCAATTGGTATTATTAAAGGGGAGGAATAATCGACCGAAATAACATTTCCAAACTTTTTTTGAGGAGTTTATATATATATATATATATATATATACACTGCTCAAAGAAATTAAGGGAACACTTAATCAACACAGTATAACACCAAGTCAATTCAATTTCTGGGATATCGATCTGTCCAGTTAGGAATCAAAAAAGATTGTGAATCAATTTCACCTGCTTTGGTGCAAATGAAAGTGACAACAGATGGACAGGAGAGGCAAGACAACCCCCAAAAAGTAAATGGTTTTGCAGGTGGTGGCCATAGACCATTTCTCTCTCCTTATCCATCCTGACTGATTTTTCTCTAGGTTTGCATTTTACTAGTGCCCTTGTCACTACTGGTAGCATGAGGCAGTACCTGCAGCCCATTCAGGTTGCGCAGGTAGACCAGCTCCTCCAGGATGGCACATCCATACGTGCCGTCGCAAGAAGGTTTGCTGTGTCTCCCAGCACAGTCTCAAGAGCATGGAGGAGATACCGGGAGATGGGCCATTACACAAGAAGAGCTGGACAGGGCCGTAGAAGGGCAACAACCCAGCAGCAAGACCGGTATCTGCTCCTTTGTGCGAGGAGGAACAGGAGGAGCACTGCCAGAGCCCTACAAAATGATCTCCAGCGGACTACTCATGTGCATGTTTCTGACCAAACTATCAGAAACAGATTCCATGAGGGTGGCATGAGGGCCCAACGTCCTGTATTGGGACCTGTGCTCACAGCCCAGCACCGTGCAGCTCGATTGGCATTTGCCAGAGAACACCAGAATTGGCAGGTTCGCCATTGGCGCCCCGTTCTGTTCACATATGAGCAGGTTCACACTGAGCACATGTGCCAGACGTGAAAGAGTCCAGAGACGCAGTGGCGAGTGTTATGCTGCCTGCAACATCATCCAGCATGACCGGTTTGGTTTAATTGACTTGGTGTTATACTGTGATGATTAAGTGTTCGCTTAATATTTTTGAGCAGTGTATATATATATATATATATATAATATATAATATTTTGCTTCCACAAATGTTTGCGGGTCCTGTTTTTAACCTCCGTTTCGAACCTTTACCGTCTTCTCACCGGAACGGCAAGAACCACAACTTTCTGCCAATGTATTTCAAGCAACTGTATCTCTAAATTTGACGGAAGCATTCATGGATGTATTCACCAGTAAGCAGGCGGCCTGATTAGGTGTGCTCAATAAAATTGGCTAGCTAGCTAGTTAAAAGTCACTCGGTTCGTCAGTACAGTAGTAAATAATACTAATTATTTACGATCAAAAGTCAAGAATACCATAACTTATGAAAAGTTTATCTTTATTTCAACATTAGACCAATAGGCTACATCAATATAACATAACGTTACCTCAGTAATAAATAAAGAAATACCGAAAATGTTTATAGTTTGCGTGTCTGCAAAAATGGCCGAAAATACCCACAATCCAACGCTGGTGTGAAGTCGTGCCTTAAATGTAACAGTAATGATTTTCAATGTAAATTTTACATTCAATTCAATTCAATTCAATTTTATTTGTATAGCGCTTTTTACAGAGAACTGTCACAAAGACGCTGCACAGGGAAACAGAAGGAAAATTGAGCAAAAAACCAGGCCATAGCCCCCAACCAGCAAAATGAGGTAAAAAACTCCCCGGTAGGGGAGAAAAAAAAACACTGAGCAGTGGCGAGAAAAAACTCCCCAGTGGGAAGAAATCTCGGAAGGAACCTGGCTAGAGAGGGGGTGCCCATCCTTCGCTGGCCGGCCCGGTTTAGACTAAAGGTGGACTGAATGGTAATAGTCAATTCAATAATCAGTTCAATCATCAGTTCAAAGGGGGCAGGGTGATGCATCTGGGACTCCGGTTGCGTGAAGTCGGGAGGATAAACCAAAGGAGGGACGGGTCCAAAGCAGTCTGCAAACTCAGGGTGAGGGGCATAACTGGAGCAGTCTGCAAACTCAGGGTGAGAGGGGGACGGGCCGGAGTAATCTGCAGCTCAGGGTGAGAGAGGAAAAGAGAAGGTTAGCCCCCCCCCCCCCCCCCCTAAAAGAGGTACGTTTTTAGCCTACACTTAAAGACAGAAAGTGTGTCTGCAGCCCGTACATACATGGGAAGATTATTCCATAAAAAAGGGGCTCTGTAAGAGAAGGCTCTGCCACCCATTGTAATTTTAGATATAATAGGAATTTTCAAATAGCCAGCATTTTGAGAGCGAAGTAATCTAGGAGGACAGTAAGGAATGAGTAGGTCACTCAGATATTCAGGGGCCAAGCCATTTAAAGCTTTAAACGCTAGAAGTAAAATCTTGTAGTCAATTCTGAATTTGACAGGCAGCCAATGAAGAGTTTTGAGCACCGGGCTGATATGCTCCCATTTCTTGGTTCTAGTAAGAACCCTAGCAGCTGCATTCTGTACAAGTTGGAGGCGATTCAGGGCTGAGCCAGTGCAACCAGACAGTAATGCATTGCAGTAATCTAGTCGAGAGGTTACAAAGGCATGAACCATTTTTTCAGCATCCTCCAGGGACAACACCTTCCTTAATTTAGATATATTCCTCAGGTGGAAGAAGGCCATTCTTGTGATATTGTTAATATGGGGCTGAAAGGAGAGATCTGAATCAATAATTACACCAAGGTTTTTAACAACCTTGTTAGGGGAGACAGAGAAGCAATCTAAATTTAAGGGAAGCTGTAAGAATTTATCTCGAAGGGATTTGGGACCTAATACTAATATCTCAGTCTTATCTGAGTTCAATAAGAGGAAATTTTGGGTCATCCAGGCCTTTACATCTTTGAGACAGGTCTCTAGTTTAGACAACTGGTCAACTTCACCTGGCTTAACTGATATATAAAGTTGTGTGTCATCTGCGTAGCAGTGGTAGTTAACACCATGTCTGCTTATAATGTTCCCAAGAGGGAGCATGTAAAGAGAGAAGAGCAGAGGACCCAAGACCGATCCTTGTGGTACTCCAAAGTTCACCTTAGAAAATTCAGAGGACTGACTGTTTACCCTAACAAACTGGGATCTATCATAGAGATAAGATTTAAACCACATAAGAGCATGCCCGGTAAGACCAACTAAATTTTCTAACCTGCAGAGGAGAATATTATGGTCTATAGTATCAAAGGCAGCGCTCATGTCAAGTAAAACAAGAATAGAAATACAGCCACAGTCCAGAGAGAGGAACAAGTCATTCATTACTAGGGCAAGGGCGGTCTCGGTGCTATGGTGCTTCCTAAACCCAGATTGAAACCTCTCATACACATTATAAGTATGTAAAAATGAAGAAAGCTGTTGCGCTACACATTTCTCAAGAATCTTTGATAAAAATGGGAGGTTTGAAATGGGTCTATAATTGGCCAGGACAGTGGGATCCAAATTTGGTTTCTTAAGTAGTGGCTTGATTTCTGCCAATTTAAAGGATGTAGGAACATGGCCCGATAGCAATGATGAGTTAATTAAATGAATAATTGGTTTGATGAGCATAGGCAATATCTCCTTCAATAACTTTGTGGGTATGGGGTCTAGAAGACAGGTGGATGATTTTGAAGAAGAAACTAACTGAATTAGCTCGCTCTCAAGTATTGGAGTAAATGATTCAAGACGTTCAGTGTGTCTAGGAGGCAGTTCTATATCGTCAAAACCATGGTCACTAACTTGTGTGATCTTTTCCCTAATTTCAATAATTTTACCACTAAAGAAATTCGAGAAATCATTACTACTACATGAGACTGGAATTTGAGGGTTAGTTGTTGCATGATTATTAGTTAGTTCAGCAACTGTTCTGAATAGAAATCGGGGATTGGTCTTATTTTCTTGTATAAGCTTTGAAAAGTAAGAGGACCTAGCATTGGAGAGAGCATGCTTATAGGCACTAAGACTCTCTTTCCAGGCCAAGTGGAATACCTGCAGTTTAGTAGAACGCCATTTGCGTTCAAGCTGCCGAAACTTTTGTTTAAGAGCCCGCGTGTGGTCGGTGTACCAAGGGGCAAGCCTCTTCTCAATTACTTTTTTGCTTTTTAACGGAGCAACTACTTCAAGGGTTTTGCGTAGAGCAGTAGCTAATTCCTCTGCCAGTGTTACGATCCTGAAACAGGTCGAACCCAAGTGCAACGACCAAGAGGCAGATTCAAATAAAGGGGGTTTTTATTTAAGCTTTGGGGTAGTCCCAAAGCTGTACAGAAGGTATAAGAAAACAGGTTAGTACATAGAACACAAAAATCCCATAGGGACTGCTCCAAGCCGGAGCTGGACTTGTAAGTCCGGTGAGTTCCAAGCCGGAACAAAAGGGCTGCCCTGCTGCTCCAAGCCGGAACTGGAAACAGGGATTGGACTGGAACTGAACAGGAACTGGACTGGAACTGGACCGGGAGGTCCACTCAGGAAACGAGTGCTGGAACAGAATATGTTCCAAGCCGGAACTGGACAGGAACTGGACTGGAACTGGACAGGAACTGGACTGGAACTGGACCGGGAGGTCCACTCAGGAAACGAGTGCTGGAACAGAATATGTTCCAAGCCGGAACTGGACAGGAACTGGACTGGAACTGGACTGGAACTGAACTGGAACTGGACAGGAACTGGACTTGGACTGGAACGTGAAGTCCACACTGGAAACGGATGCTGGAACGGAATTCGTTCCAAGCCGGAACTGGAATTTACTGGAATGGTGGGTTAGCCACCGGGACGGTACTGTACTGGACCGCGAGTATCACACTGGTGCAGGTTCTGGAACGGCGCGACTGTTCCAAGCCGAAACTGGACTTAAGTTTCACTGGAGAACTCCCTCCGGGACTGAACAGGAACTGGACCGGGTTATTGACTTGGATAGGGGGACAAAGCAGAGGTTACAGGCAGGGTATACAGACTGGGTATTTGCATGAGAGGTGAGGATGTAGAATAGTCCGCCGCCTGTCTAGCTGACGAACACACCCCACGGAGCTGGTGAGGTGTAGCTTGGGGAGACCTCGTATGAGCCGGCTGAACTCCAGGGATCCTGGAACCGTAACCACAGTACAGGAGGTAGCTGAGGCCGGACAGGAACAACAACGGAAGCGAGCCGGCAGGCTAGACAGCGGGTCTCTCCCCGAGCTGGAGGTGGGAGTACCGCAACACACTCACACAACATAAAGGGAAAACAAACACTGCTGCAGGGAGTTGGAATCGCGGCGTCTGGAGAGTTGAAGGGAGACAGGTAAGTAGCATGCAACAAAGACAGTACAGGGAAGATAGCTACCAACCGCAGTTTACGTGAACAACATTTAGTGCAGCAAGCTGCACAAACTCCGGACCAGAAACGTGACAGGACATAGACAAGGTAGGTTAGTTAACGAACTGGCGCCGATTAGCAGCCAGCCAGGGGTTTAAATAGTGGATAAAATGAAAATATAAATGGGAAACAGGTGAGGTAATTAACAGGGAGTGATTACTAAACTCGAAGGTGAGGAATGTGAACACGGAGAAAGGAAACCGATAGGAGGAAACAAATGTGACAGAAAGCACGAACATGACAGGAAAAACGCCCATCCTGCAGCAGTAGGGAAAACACGGACAAGGGAATCCAACATGACACGGAGGGCAAACAGAAAAACCCGGAACACGGACAGGAAGGGAACGGAACGTTACAGTACCCCCCCCTCAATGTACGCCCCCTGGCGTACCAGGAGGCCTGGCTTTATCTGGGAAGAGTTTATGGAAATCCATGATAAGTGAATGATCCAGGATAAGGCTCTTGTGGAGCCACGACCGCTCCTCAGGACCATAACCCTCCCAGTCCACGAGATACTGGAAGCCCCGGCCCTTACGGCGGATATCAATAACACGGTTAACCGTGTAGGCCGGGGCGTTGTTGATCACTCGGACGGGAGGAGGAGGGATGGACGGGGTACTGAGGGGACTGGAGGAGACAGGCTTGATCTGGGAAACGTGAAAAACAGGGTAAACCTTGAGGGAGGTAGGGAGGGAGAGTTTAACTGAGACAGGATTAACTAAACAAATGATGGGGAAGGGACCAATGAAGCGGGGCTGGAGTTTTTTAGAAGAGGAGGGAAGGGAAATATTGGCAGTGGAGAGCCAGACCTGCTGACCGGCCCTATACCGCGGGGCTGCGGTCCTGTGAAGGTCCGCTAGACGTTGAGAACGGGATTTGGCGCGGAGGAGTGCGGTGCGCGTCAGTCTCCACATACGTTTGCATCTAAGCATGTGGGATTTTACAGAGGGGACAGCCACCTCCGCCTCCTGGGTAGAGAGAAGAGGGGGTTGATAGCCTAATGAGCATTCAAACGGAGATAACCCAGTAGAGGCACACTTAAGGGAGTTGTGAGCATACTCTACCCAGGGGAGAAAACGGCTCCAAGAAGCGGGATTACGCACAGTGACACACCGCAGGGCGGCTCCCAGGTCCTGGTTCGCTCTTTCTGCCTGGCCGTTAGACTGGGGATGAAAACCAGAAGATAAGCTTGCCGAGGCACCCAGGGCCACACAAAACGCTTTCCAAACCCGGGAGGAGAACTGGGGCCCACGATCAGACACAATGTCCGAGGGGATCCCGTGCAGCCTGACCACATGCAACACCAGGAGCTCAGCGGTCTCAAGGGCAGACGAGAGTTTGGGGAGGGGAACAAAATGAACCGCCTTGGAGAACCGGTCCACCATTGTCAGAATAACGGTGTTACCCTCTGACAATGGCAGACCGGTGACGAAGTCAACGCCAATGTGACTCCAAGGACGGCCCGGGACAGGGAGGGGAAGGAGAAGACCAGAGGGGGGCTGGTGGGAGGCCTTACTCCTGGCGCACACAGAGCAGGCCAGGACAAAAGCACGGGTATCCCCCTTAAGGGTGGGCCACCAGAAACTCCTCCTGACAAGGGCGATCGTTCTGGCTACACCCGGGTGACATGCCAGGCACGAGGCGTGAACCCAATCCAGGACCTGGGAGCGGACGGAATTGGGCACAAAAAGGCAGGAGTTAGGGTTACTGCGGGGATCTGGTTGGGAGGTCTGAGCGGCATTCACAATGCCCTCGATTTCCCAAGAGACCGCAGCCACCACACAGGAAGCCGGTAGGATGGGCTCCGGATCAGCAGGACTGGAGGGGAGGGAAAAAATACGGGATAAGGCGTCTGCCTTAACATTACGGGAACCGGGGCGGTAGGAAACAGAGAAATTAAAGCGGGCAAAAAATAACGACCATCTAGCTTGGCGAGCATTCAGTCTCTTGGCAGATTTTAAATAAATGAGGTTCTGATGGTCGGTTAAAACAATAAAGGGATTACCTGCCCCCTCCAGCCAGTGGCGCCACTCCTCAAGAGCCAGTTTGATAGCCAGAAGTTCCCGATCCCCGACATCATAGTTTCGCTCCGCGGAGGACAGTCTCCGGGAGAAAAAGGCGCAGGGATGGAGCTTGCTATCCAGAGCGGCTCGTTGGGACAGAATGGCCCCCACGCCGGTGTCGGAGGCATCCACCTCAACGGTGAACTGACGTGAAGTGTCCGGGTGACAGAGGATAGGAGCTGAGGAAAACCGAGCCTTGAGCAGATCAAATGCACGCTGGGCATCGGGATTCCAACAGAAGGGTAGGGTAACAGAGGTGAGTTTAGTAAGGGGAGCGGCAATGACACTATAATTACGGATGAAGCGGCGATAGAAATTAGCAAACCCAAGGAACTGCTGAAGGTGCTTGCGGGAGGTGGGTTGGGGCCATTCTGTCACCGCCTTGATCTTAGCAGGGTCCGCCCGGAGACTGCCCTCCTCGATAATGAAGCCGAGGAACGGGACCGTGGAAACATGAAATGAACACTTCTCTGCTTTGACGAATAATTGATTCTCCAGCAGCCGCTGGAGAACCTCCCGGACGTGGATAACGTGTTCCTGGGGGGATTTGGAGAAAATCAGAATGTCATCGATGTAAACATATACACTCTTCCCGAGAAGGTCACGTAACACATCGTTCACCATGCCCTGGAAGACTGCTGGGGCGTTAGTAAGGCCGAAAGGGACCACCAGGTATTCGTAGTGGCCCAACGGAGTGTTAAAAGCAGTCTTCCATTCGTCCCCCTCCCGTATGCGCACCAAGTGATAAGCGTTACGGAGATCGAGCTTGGAAAACGTAACTGCTTGCGAGAGGGGTTCAAAGGCGGTGTTAATGAGGGGAAGAGGGTATTTGTTACGGATGGTGACTTGGTTCAGTCCACGGTAGTCGATGCAGGGCCGTAAGGAGCCGTCCTTCTTCCCAACGAAGAAGAACCCTGCACCGACCGGGGATGACGAGGGACGGATAATTCCTGAAGCGAGGGACTCGTGAATATACTCCTCCATTGCCAGTTTCTCCGGTCCCGACAGGCTGTAGAGGCGACCAGACGGCAGCTTGGCTGCCGCCAGCAGATCGATGCAACAGTCGTATGGCCTGTGAGGAGGTAAAGACAAGGCACGTGATTTGGAGAAAACCTGCACCAGATCGTGATATTGTTTAGGAACATTAGATAAATCGGGCGCCGGCTGCTCAGAACAGGGATTATTGGACCCCGGAGGGGGTAGAGCCGAGCGGAGACAACTGGCTAGACAGTGGGCACTCCACGCCAGAATACGACCGGACTTCCAGTCAATGTGAGGGTTGTGGAGGCGGAGCCAGGTCTGACCCAAAACAAGAGCAGATTGTTGAGAATGAATGAGCAGGAGCTGAATAGACTCTCGATGATTTCCAGATAATACAAGCTGTATAGGAACTGTGGAGTGGGTGACTAGCCCCAAGCTGCGGCCGTCCAGAGCCAGAGCAGAAATAGGAGAAGGCAGAAGCTCCGTGGGAATGCCGGCCCTCCTGGCGAAGGAGATATCTATAAAGTTGGCATCCGCTCCGGAATCGATGAGAGCCGAGGAGGATGCGGTCTTGTCCCTCCAAAGGAGGGTAGCCTTGAATACAAGGCGATCCTGAGCTGCATGGTTAGGGATGATGGGGCTCGTCAGTACGCCCAGTTTCACTGGCGAGCCCAATCTTTTGGGCGGATGGGACAGGAGGCGATCTGGTGGCCAGGCTTGCCGCAGTAAAAGCAGGACCTGGTGCGGAAACGGCGCTGGCGCTCCTCGGGGTCGACCGAAACTCTGCCCAGTTGCATAGGCTCCTCCTCGGAGACGCCAGTAGACGCCCTAGATCCAGGAATAGCAGAGTGAAAGCGAACGTTAGGAGAGCCGGAGGGTAGGTGACGGCCAGAGCTTCCTCCCCGCTCACGGGCCCGGATACGAAGGCGATTATCGACCGCAATGGCGAGGCTGATGAGACTATTAAGGGAGTTGGACTCCTCTCGAGTGGCAAGCTGGTCCTTGAGTTCCTCGCTAAGAGCTTGGCGGAACGCCCCCTGAAGGGAGGTGTCGTTCCATCCGGACTCCGCGGCGAGGGTACGAAACTGAATTGCCATCTCTGCAACGCTGCGCGTGCCTTGACGAACCTGGAGTAGGCGTTGGGTGGCGTCTCGCCCGCAGGTAGGGTGATCAAAGACGCGCCGCATCTCGGCGGTGAAGGCTGCGTAGTTGCTGCATAGCGGAGCCTGGCTCTCCCAGATAGATGTAGCCCACTCCAGGGCGCTTCCTCCCAAGCTGCTCATGACAAACGCGACCTTGCTGGAGTCGGAGGCGAAGGAGGTAGGCTGCATGCGGAACACTATGTCACATTTTAAGAGAAATTCCCGACATCTCCCCAACCCCCCGCGATATAACTCGGGGTGTTGCACTCGGGGCTCCCGGCCTGAAGTGGGAGCTGGGGCCTCCGGAAGGGGTTCAGGAGCGGGAGGAATGGGGCCCGTAGGAATTCGCGGTAACGGCTGGTGAAGTGAAAGTTGCGCCACCTGCTCCGTGATGCCCCTCAGCACCTCCAAGACGTCATCCAAACGGCGGCTCTGTTGGTCGCTAACCGCAGTTTGGCAGGAGAAGGCGTGGCGAATCTGATCAAGGTCGGCTGGGTCCATGTTTTCTTTGGCCAGTTCGTTCTGTTACGATCCTGAAACGGGTCGAACCCAAGTGCAACGACCAAGAGGCAGATTCAAATAAAGGGGGTTTTTATTTAAGCTTTGGGGTAGTCCCAAAGCTGTACAGAAGGTATAAGAAAACAGGTTAGTACATAGAACACAAAAATCCCATAGGGACTGCTCCAAGCCGGAGCTGGACTTGTAAGTCCGGTGAGTTCCAAGCCGGAACAAAAGGGCTGCCCTGCTGCTCCAAGCCGGAACTGGAAACAGGGATTGGACTGGAACTGAACAGGAACTGGACTGGAACTGGACCGGGAGGTCCACTCAGGAAACGAGTGCTGGAACAGAATATGTTCCAAGCCGGAACTGGACAGGAACTGGACTGGAACTGGACAGGAACTGGACTGGAACTGGACCGGGAGGTCCACTCAGGAAACGAGTGCTGGAACAGAATATGTTCCAAGCCGGAACTGGACAGGAACTGGACTGGAACTGGACTGGAACTGAACTGGAACTGGACAGGAACTGGACTTGGACTGGAACGTGAAGTCCACACTGGAAACGGATGCTGGAACGGAATTCGTTCCAAGCCGGAACTGGAATTTACTGGAATGGTGGGTTAGCCACCGGGACGGTACTGTACTGGACCGCGAGTATCACACTGGTGCAGGTTCTGGAACGGCGCGACTGTTCCAAGCCGAAACTGGACTTAAGTTTCACTGGAGAACTCCCTCCGGGACTGAACAGGAACTGGACCGGGTTATTGACTTGGATAGGGGGACAAAGCAGAGGTTACAGGCAGGGTATACAGACTGGGTATTTGCATGAGAGGTGAGGATGTAGAATAGTCCGCCGTCTGTCTAGCTGACGAACACACCCCACGGAGCTGGTGAGGTGTAGCTTGGGGAGACCTCGTATGAGCCGGCTGAACTCCAGGGATCCTGGAACCGTAACCACAGTACAGGAGGTAGCTGAGGCCGGACAGGAACAACAACGGAAGCGAGCCGGCAGGCTAGACAGCGGGTCTCTCCCCGAGCTGGAGGTGGGAGTACCGCAACACACTCACACAACATAAAGGGAAAACAAACACTGCTGCAGGGAGTTGGAATCGCGGCGTCTGGAGAGTTGAAGGGAGACAGGTAAGTAGCATGCAACAAAGACAGTACAGGGAAGATAGCTACCAACCGCAGTTTACGTGAACAACATTTAGTGCAGCAAGCTGCACAAACTCCGGACCAGAAACGTGACAGGACATAGACAAGGTAGGTTAGTTAACGAACTGGCGCCGATTAGCAGCCAGCCAGGGGTTTAAATAGTGGATAAAATGAAAACATAAATGGGAAACAGGTGAGGTAATTAACAGGGAGTGATTACTAAACTCGAAGGTGAGGAATGTGAACACGGAGAAAGGAAACCGATAGGAGGAAACAAATGTGACAGAAAGCACGAACATGACAGGAAAAACGCCCATCCTGCAGCAGTAGGGAAAACACGGACAAGGGAATCCAACATGACACGGAGGGCAAACAGAAAAACCCGGAACACGGACAGGAAGGGAACGGAACGTTACAGCCAGATCATTGGTTGACAGGGAGCTGGATGAAGTGTCTAAATCAAGGTAATCAGGTAGCACATGCATAAAGTTTCCAGTAGTGGAGGTAGTGATAGTGCGACCTGTATACGTTCTGAGTTCAGATTCTACAGAATGGGCTAATTTTAACTGCAGAGTAATGAGGAAATGGTCAGACAAAATAGGATTATGCGAGTGAATTTTAACATTAACAATGTCAATACCAAGACTTAAGACCAGGTCTAAAGTATGACTATGACAATGCGTGGGGCCAAAAACATTTTGAATGAAACCAATTGATTCCAAAATGACCGTAAATGCTGAGGTAAAAGGATCATCTGTATTTTCAAAATGCAGGTTAAAATCACCCAATATTAACACTTTGTCATGACTTACAGCTAAATGAGAAAGAAAATCTGCAAATTCATGAATAAAGCCAGCATATGGGCCAGGAGGTCTATAGACAGTTACAAGTAAAATAGGCTGAGAGGAGGGGCGGTTTCTACCAACCACTGCTGGCTGAGTGTTCATAACTAACACTTCAAATGAATCAAATGCATACTCTAATTTTGGAATTGACTGAAAGACAGATTTATAAATAACAGCAACCCTATATATACCTATATATGAACCCAGGTGGAGAGGATTCATTTAATGTAAAGTTCTCATCCACTTTCAGCCATGTTTCAGTTAAACATAGTATATCAAGAGAGCAGTCTGAGATTAATTCATTCACAAGAGCTGCCTTGGAATTAAGGGATCTTATATTTAATAAGCCAACTCTCATGGTAGTAATATCACTTGAGCTAATAGGATTGTGTTTTGTTTTAATCTTAATCAGATTATTAAAACAAACTTCACGGTTTTTGCCAGATTTGACATGGTTTTGTATACGTGGGACAGACACAGTTTCAATTTCTAAAGGGTGAACCCTAGCTGATGGTTCTGGGGAACAAGCAGACAAGAAGTTCTGCTTCCTGGCCTTGGCTCTAATTAGTCAGGGACTTGAATTTCTAAGACTATAGGCCAGTTTTTTAGAGATAAGAGCTGAACCCTCCCACGTGGGGTGAACACCATCTCTTTTTAAAAAAGATTTGTCCCCCAAAAAGTGTGCCAATGATCTATATAGCCGATATTATTAGAGGGACACCACTCAGATAGCCAACGATTTAGTGACGTTAGTCTACTATAAGTTTCGTCACCACGCCTAGAAGGAATGGGGCCAGAGCAAATAACAGTGTTAGACAACCGTTTTGCTACTTCACATGCTGATTCAAAATTACTTTTCGTTATCTCCGATTGCTTCAACCGGACATCATTTGCGCCGACATGAATAATAATGCTAGAAAATTTACGGTTAGTTTTTGCCAGCATTTTTAAATTTGCTTCTATGTCGGTCACTCTAGCACCAGGAATGCACTGAACTACGGTCTTTGGACTCGCAATTTCTACGTTTCGTAGAATAGAATCACCGATTATCAAAGCTTTTTCAGCCGGTTTTACCGAAGGTGCATTGCTCAGGGGAGAGAACCTATTCGAAACCCGAATTGGTGGTTGGTGGAGTACCGGTGGTTTATGACTACGTTCGCGAACTGTAATCCACCTGCTGTTACCTTGCTGCAGAGGCATTTTCGAATTTCTAACATTAGTTGGGGACGGGCTAGCTGGAGCACCCGAAACCGAGAAGGATTCTATGAACTTTTCGGTTTCTCTAATTTCATGTAGGGTACGGATGCGAGATTCCAATTCGGCTATCTTCGCAGTCAACCTAGCATTTAATTTACACTTATCACAAGTAAAGTTCCCACTAGTGGCGGAGAAGGAATAGGTAAACATGTCACATACCGGGCAAGAGATAGCCCAATATGGCGAGGAAGGAGAAACCGAGCGAGGAATGGGAGAGACTGAGGGATCAAACAAAGCCATAGCTTACCCTTGTATTAGAAGATATACAAAATTCGTCGGAAGCAGGATCAACACTATATTTTGTTTTGTTAACAAATAAACACTTATGCCCCGTTTATGCGGGCTCTAAGTGATACTTCCTAACGTTAGTTTGTAGCCTAATATATTTTGTTTTGTTTTGTTTTTTGAGAGCTACTGTTTTTCCAGTAGCACAGCTCAGTCGCTCACCAAACAGGAGTCTTTGTAAACGAGGACTTCCACAGTAAACACTTATGCCCCGTTTATGCGGGCTCTAAGTGATACTTCCTAACGTTAGTTTGTAGCCTAATATATTTTGTTTTGTTTTTTGAGAACAATCTTACCTAGCCTAACACTGCTGGCCCGGTAAAAGCCTGCTCAGCAGCGAATTCGTCTTACCTAACGTTAGTTTGTAGCCTAATATATTTTGTTTTGTTTTTTTGAGAACAATCGCAATTTGCAGATTTGTCTTTGTAACTAGCGAGGACTTCCACAGTAAACACCTATGCCCCGTTTATGCGGGCTCTAAGTGATACTGCTGGCCCGGTAAAAGCCTGCTCAGCAGCGAATTCGTCTTACCTAACGTTAGTTTGTAGCCTAATATATTTTGTTTTTGTTTTTTGATAACAATCGCAATTTGCAGATTTGCCAGCACAAAAATGATCACCACCAAACTTTTCTACAGCACAGATCAGTAGCACAGCTCAGTCGCTCACCAAACAGGAAACAGGAAAAGTATTATTCCCGCGAAAATAAACGTCTGTTTGAATTTCAAACTAGTTGAACTCTGAGCAGTAGTTTGACCTGTTCTTTCATTGGACTATATTTTTGCGGGAGCAGCCAGCTTGGCGATGTTCACGGATAGTGGCTGAGTGTGTGTCCAGTCTGCCATCGCATGGAGAATCACGATCTGTAAGCTATTTCATTTTCTTCAAACTTGAAATACATGACCGTTTGTTGTCAGAAAAATACTAGCTTGTTTGTGACCGAGGGTATATTTTGCAATCATAATAATAACGCCGACTGACCGGGGGTTAATTAGTCTGGTGGGTTTCACGCTTAACACTGAACTCTCAGTTTGTGTTGTGGAGCGGTGGTTTTTGTAGCATCATCCGAGGTGGGTAAAAACTTAAAAAACGGGCGGTTTTGTTAGTTTGCTAAAAATGATTACCTGCCGTTTTTGCAGCAAAACACTAGAGACATTGAGGGGTTATGAGCTGCATTGTAGAGTTCATAGGAACGAACCCCATTGTTTTTTCAAATGTGTTGGCGCTGATTGCAAGCAGACATATTGTACTTACACAGCTTTTAAAGCTCATTTCTATCGGGTTCACAATGTGCCTGCACCCTCTGTTACTGCTAGAGCCGTTGTTACAGATTTTAAATGTGCCATTTCGCTGTGTGAGCGCCTATTTCACACAGTGAAAGAACTTATATCCCACTTAAAAGAACATATAGTGGAGGGGCGACCTGTGGCATGTCCAGTAACTGGTTGTAAAAATACATTCACTGTGAAATCATCATTTACTGCTCATATGTCCAGGAAACATAGAGCATGTTCGGTGGATAGCATAAGTGACATGTACAGGGAAACTATTTCTCAGTCTTCTGCTGTCATTGCATGTGAAGATGCTTTCCAGTGCTCAAATGATGCTGCAACAAATGAAAGCATTGAATTGCCACATAATTTCAATGAGACCTTTCTTAGGAATGTATGTTTATTCTACCTAAAATTGCAAGGGCAGCTCCTTCTTCCAGCTTCAACAATACAGACAATTGTCAAAGAGATGCAAAATGTGCATGAGTTGGGACAGGATTACACTTTAAGTAAACTACATTCAGTTTTAAAAAATGACATGTGTCTAACAGATGATGCTATTGCTAAAATCTGTGATTGTGTGAAGGATTCAGATCTGTTCTCTGTCTGTCATCAGGGACCACTGAGAACAACATATTCAAGAGCTCAGGTGTTCAAAAAGATGTTCAAATACATAGAGCCTAAAAAAGTAACATTAGGAAATGATGAAAATATGACACAAAGGTTTGCTTACTACATACCTGTGATACAAACATTAAATAGCTTATTAGAATCAGAATTATGGAAGAATTCAGTGTCACAAGTCTTGTGAAACGAACTCAGATGATTTTGGTGACATAAGTGATGGACAAAACTTTAAGTCCAACCAGTTCTTCATTGAAAATCCAGGATGCCTGAAGCTAATTCTGTACCAGGATGCTTTTGAAGTTGTCAATCCCCTCGGCTCTGCTAAGAAAAAACACAAAGTTCTTGCAGTCTATCTTTCTGTGGCAAATTTACCTGCTCATAATAGCTCCCTCTATTATGTCTTGCAGAGATTTGGGATATTTTGCCACCATCTTCTTGGCAACTTCAATAGAGTTCCTTTTACTTATGCAAGAATTCTTTCACATCATCTCACAAACCACAATCCAGACCATCTCCCTTCTCATTCGTGGAAGTGGTCGTTTTCCTCTTTCCAATGACTGCATCAGTTCCTCTGGGAACTTATCCCATGGTATCATAAAGGTATTTTATGATTGGGCCAGGGTATCACTAACGTGATTGGGCCAGGGTATCACTCTAGTCAAGCAATTGCAAAATAGGATAGAGAATGTGAAGCAATCTACGACCCCAAAAATAAGAAAACGAAAGCATCGCACTGATGAGTCTGACAGACAAAGTCCCTCCAGAACAGAGAGCAGCAATCCAAGACACTTATGGGTGCATTAAATGGGATTTAAAATTCCTGCCCCTTGGAGAGACCCCAGAGAGCCAGCAGGAGAAGAAAGAAAAACTCAAGATGATGGCTCAGCAAACTAATGCAAATCCAGAGGAGGTCAAACTTCTAATGAAGTTGACTTTCTACACACAGCGTAAACAAGTCAAGCAGGGGAAAAATATAAAATACCTCCTGGAAGAGTGGCCGTTTTGGTTTGACGAACTTGGCATGGAAGTCCACTTCAAAGAACTCACCGGAATAGGGCTTAAAGAAACTTTCACACGGAATGTGGATCTGAAGGGGAAACGGCTCCTGAACTACACGAATACTGTTTGTGTGAACAAGAACAAAAAGTTCCTACAGGCTTTAACAAAGTTTAAAGTGATGAGGGGAGAGCTGAGTGGTTGCTCTGAAGACGTCAAAGAGATGGTGCTGCTTCTGCTGTCCTACTTTGATGAGAAGGAAGACGCGATGTTCTGTTATGTGGAGGACACATGCCTGGCAGGGGAAGTACAGATGGACCAAGGTCACTTGACTCCCATCATTGTTGTGTGTGGTAAGTTAACATTTTTTTTCTTTCTTGGTCTTTTTTTCATTCTCTCTTTTGTATTTCTCCATTCTTTCTTCCTTTCTCTCTTTTCTGTCTATTTGGACACAAATTCATATTGCACAAAGTTTTTTTGTTACTGTAAGGTTAGTCAAAGTGGCCTTAAAAGGCCTTACATTTATCTCACCTAAACCTGCACATACACTGATTTCTGTATTGATGGTCAGCAATTTAACTGACCTTGAAAATTTAAAAACATACAGTGCATACAGAAAGTTCAGACCCTTTCAAGTTTTCCACATTTTGTTATGTTTCAGACTCATCTTAAAATGGATTCATTCTTCTTTTTTTTCTCATCAATCTACACTCGATAACCCATAATGACAAAGTGAAAACATGTTTTTAGGAATTTTTGCAAATTTATTAAAAATCAAAAACTAAAATTTCTCATTTACATAAGTATTCATACCCTTTGCTTTAACGTATTTTTAAAGTATCATATTTCATATTTGGTCGCATATTCTCTGCATGCTGTTAGTTCCTGAAGTCTGTGATCCATCAATATCAAAAGATCTTATTTTCAGGTACTGTTACAAGCGATACTATAACCTCTCTGCATTTGAATGGATCCCTATGGAAATTGGGGGGTGAGACTAGATTCAGCTGTAAATTATGCTGGTACAGTATGAAACACATGACTGGCGAAATGGCTGTAAGTCATCAAGGGTCTAAGGTATCAAACGAGCCTCAAACCATCACTCTGCTGCCAGATATGCAGTAGATGTGGATGGATCACTTTAAGGGTTGTTTCTCCTGACTTTTTTCCCCATAGAGTTCTATAGGAAAATGAGTCCGGAGAAATAACCCTTGCAGTGATCCATCCACATCTACTCCATATCTGGCAACAGAGTGATAGTTTGGGGCTCGTTCGATAGCTCAGACCCTTGATAACTTACAGCCATTTAGCCAGCCATGTGTTCCATACTGTACCAGTGTAATTTACAGCTGAATCTAGTCTCACCCCCCAATTTACATAGAGATCCATTCAAATGCAGAGAGGTTATAGTATCGCTTGTAACAGTACCTGAAAATAAGATATTGACAGTTTTTTGATGTTGATGGTCACAGACTTCAGGAAGTAACAGCATGTAAAGGATATGTGACCAAATATGAAATATGATACTTACGTTAAAGCAAAGGGTATGAATACTTATGTAAATGAGAGATTTTATTTTATTTTTAAAAAAAAAAAAATTTGCAAAAATTTCTAAACATTTTTTCACTTTGTCATTACGGGTTATCGAGTGTAGATTGATGAGAAAAAAATTATTTAATCCATTTTAAGATGAGTCTGAAACATAACAAAATGTGGAAAACTTGAAAGGGTCTGAAAACTTTCCAAATGCACTGTATATGCTCAAATTGTTTTGTGAAATGTTTCAGGAACACAAATCTTGATTTTGTTTGAATTATGTTTTTTTTTGTTTTTAGGACGATCCTGCTATTCTTCAAGACGGTTCATGCTGAGTGTGGATCGAAACATTGTACAAGACAACATCCCCTCCTTCGTTTCTGCCCTGTGCATGATGTTTGGGAGCTATTATTGCGTCAACATCCATTACCCATCAGAGCTGGCATCAACCCTGGAGTGTCTGCAGAGGTGTGTCTTTTTGGATTGGCTTTATCCAACATTTTCACTTTACTGAACTGAAACAAATCTAAAGTAGCTGCTCCAGTGACTTGGGTGGTAGGGGACTTACATTTTTACTATTATAAGTGGCTTTAAAATAATAGCTTGAATAAAAAAATGATGATGTGAAGTTTTTTGTTGTTAATAAAGCTATTTTATTATTAATACAGTCGTCTGTTTTTCTTCTATTTCCCAAGGTGTTTTTTCTCCATCAACCCAGATAAGGGCTCTAAAGTGGAGAAGACAAACACATCCTGTCTTCACGTGAACCCTAGAGTCCTTACTTTGATTCAGGACCTTTCGGATCATGAGTGGCGTGATGTCTGAATATGGACTAAACTCAGTAAGATTTATGGCATGTGATGATGTGCCCCACTCAGTTTGAAGGTTTGTTTCAGCTCAGTTCTTCAAGCTTAAGAAGCAAGTAAAAGTTTCAGACAAAATTGTTAGAGTTTGTATGCAATTGTTACTGAGTTTTATTGCTCTTGTATTTCCTCATTTGCATTCCTGTACCTCAATTTGAAGACCTTGTTTGAAGATATTGGTACTATTTATTCTAATAAGGAAATGCGGTAATCCTTAAAGGGTGTTAAAAATTCTTACATTTATTCATAAAAAGTAACCCCTTAATTGTCCTTAAGACATTTTTAGGAGGAAAGTCTTTTCCCTCTTTCTTGCCCTGTCTTTCTCTATTTTTCTTTCTCTCTCCATCTTTTCTTTTTTAGTTCCAATAAGATCACTAATCTGTCACATGCTCTATGCTAATGTTTGTAAAGTACATATTACGAATATGTATGTTGAGAAATGATCACTGCTTTGAGGTCAATAAATTCTTGGGAAGACAAGTTATTATTGGATTGTTTTTTATCTTTCAGTACAGTAACTCTTAAGTTATATCTAGCTTTGCTTTTCAATTTTTTAATGCTTAATCTGTGTACACTGGTTTACATTTTTCACATTTCTGGTAAAAGTCAAACATCTTATAAGAAGGCAGTGCAGTTTAAATTAAATAGTCTAAGATAGAAGTGTTCAATCTGCCTGTAATGTATAGAAAGTTTCTATTTTTCACTGAGCAATAATCCTAACAGGTGATGAGAAATACTTTTAGACAGTTTTACAGTTTGTATTTGAGACTGATATTAGATAGGAGTCATAGAACAGGATTTTATGCCTTTAAATTGTAATGAATAAATGTGACAGAAAATTAATTTTCAGTATTTAGATGTTGCTTTCTCTGTAAAACTTGTCATTACTACTGCAAAAGACACTACATTATACACAACGTTTGAGTAAAATTTGCTGAAAAATTCAGTTAAATGACAGTCTTATAATGAGGCTTTTACAGTTAAACAATGTTTGTTTGGTATTTTTCAGTGAAATTGAATTGGATTCAATGTACAATAAGCGACAGCTGCATGTAAATCTTACTGAAATAATTAGTTTAATAGCAGCATGGTCATCCTAATTCAGCAGAAAAGGGCTGTTGGATTAACGGGTTTAAAATGTAATTTTTATTTTTAAAACAATAGTTTTAAACTGTAAGATTTACAGGTTGTTCTTACTGAAATAATTAGTTTAATAGCAGCGTGGTCATGCTAATTCAGCAGAAAAGGGCTGTTGGATTTACGGGTTTAAAATGTAATTTTTATTTTTAAAACAACAGTTTTAAACTGTAAAATTTACAGGTTGTTCTGTAAAGTTGTTAACATTTTTACAGTATTTTTTACATAATTATTCTGGCAACCACAGCTGCCAGTTTTTTTTTGTAAAAACAACAGATTTTCTTTTACAGTGTAAGATTTACTCGGTAGTTAGCAAACAGGCAAATGGCTAGCTAAGCTAGGATGCTAGTTAAACAAACCATTGATAAAGTATGAAAACAAATTTTTTTTATGACATTTCATAATTTTAGCTAAGTTTTTGACATAACATTCAAACGTTTGAGTGCTTGTGCAACATTTCTCACCTCAAAATAAAAAAAGAAATTATTAAAACCGGTGAGCTGGGGCATCGGCTTCTTTAGCTTATTCTGCTTCCAACTGAATTTTACCTGCCGCTACCCCATAGCGTGTGTGTGCCTTTCATTACAAGGCGGAGAGACCAAATAAATATTAGCGTTTCAACACGGTAATGATAGTACGGTTTCGCCACGGGCGGCTGATGGTCTCTCGTTACGGGTATCCAGTCTGCCCTGCACTAAGCTGCTGAGTGCAAGTCGGTGTGAGAAGTCGGCATGTCTAAGGCAGTCAGCCTGCAGTCAAAATGGTTGCAAAAATGCAATGGCAGCACCCTGTTCAGGCCAGTTTTGGGCTTCATGCACCAATGAGCATGAGCCATAGGAAATGAATGGGTGATGACGTCATCACTTCGTACATATTTTTATACGGTCTATGATTCAACCTCATTTTCACATGTTCTAGAAAGACATTTTCAGACTCGCAGTAGGCTGGGTTGTTTTAGGCATAGTAGCCTAAGTAGCCTAGCCTACGGGAGATATGAACAGAAGCAAGCAGATGCCCGTGAGAACGCATGTATTAGGCTAGCATTGACGTGGTTTCCCTTGGCTTGAGACTAGTGACAGTTTTGAAAGTACGTTTGTTGAGAACGTGGCACAGTTATTATTGTTAATTTTTTAGCCTACAAGTGAAACAGTGAACAGTTAATATTGTTAAATGCATTTGCCTTTGCAATAAAAGGATGTTCTTTAATGCGAAAAGAACATTCTTACATGTGAAAAACATGGGATACCGATACCGATAACGATTTTAGAGGGGAGAAATTCACCGATTACCAATATGGCAGCCGATATAGCAAACTTTTGAGCTTGAATGAAAATAGACCTTTTCTACGTGGATTGTGCACAGATTTAGCACCAATACGACTGTAAAGGTACTCAGTCGACTTCTTTCTTATTTTTTATTTTCATTTTATTTTATTTTTTTATAATTCCCACCACCACCCCCCCTCTTCGGAGGACAACTTTCTTTTTTAATTACAATTGTTATAACTTAAAAAAACAAAATAATGTCACCTCTCTGAGGGAGGGAAATAACAGAGAGACAAAACAATAAAGGTCTATTACGGACTGACAAGGGAAAAAATGGGTACATAACAAGAATAAGACTGACAAGACAGGAACACAATAACACAAAACAAAGAAGAGACGGACAAACAACTTTTTGGGTTGTCAGCATTTGTAGTTAATGGGTTGTATTTGTGATAACTAATGGGGAAGTTAATGGATTGCTGTAGGGGCTATGAGATCATGGAGTGAGATATATGAGAGGAGTGTGGGATAGTAAAATGTGTGTATGTGTAAAAGGTTATGTTTATATGTGTGTGTGTGTATGTGTATGTGTGTATGCGTGTGTGCGGGTATGTATATGCCTGGCTTTGGTATGTTTTGGGTGTAGTCAGTGGGTTGATTGATTTATTGCATTAAAGAGTTGATAAGTGGGTTCCATGTTTGCTCAAAGTTTGCTATTTGGTTATTGGCAGAGGTGGTCATTTTTTCCATTGATATGTATTCTGTGAGAAGATTGGTCCAGTGTGTGATGTTTAATTTTTTCCTTGATTTCCAGTTCAAGAGGATGGTTTTCTTGGTGATAGTTATGGCAATGAGTATTACTCTATTGATATGGTTTGGATGGGAAACTGTTGATAAATCACCTAGAAGACACAGAGATGGGGTTAGTGGAATTCGGCAGCCCAGATATAGGGATATTTTATTGGTTATTTCCTGCCAGAAGCGTTGAACAGGTGGGCAGTGCCAGATGGCATGAAGGTAGTTGTCTTGTGTGTTTTGTGTACATTGTGAGCAAATATCTGAATTAATGAAACCCATTTGGTGCATTCTTTTTTGTGTGAAGTGTACCCTGTGGATTATTTTGTATTGAATGAGTTGGAGATTAGTGTTGTTAGTCATACTAAAGGTATTCTTACAAATTCGAGTCCAGAAGTCAGTATTGGGCATGAGTGAGAGGTCTTTTTCCCAGTTGATGTTAGGAAGGGATATTGAGGAATCTGAATAGTTGAATAATTTGTATAATTTAGATAGAATATTTTTACTAGATATTATTTTAAGGACTTCCTCTACTATATTGGGGGGTTGTAGGTTGTTTTGTGGCATACAAATTTTTGAAGTGATAACGGCTTTTAGTTGGTGGAATTGGAGAAATGATTCGTTCCCAATACCGTATTTCTGGACCAAATCTTGGAAGGGTATAAAAGTGGAATTTTGAATGATATGCTGAAGTTGTGTGATGCCTTTTTGTTTCCAGGTAGTGAAGTGCAACGGTTTTTTGTTGAGTTGAAAATCTGGGTTATTCCATATTGGGGTGTATTTGCATGGTACCAGTGTGTAGTTTGTAATTTTTAGGGCTTTCCACCAAGCTGTCAGAGCTGTTGCAATCAGTACGTTTTTGAAGCAGTTATGGTATTTGATGGATGGGCTGATGAATGGTAAGTCAGATAATGTGATTTCTTTGCAATGAGATTGTTCAATTATAATCCAAGAGTGGTCCTGTTCTGTTGGGTGAATCCATTTGGTCAAGAATTGTAGTTGGCTAGCCAGAAAATAGTTGTGGAAATTGGGTGCTTCTAATCCTCCTTTGGTTTTATGTTTTTGTAGAGTGGTTAGTTTAATTCTGGGTTTTTTATTTTTCCAGTAGAATTTAGTTATTACTGAGTCCAGGGAGTTGAACCATGCAGAGGGGGGTTGAATAGGGATCATTGAGAAAAGATAAGTGATTTTAGGTAGTATTATCATTTTTATTGTTGCTATTCTGCCTATAAGTGATAGTGGTATGTTAGTCCATCTGCGCAAGTCGTTTTCTATTGTTTGGAGTAGTGGATTGAAGTTTAGATGAACTAACTCTGACAGCTTGGGGGAAATATTAATACCCAGATATTTAATGTTGCCAGTGGAAAAGTGAGTAGATGAGGTTTGGGCTGCCGAATTCCAGCCATCTTTGCAAAATGGTAAAATTGTGGATTTAGACCAATTTATGGTGTAGTTTGAAATTTTTGAGAATGTGTTTATCAATTTGATGGCTTCTTGCAGGGAGATCAGGGGATTTTGTAGGTACAGTAGAACGTCATCAGCATATAAGCTGATTTTATGGTATGTGTTGAGGGTTTGGATTCCTCTGATATGGTTGTTTTGGCGGATTGCAGCGGCTAAGGGTTCGATGAAGATGGCAAATAGGGATGGGGAGAGTGGGCACCCTTGCCTGGTCCCCCTGTGCAGTGTAAAACTTTGTGATGTTAGTCCGTTAGTTGTGACTGTGGCCATTGGTGAGTTATATAGTACCCTTATCCAGTTAATAAAAGGTTCCCCGAAACCAAATTTTTTGAGTGTTGCAAATAAAAATGTCCAGTTCACTTTGTCAAATGCTTTTTCTGCGTCTAATGAGACAATAATGGTTTCTGCTTGTTCTTGTGTTGTATGTTGGATTAAGTTGAATAATCTACGTGTGTTATTATATGAGTGTCTTCCTTTAATAAATCCAGTTTGATCAGGGTGTATTATAAGTGGGGTGGCTGTTTCGATTCTGGTGGCTAGGGTTTTACTGATAATTTTTATGTCGGTGTTAATTAATGATAAAGGCCGATAGCTAGATGGAAGGGTTGGGTCTTTATCTGGTTTTAGTAATATTGATATGTTAGCGGTGTTCATATGTGGTGGAATTTTTGAGTTATGTTTGATTTCCAGTGTCATTCTGATAAATAGCGTAGAGATGGTTTGCCAAAAGTGTTTAAAGAATTCAGCAGGGAAGCCATCGGGGCCTGGAGCTTTGTTATTAGGTATATGATTGAGAGCCTTATGGAATTCATCTGAGGTTAATGGTCTGTCTAATGAATCTGCTAAGTCTTCAGTTAATTTCGGGAGGTCCGCATTATTTAGAAAAGAGTTAATGTCTGTCAAGTCTGGTTCTATGTCTGAGGTGTATAATGTACTGTAAAATAATCTGAAGGTATCGTTTATGTCCTGTGGTGAGTACATTGACTTCCCTGATGAATTCTTTATGACAGGGATGACAGACTTTTCTTTTCTTTGTTTTAGTTGGTTGGCTAGATATTTACCTGATTTGTTATTGTATTCAAAATTATTATGTTTAAGTCTTTGTATTAGGAATTGTGTTTTTTTATTTATTATGTCATTTAATTGAAACTGATGTTTTCTGAGTTCATTCAAGTTTTCTGTTGTAGGGTTATTTATAGAAGTATTTTCAAGTTCTTTGATTTTTTGTTCCAAGTTATTTTCCAATTCCATTTTTTTTTTTTTCTTGTATGATGAATATGATATTATTTTTCCTCTTAATACTGCTTTTGCTGTTTTCCATAGAAGTGTTGGAGAGGTTTCGGGAGAGTCATTTATTTCCATGAAGACTGCCCACTCTCTCTTCAGGAAACTGTCAAATTCTGTGTCTTTAAGTAGGGATGTATTGAAGCGCCATCTACTAGTTCCTTTCTGGAATTGGTTATTGTTTAGTTCTAAAGAGATAGGGGCATGATCACTAATCACAATGGGGTGGATTTTTGTATTGGTAATGTTTGGTATAATTGAGTTGCTAGTGAGAAAGTAATCGATACGGGAGAATGAGTGATGAAGTGGTGATAAGTATGTATATTCTTTTGCTGTTAAGTGATGTAAGCGCCAACTATCACCAAGGCCAAATTCATTCATGTACTGTTTTAGTGTTTCAGTGGAATGCCAATTTCTTAAGGTACCTGCAGTGCTTGATCTGTCTAGTGTTGGATTGATAACTGTGTTGAGGTCACCCCCAATTATGATTGTTGAGTTAGTGAAATCGCTGAGATTGGTGAAGAATGTGTGAAAAAAGGAAGGGTCATCACTGTTCGGGCCGTAGATGTTTGCAATGGTGATGTTGAAGTTATTGATGGAAGCGTTAATGATAATGAATCTTCCCTCCGGATCTGTGATAATGGTGTTATGGGTCAACGGTATTTTTTTGTTAATCAGGATGGACACGCCTCTTTGTCTTGAGTTGTATGTTGCAGAGAAGATTTGGTTAAAATGTGTTGTTTTTAATTTATGGTGCTGTGAGTGTGATAGGTGGGTTTCTTGAAGTAAGCATATATCTGATTCTAGCTTGATTAAATGATTTAACACTTTGTTCTTTTTTGCCTGGGTTCCAATGCCACGAATGTTCCAGCTCACAAATTTAATTGGTAACATGGTTGAAGGATATAGCTAATCGGTGGTATGTTTATCTTCCTCTCTATTCTCTATTAGATTTGTCGGAGAGCCAAGTGGTCACGTTCCTGTCACGGTATAATTTTCCGTCCACATATAATCTGTCAACGGTGATGATTGCACGCTTTCCTTGTTCCATAAATTGTTTCCGTATAGGGTACAGTTTTTTTCGTCTTTCCAGGATTTCTTTTGGGAATTGATCATTTAGTCCGTAGTCGGTTCCTTTCAGTTCTCTGCCTTTACTTTTAACCAGTTCCTTTTGTTTGTAATGTTCGAATTTGGCCACGATCGGGCGCGGACGAGTATTATTGGGGGTGTATGTTCCGAGACGGTGAACGCGGTGGAAGGTAATCTGCTTGATTACATCCAGAGAAAGTTTTAATTTCGTTTGCATGAAGCTTCTTATTTCTTTTTCTGGGTCGTCCTGTTGTTTTGTTGTTTTCCGGTATGCCTGAGATAATCAAGTTATCGCGCATGCTCCGAGATTGTAAGTCCAATATTGTTTCTTTGATTTCTTTGTTTTCTTTGTTAATGTCCGTTAGCTGTGTTTGGAGTGATTTAACGGAGTTTTGAAGTATTTGATTTGTTTTTGTAAGCGATGTTATTTGCTCTTGGCTGAATTCGAGGCTTACTTTAAGACTTTGGAAGTCTTTGTGTAGTAGCTCGATGATTGAGAATCTTGCATCCAGTTCGGCTAATTTTGTGTTTATGGCGAGGAGTAGACTTACTTGATCTGTTTGAGAGTCGTTTGTCTCGGTTGAGGAGTTGCGGAAGCGTTTTTTGCTGTTGTTTGGTGTATCCATCGTGCAAATACGGGTAAAACATTCATCAATATAATCCTCAAGTTGCTCCAGTGCCGCGTTGTTTGTATTCTGATTAGCCTTTTACACGGAAGATCCAATGGCGAATGTTTTGTTGATTTTTTTATTTATTGTCCATGTATCAATTTGATTTGAATATTGTCACGTTTAGCCTTCCATGCGTAACAATTTATTTTTCTTTTGAACCACGGACTGTTTCTTTTGATGTTATTCACAAAAACTACTGTGCAAACACAGCAAACAGAACCAACTTCTTTCTTAAACAAATAACAACTTTTAAAAAAAGTTTTTTACATTATTAAATTATTGTAATATTAACACGATTAACATCTTCAAGCAATTTTAGACATGAACACTGATCAAATAACGAATAGAAATGAAATAAATAGCAAAATATACATCAGTACTTTAAGTAACTTACAGACCATTTCAATAAAGAATAAATAAAAATAATAGGCTATTAAAGTTCTACACATTTTATGACAAAGAAAAACTTGCTATAGCTATTCATTGATATTTCTTATTCCGTTCATTAACTGCTTGATTGATAATTAAGAACTGGAAACAGGTTGGGAGTGAGCTATATCCGTATAAAGGGAGTCTAAGGTTGCAGGAGGCCTATTTTACAGCCGATCGGCGTGTTCTGTCTGGTCACATAACGTTGGCTAACAAGGGGAAAAAAGGCCAAACGAAATGGCTCGTTCACTTGGGAAAAGTTTATTATTATCATATGTTATCTCTATATTGTGCTACCGATTGTGGCTCAACTTGGATGGAGGAGACGCGTTGCATCTCCGTAAACACTGGGAAAGCGGCAAATGATCCATGTTGTTTATTTATTTATTTTCCAAATGTAACATTAAATGTCGATAGTTACCAAGAAATGCAGAACATAAAATCCGCTATCAAGGAAACGTGCTGGGTGGAGCGCATTCTAGGTTTCGAAAACCACAGAACAGAATGCATTTGAGTAATGTGCAGCCTACGAACAGGTCAAGGTAATGTTAGCGAAAAACTAAAACATTTCCGAAACGTTTCAAAACTAAAACCCTAGTGTGTACGAGACCATTAGGTAATGTTAGCTTGATGATTGGTAACAGAGATTCCATACCAATAAGGATTTTCCTCTCCTCTCATAAGGTAAGCTGAGCAGGGGCTGTTTCACGAAGCAGAATTACTGAGTTAGCTTGATAACCTGTACTGAGTAAAAACCCAGAACAGCTCTTTTTCTTCAGTCCATGTTTCAGATTTTGGAGGGTTCCGGGATTTACCCAGTGCAGTTATTCAGCCAACTCTGTAAGCTTTGTGAAACAGGCCCCAGGAGCTGTCTGTCATTCAGTAGTCGGTCACGTTAATCCCAATAATTTATTCGATATGAAAATAAATGCCTCAATTAGTTCAAACACGGGGGTGAATCTAAATGCACACTGTCCTATATATGTTATATCTCAATCGGTAGCCTACTCATGAATTATAACATTAGCTAAGTAATGGTGCTAAGTAAAAGAGCACAACATGGTCTGTGGATGCATCTCACATTAACGTTACTGGTAGCTGATTAGCTTTCCGATAGCTAGCTAGCTAGCAATGTTATTGTAGTTTACATTCATCGGCAGTTTGCAAACATTTATTAAGACCGCAATTAAAGAACAACTAACATTACTGTTGTGTTAATACACTATTATCATTATTGAGAATATTCAATTAGCTAGCAATCCAGTGGCAGTGCTGCTCTCTGACTGAGTGAAGATTCCATGTCACATGATATGTTGAGGGTAGCGAGAACACTATAAAGTTCTGTGGTGAGAACCACTAGATGGAGTGCTAGGAGCGCCCACGTGTCAGTGTAAAAAAAAAAACCTATATCGGTTGTTCATATCGGTCACGTCATCTTTGACGACCGATACAGTATGGTCCAGAAACGCAAATATCGGCCCAATATATCGGTCATCCGATATATTGGTCGGGCTCTAAAAAACATATGTGCATGTTGTTTTTGTCTAGAAAAATTTAACCTTTGATACTTGGCAAGGATTGAACCCCCAATCTCCAGCATGAAAGGCAGCAACTCAGACCACTAGGCCACAGGAGCTTCATGGAAAATATTAAGCCATATAGCGGTTTTGTCTGCGATACTGTGATGTGTACACATTAGTTCCTTTTTATTGGTAGATAAGATTGGGATGGTAGGTATGCCATGTTGTTATCCAATGGGGAGAATTATTCTTTGAGGGTATAGAGCATTTGTGGCAGGAAAAAGAATAAGAAGAAGAGAAAATGCAAAAATAACACAAGGTTAGAGCTTTATTGTGTGGATGTGTGAAGTTGTATCTGAATTATGTGTGGTTACATGAGGTCAGAATTTAATTACATTTTAAGGGCAGAGAGTATGTGGTCATTGTGTTTATTTCTGTAGGAAACCCTGAAGTGCCAAACTCTTTGTGCTGTATAGGTATGGGGCATGCCCCGCCAAGCCATAACTTGGCGGAAAGCATACCTGCCATCCCAATAACTTTATTTCCTTATGCAATATTGGTATTCAAAGTATATCAGAATGTTCAATACGTATGGTTAGGAAGAGTCACAAAGGGAGATCCACAGACTATGGATTTCATGATGGTAGATTTATTTATTTTCTTAGTGACAATGGTTATTTCATGTGTTATATTTTAACAACTTTAAATAGGCTAATGTAGCTACCTTGCATACACTTGCAAATGTTTTTTTATTTTTTATAATTAATGTTACCTAGGCCTATATATGATCAACCAACATACAAACCATTAGTAGGTCCACCCTGTACAATAACCCATTAAAAATACGCCCTCATCCATTTAAAAATATGACTAACACTTTAATTAATTTGTAATTCATGGTAAAGGGAAAATGTTTGAATTCAGGCCTATGTGTTTCTTTGAGAAATAATTTATGTGTGTTTGCTTAATTGTATGTATCTCTCTCCCTCTCTAGATTGAGTCATCTCATCTGCATTATCCTTATCAGTTACTCATAACAGTACAAAAATAAATGATATCTCAACAAAAAACCAATGTACAAAATTGCCAAGCTACTCACACTCATACAAGGCACCGTAATAAAACTAGCAAAATCTAGGCCTGCTATTAAAAGTATTGATATCAAAATCAAGTTACAACAAACAATATTGGCTATCTTTGGTCACACAAATTAAACAAGCTCTATTCCAAAGCAATGCGACACAATGTTACACTTAAAAGTTTTAGAAATGATTACACTATGAGGTGGATTTAAGATTTGCGTATACAAAATCATGTGTAAAACTATTACCACCTGCAAAAAATTGTCCGAGGTGATTAACCCCTTTGCGGAGACCCCCGAGTGGCCATGGCACCGGTGCCAAGATTTTGCTCAACTCAGCTATTAATTTCTCCTGCAACCAAACTATGAGTGGAAACAACAAACTCTCAAACAAACTCTTTCACTATTGTCCTGTAGCAAGTCTCGCCTGCAACTATACCTACCCATGCGTGACATAGTTTAATTAATTAATTTAATAGTGTCTGTGTGAGTTCATAACATTTTTTTTTCAAAATTTGTATTCCATCGTAGCAACAAGATAAACCCAACAATAGCTCGATCGTATGCCAAAAACGCTGTGAAAAGCCCTGCTCACTCATAAACATGCGGAATTCTTGTGTAATTATACCACGTCATTCTACTACCAATATCTGCTGGTTTTACACATAGAGATGTCTCTTTTAAAATTCAGCGGTCATTTATTGTCAGGGACAATCCGTTAGAGAAATACACACAAATTTATAACGTGTATTTATAACGCAAATTTATATCTGAAACGTCGATGCGTAATACCCTCCACGTTCTGCAAACCTATCTCATTCATTCCAGTTAATTCTGGTTTCGTTGACGACTCTCTTGTCTTATTGAATGCTTTGAGCAATAAATTACGGCTGAGCATAACGGCTTGGCTTTTCTAGTTTTATTAGACTTATAGACAGCGCTCTGTAGGCTATGCGTGAGTAACTTGGCTTTTTTTACGTAAACGTTTTTGTTCAGACTTCACTTATTTTTGGTAGCTAACTAATGATGAATAATTCATGAAGATGATCACATTGAGAGAGACATGCATACAGAATACATGCATTCCAAATAAATGCATGCAGACATTCGCGTGACTATAACACCCTCTACTGACGAGAATGAGAACATTTCTCCTATTACCAATAGCCTACAATTACATTAAAAACGTTTGTAGATGAGCTATGTATTTAATGTCTAATACTATACAATGAACAGCACCACCTGAGCTATGGATCATGAAGAACCATGTAAATTAATGAACCAAGTCTATGTGGAGACATGCATGCACAATAGGCTAGACGCAAACACATTCTAGCTGAAAGAAAGACATACAGCCTATATAGTTAGTACAGCCTAAATAGTTTGCATGAGTAAAATATGGAAATACAGTTTTAAAATAGGCCTATTAGTATTCTATAGAAATACATGTAACATTAGGCTATTCAACACTGGCTTGCCGGATGCGTAACTCTGAGCTTCCATGTCTGGGCTATGAGGTGCCGAGTTCATAATGAGCACAGCATAATTCCAGCGCAGTTTTTTTTCAGTTGTGTAACGTTACCTGTTGCAAATATTTTGGTACCGGACCATGTAACGTTACTTGTTGGAAATCTTTTGGTACCGGACCATGTAGCTGTCACCTCCCATGCGTCTGTATCTTGATTTCCTGGTTTTCCGTTTCTATGTATATTCTGTTCCATGTTTTCCCTTTTCCCCATTTTGTGTCGCCACTTCCCACACCTGATATGTGTTTCCTCATGTTGTTTCATTTCACCTGTTCCTCGTTGTCTCATTAGTAATCTATAAACTCCCCTGTTTCTGTGGGTGCATCCCAATATTCTTCACTCCCCACCTCCACTCCCCGACTACCACTCCTCTCCTACCCTGAAATATGCAAAACTGCCTGAACGTTTTGAGTACAAGTATTTGCATGTACAGTATCAAATGTACATGACATTACAGTTAGCGTTGAGACATTAATTAATATGTAACCATTAATACGTAATTAAGATGTAATCAGCGACATTAGATTAAAACACAAAGATCCGTTTCCGGGACACGGAGTAGAGTAGAGGAGTGGTAATGGAGGAGGAAAGGTGGCATTTTTCGACTATTGGGACGCACCCTTTGTTCTGTGCCAGATCGTCTTGTGCTTTGTGCTCGTGTTAAGTCTTTCCAGCGTTGTTGAATTCCTGCCTGCTCCTCGTTCCTGTGTCTACTCCTGTGTACCCGTCCTGTTCCTGTTCCCCTGCCTGTCCAACCTGTTCCTTCCTAGCCCTGCCTGTCCAGCCCTCCTGCCCGCCTGCCCTTCACCCTTCTGATCCCCTGCTCTGACGGATTCCCCGGTTCTGACCCCTGCCTGTTCCTGAACTTCGCTTTTGCCCATCCTGTAGTGCCCCGTTCACTGGACTTTGACCCCTGCCTGGATTTGACTACGTTTCTGCCTGCCCTGTATTGCACTGATTGCTGGACCTTGACCCATTTCTGTCTGACCTCGAATAAAGCCTATTCCCATTACTCTGGTGCCTGCGATTGGTTCCCCTCCGTTTCCGTAACAGTAGCTAGGTTTAGTTTCGTTTTCGGTACTGCAATGGACGTATAAGGCATGTTGATTCACTTTGTTAGTCTAGCTTGTACCTGCTTCCTGACTAGCAGCTGACTGATTCTTTGGCAATACTAACGTTGGCTAACAAGCTTAATTGGACAACGCATATTTCCCAGGAATCTTAGCCATAAAGAAGACAATAGCTAGGCCAATAGCTTGACAAATGGCCATGGAATACCTGTTCCCATAACATTAGCTATTGCATAAGTGCCATGGTGTCCAGTGACTGAATTGTTTAAGTAACAGGGTACAAGTGAGCAGTTAATATTGTAAACATGTCTTTGTTTGAGAAAACCATAGCATGTGCACAGTTTTAGTCCAAAATAAAATTACACTTTAGTAGCCTACCTGGCAGGGACCGAACCCAGATCTTTTGCATGGTAAGGCTTGACACTTACCAAAGCTTCTGCGATACAGTCACATGATATTGGCTATAGGCCATTTGTCAGTGTATATGGAAATGGAACATTTGTTTCCATACTGCGTAACGTTACCTGAAGTGGTGTCGTCTGACTTTCACCATTTTGCTGTAGTACAAGTGAAACATTGAACAGTTAATATTGTAAACGTCTTTTGATAGATAAAAATATGTTTGTTAATGTGAAAATAACTGCCTAATAAATGAAAAGTATAACAGTTGCACATTGTCACAGTAGCTTCATGGAAAACACAAAGCCATATAGCGGTTTTGTCTGTGATTCTGTGAAGTGTTTTTATTGGTCGATAAGCTTGGGATAGCAGGTATGCAATGTTGTTATCCAATGGGGAGAATTATTCTTTGAGGGTACGGCAGGAAAAATGGAAGAAGCAGAAGAGGAAGGAGAAAAACCGGCAAAATAACCCAAGTTTGGGGCTTTATTGTGTGGATGTGTGAAGTTGTATCTGAATGCTGTGTGGTTACATGAGGTCAGAACATACAGAGGTTCATGTTTTTAAGGGTTGAGAGTCCATGGTCATTGTGGTTACTTCTGTAGGAAACCCTGAACAGTGCCAAACTCTCTGTGCTGTATAGGTATGGGGCATGCCCCGCCAAGCCGTAACTTGGCGGATGGCATAACTGCCATCCCAATACACTGTATGGCGTATTAGTATCTCCTTGGGCAATACTTGTCAAATTTACTGTGCATATGTGCTAGATGAATGTTAAATTTTCCTTGGAGTGAGTATGAATGTGTACATGCTTTATAATGGACAAAAATATTTTATTCATTTTATGACAGGTTTTGGATAGGTGTTTAGACCCATAGAGATTTATCACCCTATATTGATGAACATATTCCCACTTGAAAATTATGCAAAAGTGAGTTTTATGAGCCAAAACAGATGATTTGTACTTACCTACATATATCATTATTTTATGATCTACAACAGTGCACATTTTAGCCATTTTGGATACATTTTGAGACACTAACGCTGCGTTCTCACAGCGAGCAACTTCGGTCGCCCAGTTGCCGGAAGTCCATTCATTCTCTATGAAGCTGAGCGACGTTCAGCGACCTGAGCAACTAGAAAACTGAGCGACCAAAATCGGCCGATAAATGTTGCCCACAGTTTAACTTTTTGGCCGACGTCGGCCGTAACAGCCAATCAGAATTCCGCGTTTCATATTTCTCCAACCGACACGAAACCATTTCGTGAATAATTGTTCCGTAACCTAGCTAGCTACGTAGCCTAATATTGCCTATCAAACTAAGCTAGGCGAAATAGGGTTAGCAGCGGTAACAGTGAATAATTTATATATTATCATTGTATAATTATCAGTGTCATAACATAACCTTAAAGGATATATGTGGCTTGTTTTACCAATATCACATTGATCCCAAACTACGTGTTGAGTTTTATAGCTACATAAATCTATCTAGATAGATTGATAGATTTATGTATAAAACCGCCGGTACTTGCAATTACGTTCGAGAAATAAAAGGGTCTTGAATCGGTTTCGATGATGAAAGACGGTATAGCTTCTTTATTTGTATACAGTTCAGCATGATGTTGGTCAGCTTTCCAGTCTAACATGCCCTTATACTCCAAACTGGCCCAGCATTTACTGTAAAACCAAATAATAGATAGATAAAGATCGCCAGCTCGCAACGAAGATGGATATAGCCTATCGCTAGCTAGCGAGAACACATAATTATCAGTGTCATGACATAACTATAAAGAATAGGCTGCATCGCAAATATGTCTTTCTTATATGTAGGCTACCGCCATTGTTTCTCTTCATCAAAAAATTGTAGCTGTACGAGCAGACTTGGATGACACAACGGGAAGCTCTTGCCCCGCCCCCAGCCTAGTAGACTTGACCGACCCAGCAACCAAGTTGCTCGCTGTGTGAACGCGGCGTAAGGGACAGCAGGGTACACTGCCTATATTTTGCATCATAGATCTGTAGTAGTTCTGCATATCATCCTCAGATTGTGCACACTTGTGGACATGGAGTTTATGATCCAGGAAATGTATGTTAAATGTTTTACCTGTTTCAGATGTGTAGCTCTCAGTATTTCATTGCAAACTAAAGAAAAACAATGTTTTTTTTTTGCATTTTTGCCAAGATTTCTTTGTATTTGTGGCACTTTCTTTTGACCTAAATTATGAAAATAAACTCATCTAAGTTTGTATTGTAAATTGTCTTGGTAAACTGTCTTGTTTCATTTAAGCCATTTTCCAAGTCTCTGTGATGCTCATACCTGGGGCCTCATTTATAAAAAAAAAATAAAGTACTTGGACATCATCCTTAGGCCAATTTCGCCTGTTTTCACTAGTGACAAACAAAGGTGGTTATCTCAAAAACTATAAATGGTACAAATATGGTTCATGGCTTTTATTAAAGCAGACACCTGCAGTATTATGACTAAGCAGTGAGAACTCATAGAAATCCAGTTTTTGATACTTAACTACAACAATTTATGTACAGAAAATATAAAAAAACTTAAAAAACGGGTACCTACATTCAAGTTTAATAATTTTTACCTGGGGAGCTACAAATGCTATGGAGGAAATGACTCCTCTATCCGATTTATCAATATGCTGCCTACCTCCGGTAACAATCTGGTGTCAATATCTCAAACCATTCAAATTTTACAGGGTTTTTTTCAGGTGAACCTTTTTCGTTATCCAAATGGTGCCAATTGTGCCAAAAATGGCAATGTTCCAGAAAGGTCTCAATATGATTTATTTTTTAGGTTTTTATAATAAAATGAGATAATTTGTCAATATTGGCAATAAAAGTTCATTTTTAGACGTGTTCTTGGTGCTCTTCATATTACCCCACCACCACCCAACTAACTACCCGAGGTCACAAAAAGCTATCAAAACCCATGTAGCAGCACAGTGAATCTTGTGTATTTCACCAGAGCCCCATTAGCCAGAAATGAGTCCAGGAATGTGCAAACAGGTTTTCAAATGAATAATGGGAATAGTATGAAACTTCCCTACACATTACTGCTTGCCAGTCCTGTCCTTTATTCTGTTGCCACCTCCTACAATGGGGACGTTAGGGTTGGGTTTTAGGAGGCAAAACTTTATACATGACAAACATATATCAACTGTATACAAGTGCACTAAGGTGTACTACTAAAAGTGCAGTGGATAAAAAATCAAAAGTCCACCAGTTTCCTAGATAAAATAAAAACACCCCTGCTGTAACAAATAAAAAGATCCTTGCCCTCTAATTGCTGAAGTTACCGTATTTACACAAAGAAAGTACAAAATGCCAGGGTCCAAAAAGCTAGAAAAAATGAACTAAAAACAAAAAAAGGCAAATGATCAAAACATGGGGGTGGAGGGTGAGGAGAGATTATTTAACCATTCATACAGAAGCCATTTAGACTACACATTCCCTCAGGAGAGCAATCAGCATCATTACAAACCCCACTAACCCTGTCCATGGAATTGTCCACCATGTTGATATACCCATTAGTCCCCCTTATCCAACAACAATCAACAATAATAATAATAAAACAAGTACTCCCTCATGTTATCATGTTCTCTCCCTCATACCATGCATAAATTGCCATTTTGTTTACGTGCACAGCCTTCTGTACTGCATACAGAACAATTTACTCATGTGGAACAATGACTTTACTAAACACTTCCAGAAGCCATTTCACACTCAAAGAAATTGATTTAGTAGCTCATCTCAGACACAAATAGATAGCTAGCTGCTTGTTCCCTGTAATTTTGCTTGCTAGCTTGCCACTGTAAAGGTAATACTATCTATATTAATTTAGCTGAGAGGGACCGATTTTATGCATAAGTATATAAGGTTAGTTAGCTTCACAGAAGAAACACAGGGATTCACGCATTTTTTGCACATTTCCTTCGATGCTTACACCAAACTTACCGTTTCCACAAACATCTGTGTTGTTGGCAACGCCACGTAACACGTGCGAGTTTGTCAACACAGACAATACACCCTAAGTTTACTTCATAAATTATTTATCATACCGTTGGAATGTGCAATTTTTAATATTAATTGTATGAAAAACAATAAAATACAGTTGACAATGTAATTACGAACCCGCATGGCATTGCGTGAATTCACACTGGTATATCGAAAAATCGGTAATACCACCAGCCCTAACGACGTTACCTGCCATGGCGAAATTCAATGCGTTTATAGTATAACACTGTTAGTATGATAAAACAACTTACATGTCAGCAACATCATCAGTGGATTCAGCGTCACTGAGACAGGATGAGTCTCCCTCGGCAAACATCTTCTGGCTTATTCAGTTCTTCTAGCACTTGATGCACGGATAAACGCCTCAAAAATCTCGACATAACTACACAAAAACTGTATCAAAAATACTCTAAAGTAAAAAAATGTAACTGCGGGTCTTACCTAATTAATTGTTCTTTACTTACCGGAACGTAGCTAAGTAAATTATGAACAAGCAAAGCTAAATGGTAAGCTAACCCTATTACGCTCTAATGCGTCCACGTACTACAGTGAAACCGAACCCTCTGTTACGCACGGCGATAACTTGTATATTTTGAATCGGATATGATGTATGAGCACTTATTTTAAAGATAACAGTCTTGGCTATTGGCTCAAAAATTGACAGACAGGTTTAAGACCCAATGGGAGAAAAACGAGACTGAATCTGGAGGCTGCCCCCAACCAGTCATTCCCACTTCGGATAGGCCTACTGTGCTATCAATCAAGACAGTCTGACAAAAAACTCCGCAGTCAAGTCCCAAACAGGTTTGTCGAAAACAAACTAAGCTAAGGGGTTGGTACTCACTCAACTGGCCGAGTTTCACAATGCTGAACGGGACACAGCCGAACTACTCGCGACGAAGCGCATAAAATCACAAGTCCGTTTAGTAACTTGAAGAAAGCATGCACAGCTGTGTAGAACGTTTTCAAGTGTTTTTTCTTAAAGCTTTAATGCATAACGATTTTTCAAAGCAAAGTTTTGTGAAATATAATCAAGCAGAATAGTTTACCAACGCATTGTTTATGGGAGTGGCAGCAAGCTGCAATAAATGTTTGGTAATTAGGTCTGAGTTTACAACGTTATTTACAAAGTTTTAACTCGACGTTTTGGGCTTAAAAACCACTTTCCTAGAAAGAATGGATGTATCTTAAGGATATTTAATCAACATATTGAGGTTAGCAGTTTATTCTCTATTATTAAATTAATGAAATATAAACTTTAATAACTTCCGTAATGCCCGCGTTACCGCTAGGGGGCGTTTGGTATTAAGAGGTTAATAGCCTACATTATTTTAATTGCCGTGTCCAGCCAGGGGAAGGCATTGCCTTCCCCAGGCTTACACACCCTCCGCCTATGCCCAGAGGAAGGGGAGGATTTCAACCAAAGAACCACATGAACCAAGGAGCAAACCCTAGGGGTTGGCACCAGAGAATACCATCACATCGAGAACCCGATGGCAATGACCCCACAACAAAATATATATGGGCATCAGCAGGCGGGATGGCAGCCACAACAACAATGGGAAATGGGCCCCTGCCACAATCAATAGGGATGCCCTCAAAATTAACACCCCCCCCCCTAGGACCAGAGAGGGAGTGTGAGGGAAGGGAGCCACAGCTGTACCACAAATAAATATAGCCATAGGAGGGAGAACATGCAACCTCCTCATAGATACTGGAGCAACCCACTCCTGTATTAGTCTGGATGGAGCACACTTGCTACTTACAACACATCATATCAAAGCAAAAGGATTTTCAGGGATGACACAAACTGTTCCATTTACCAAAGAATAAATATTAACAATTGGGGAACAAAAACTGTGGCACGGCTCCTATATACCCCTAAAGTGCCCGTAAACCTACTAGGAAGAGACTTGCTATGCAAACTGAATGCCACCATTTCATGCACGCCTCAAGGGCCGATTTGCACTTTTCCCGGATCATCTGGACAATATGTGATGAACATGATAAACAAAGAACAGGATAGACCAGTGGTATACTTCGGACAGTTACCACAAGAAAATAATTTGAAAGAATATTGGAAGCTCTGGATAAGAACATGCCCGGTACTCAAGGAAAGCATCAGTAAGACAGAAATGAGGGATCAGCTCCACATGACCTTATACTTCGACTCGACAGGAGACGATGAAGAGTATGCTCAAGACACATGGACCTGACGCTATGCATGATCAAGATTGAGGCGATGTGCCCGGACCCGCTAGCGAACAGCAGCCTTAAGACATAGGCCAGGACAATGGTAACATTTGTGCAGCACTAACGAAGATCTCCAGCGATATGGAGGGCCTGGCAGAAATATGTCGCACTACCGCATTGGTGGAGACTAAACTCTCCACTTTAATTACAATAGACGAGGTCGAGAAGTGAGTGGAGTATCTAGAAACAGCCGAAAAAGAGTGGCAGGCTAATCCGCCAGCTAGCAAGACAGACGTTGAGCGGCTCTGGGAAAAATGAGAAGATATGGAGAATCACTCGAGATGCAATAATGTTCGTTTTTTGCGATAATGTTCGGAGATGTGGTAAAGTTTTTGGAAGAACTGATTCCGGAGTTGCTGGATACAGAGGGAAAGCGCGAGATTGAACATGCACAGAGTCACCAACCAGCAGCCCAGGCCAGGAGACAGACCCAGACCCATATTGGAAGTTTTTGAGATCATCGGACAGGGATTTGGTGCTGAGGGCGGCAAGAAACAAAGGCAAGCTGAGCTGGGGAAATAACAACATAATGCTCTTTCCGGACTACTCCAAGGCTAAGCAGATGAAGCGCGACAAATTCAAGGAGTACAAGAAAAAACTGCATGAACAGGAGGTGAGCTTCAGCATGCTGTATCCTGCTAAACTGAAAATCGAAACCAAAGACGGAGTAAAGACTTTCGAATGCCCGCGGGGGACGGCTATGGCCTTCATAGATGCTATGATGTGAGTAGCTGTGGGGATGTGTGATTATGGGGCTTAGCCTTCATCTCAAGGTGGGATAGCCTAGCCTACTTCATTTTACTTTGTCTTTTCCTCTTGTGCTTATGAACGTCGATATAAAGACACTGGTTTGGACTAATTTACACAGTAGCAGAGCCTGCGAGGCAGGACGGGTGGAGTCTCGTCAACGAGTCACGGACCGTTGGTTCTCCGTGGTATGGACTTTAGGGGGGGCTCAAATGTGCAGTGTTCAGGTTCAAGTGCACAATTTTTGTTTGGTGGGTAATAGGGGGGTTATTGTCTTTATTGTCTTTAGTCATCACTACTGTGTAATTGACATGTGCCTTGTGAATGGTTGTGTTTCATTAATATGTAGGCAGTCATGTCGTCTAAGCTAAGTTCTATACATCTCTCCACTTGGAATGTTAATGGGTTGGGGAATCCCATCAAGAGGAAAAGGGTTATGACCAGGCTTAAGAGCAACAAATATGATGTGGTGTTTCTACAAGAATGTTTTCAGAGGAGTCTGAAAAGCTTTGTGGAGGATGGATTGGATATGGGTTTGACAGTGCGGGTTCTAGTAAGAGCAAGGATATTATTATGTTATGTCTTCAGTCTGTTTGGTGTCTCTGCTTGTAGAATTTACAATATTTTAAAGATATTCTTTTTAAACAATAGGCAATTTTAAACTCCACTAAATTTTTTATTATTTCTATTTAATGATTTAAAATTTTTCTTGGATCTAGGGCTTAAAGACCAACATGGTCAAAACAGCCAATGTCCATGATAATATAATTTGCAGCAGCTAGATGACAGTCCAGATGTGGCGGCAGTGATGGTGGGGAACCGGGCGCCGATGGCGGCGGGAGCAGCTGGCAGCGGTGGTAAGGAGGGAGGGGCAAGCGGCAACGGACAGGAAGCCGGACAGCAACTCTCGAGATGCGGGGCATAAGCCCCGCCGGCAGAATGTAGAAAAAGAGAGAGGGAAAACAGTTAGGGAAAGTGTAATAGAGCAGCAGGAGCATCAACTGGAGGGGTGGGGGGGTGGGGAAGGGGTGGGAGGGTTGGACAAGTGCCCCCGCCAGGAGTAATCTATGGCTGCATAGCTATGAATACAGAGTTTGAGAAACCATGCAGTCATGAGAGGGAAAACAATCCTACCCACCTATCAAGAGCCAGCCCAGGAAGATGGGGTCACAGCTGTTGACAGGTGACAGTAAGGAAAGGATGCCACCCCCACATTACTCTATGGCTAAATGCGTCTCTGGTCCTGTCTCCAGACTATAGCTCATTATAAGCCTGATCATAAAGGTGCGTTTTTAATCTAGACTTAAATATTGAGACGGTGTCTGATTCCCTTATACATTTTGGCAGGGTGTTCCACAGTAGTGGCGCTCTGTAGGAGAAAGCTCTACCACCCGTAAAGTTTTTAGATATTCTTGGGACTACTAGGTAGCCTGCGTCTTGGGAACGAAGTGATCTTTTTGGCTTATATGATAAAAGCAGATTACATATATACACTGGCGCAAGTCCATTTAAAGCTTTAAAGGTCAGAAACAAAACCTTAAAGTAAGTAGTAAGTAAATTTTATTTATATAGCGCCCTTCCCAGCACGGATGCACAGGGTGCTTTACAAACCATGAGTATAAAATCAAAACATATTAAAACAGGAATAAAACAATAACAGTCAGTCAGGTAATATGTCATCGCAAACAGAAACCACATATTCCTGATAACGCATACACAGGCATGCGGCCTACATGAAACAAAACATTTTTAAGCTCAGACAGGACCGAGAAATTGGCAGTGAGGCAACAGCAATAAAAGTCAGTGAGAGCCTATGAAGGTCCGAACGCCTGCCTAAACAGGTGCGTCTTCAGCTGTTTTTTAAAAAGAGTCTCTGATGGAATGTTTCTTAGGTCCAGGGGGAGTGCATTCCAGAGCCTAGGGGCCGCCACCCCAAAGGCTCGGTCACCTTTCGTCTTCAGCCTGAGGGTTTTTCGAACGCTGGAGTATCCGCTGATTATTTGGCAGCCCTAGACGTCCCTCTTACACCTAAGCAGAGTACCCGTGCATCCCCGTATTGCGGACTACCTGCTGCCTGCTCCTGGCAACTGTGGACGTGGAACTTTGAGGTATTGTTTGGAAATCTTAAATCCGAATATGTTTTGAATCAAGGCCGTGTCTACCTCGTCTTGGTTATTTTAATCTACAAGGTGGATTGGAAAAACTGTCGCTCCAATAATGAGCTAAAAACGAATCACCAGTTCTTGTATAATGCCTTATATTTCAAGTCCTATTGTACCTTGTCGGATCCATCTGTTTTCAGATCTTTTCCTCTCAAAACACCTTGGAGTTATCTCTTGCTTGAGCGCAAAGAAAACTTTATAAGTTTAAAAAGAGATTATTGATCATCCTTTTGCTTCTAATATCTGGGAATA
>CM056383.1:41855354-41892962 GCA_029718625.1 Synaphobranchus kaupii | reverse complement strand
ATATTAAACCCAATCCCGGGCCTGGGATTATATAAATGGTAGGCCTATAGATACTCCTGCTGATTTTAAATTAAGAACAGGGCTGGGTTTTCTACACTTAAATGTTAGAAGCCTTGTTTCTAAGATTGATTTTATACAGGTTTGGGTCCACTCATCGGTTCCTGACATTTTAGTTATTTAATTCAGTGTTACTTTCCCTCTCTAGGCCCAAACAAGGGACCACATTGCTGGATATACTATCTAATTTGTCAGATTCATAATTTATTTTAATGGGTGATCTAAACTGGGATTGGTTAATTGATTAATTAAATATTGTGCAGCTAATAAATTAACCCACAAGACCGAATATGAAATCACTGCAAAAATCCTCATTATTTGATGTTGTATTAACGAATGTACCACACAAATATACTTCTATGGGCATTTTTTCTAATGATGTTAGTGACCATTGCACAATTGTTTGTGTAAGAGATACGAATATGCCCATGACGAAACCATGTGTAATTATCATAAGGAATTTTCTAAATTTTAATGAACAAGCTTTTCGTCATGACTTAAATAACTGTGATCTACACAGGATAATGTTGATTGTGGACGTTGAGATGGCTTGGAGCTTTCTTCAAAATGAGTTTTTAAAAATAACCAATAAGCATGCACCTTTTAAGAAATATAGAATTAAAGGATGTGATAACCCTTGGTTTTCCGAAGACTTAGCAGACTTGATTCACAAAAGAAATATCTCATGGGCTAGAGCGAGACATACTGACTCTTCGGTTGATTGGACTAACTTTAAACAGTTAAGAAACAAATGTACCTTAGGCATCTGTAAAGCCAAATCTGAGTATTACTTAAAGTTGATCTCTGAGAATTTAAATGACCCCTTTGGATTCTGGAAAACTATTAACTCCTTTGCGTTTTTGCTCAACTGAGACATTCGTTGCTACTGCAGTCAAACTATTAGTGGAAATCACAAACTCTGTGTTTTAACTTTATTGGTAGACGGTTTGTGACGATTTCTGCTGAATACGGAGTTTCTAAGTGTTACTATTTCCCCATTTAACAAGCAACCCCCCACCTAGTCTATACCTACACATGCGTGACATAGTGGACAATAGCGTCTATGTTTGAGTTCATAAATATATTTATTCATTATATAAAATTAGAATAACGTCATAGCAACGAGATAAACCCAACAATAGCCTGATCGTATGCCAGAAAAGCCCTGCTCACTCAAATGCAAAATAAACTGAAAGTACTGTCTCATTCTACCATGTATTCTACTAGCAATATATGCTACTAAATATGAAATAAATATACAATCCTACCATCGGTTTTACATATCGAGATGTTCCTTTCAAAATTCAGTGGTCATTTATTGTCTGGTACAATCGGTTTGAGAAATATACAACACTATTACACTATCTGAAACGTCAACGCGTAATACCCCTATGCCCTGTAAGCCTGTCTCATTCATTACAGTTCATTCTGGTTTAATTGTCGACTTTTTTATCCAATAGAGTACATTATAACCTTAGCAACGGTATATGTCATGTCTTTTTCGGTGCTTTGAACTATTTACTACAGCCCAGCGTAACGGCAGTTTTCGTTTTAACTGTCTAGTATTACGCAAGCTCTACAGAATACGCATTACGGAGGGGAGTTTCCCTTTTCCAATATGTAAGTATTTTCGCGTCTAAAATACCGTTGGTCTCGCTGGCTACATATGTACGTTCGTGTTTCCACTCGAGCACTGTCTTTCTAATATGTTTGATAGCCCTATTGTTATTTTTGCATTTTGAGTGCATTTCACATACTGTAGTGCAATCGTTAAATGTATTTTTGATGTAGGCTACCGATGTTCATTGAAGATTGAAGAACATTTGGCAGCATTTTGCAGATGATGGAATACTATTTTATGTTCATGTTATCGTACATAATATAGGCTATGGCGTATATACTTGTCTCTTAGGGCATGACAAATGCTCATTCCAATTTACTGTGCGCTGATATGTGGTAGATTAAGGTAAAACTTTCCTTGGAGTCATTATGAATAGGAAAATAATAATAAAAAAATACAGAAAAATGCAATCCCAGGACAGAAGTATACATGCTGTAGCGTACAGGGACAAGTGATGTTTTATTGAGGTACAAGAATGGATGATTAGCCAACATATTTAGGTGTATGTGATATCAATGTTTTTTATCTTACGCCATCAGAAGGAGCAAATGTATATGCTTTATAATACAATAATGAATAATTTTATTCATTTTATGACATGTTTTGGACCCATAGATATCTACCCCCCTATACTGATGAAAATATAGTAATTCCCACTTGAAAATTATGCAAAAGTGAGTTTTATGAGCCAAAACTGTTGATTTGTAGTTAAATATATCATATTTTTTTTATTTAGAGCACTGCACAATTTATCCATTTGGATAGATTTGGAGACACTAATGGACAACAGGGTACACTGCTATATTTTGCATCATAGACCTTTAATAGTTCTGCATATCATCCTCAGATTTTGCAAAACTTGTGGACATGGAGTTTATGATCCAGGAAATGTATATATATTACCGATTTCACTTATGTAGCTCTCAGCAAAATAAAATAAAAATATTTTTAAATTTTTTTTTCCAAAGTTTCTTTGCATTTGTGGCACTTTATTTTGACTTAAATTATGAAAATAAACAAATCTAAGTTTGTATTTTAAATGGTACACCTCTCTTGTTTCATTTAAGCCATTTAGCAAGTTTATGTGATGCTCACACCTGGAGTTAGAAAGCCTTAAACAGCACCCCCTAAATAGGTGAAATTTGCCATCTGCACCAAGGGGTTAAATCATTGGCAGGTACTAGGTGTAACTGCCCTTGGTTGACTTAAAGCAGGACGCAGAGAGTCTCGACTGATGCTCCACAGTTTTATTCTCTTCTCTTCACCGTATCAAAGCACCGTGAAAACTAGATAGATACAGAAGCAGTGTCAATACATGCCCATTCTAGCTTCACGCATCACCAAATCGAATATTCTTGACAAACAAAAGGGAAATAGAACTTGGCTATTCGGTCTCACAGTGCGAATAAACAAAAAAAACATTTCCATCCATAATAACGAGTATCCCTCACTTAAATTAGACAGATCCTAGCTATAGCCTAATGGTAACAATACAGGGCTAAGCAAGGCTAACTTAGTAACGTTAACGTTACCTCATTTCCCTGACCAAGGATGTTAAACAATCTTCTCCGCTAAGGACAGGTTGATATTTCACATATGACCTCTTTCAAATGTTACTATCCACCATTTCTGACAAACATCACAATAAATTCTCTTTATAAAGGGATCGTGTTCTTATCTTTGTCACACTTTCTCTTATGCTTTCACCATAAGTGCGCTAAAAACCCATGCTGTAAAACTATAGTCAAAGCGGAAGTTCTCATCTCCGCTCTGTACGGAACATTAGACAAAGCAAGTATGCCACCTATAGGACAACAAGGGTAACAACGTAGAGTTAGGTTCACTCAAATACAAACTTATAATACATAGCCTTTCCAAAAGGAATAATAAACAACAACTTCCAAACAGGAGATGAAACAAATAAAGGAAAACTACCATTATTTAAACTACTGTTGACTCTAGGACATTTAAGGCAACATAAAACAGCAGGCTAGTGGCCATTTACACTAGGTACACTTAGAATCTTGTAATTTGTCTGATTGTAACCATATAACATGTAATGAAGTCCATAAAGTTTTGAAAAGTATTGATGTAAAAAATCCAGCTGGTCCAGATAAATTGGACCCATATCTTCTGAAATTGTCAGCTGACTAACCCCTTGGCGCAGATGGCAGATTTCACCTATTTAGGGGGGGCTCTGTTTAAGGCTTTATAACTCCAGGTGTGAGCATCACATAAACTTGGTAAATGGCTTAAATGAAACAAGACAGGTGTACCATTTACAATACAAACTTAGATTTGTTTATTTTCATAATTTAAGTCAAAATAAAGTGCCACAAATGCAAAGAAACTTTAAAAAAATAGTTTTTCTTTAGTTTGCAACAAAATACTGAGAGCTACATAAGTGAAATCGGTAATATACTGTATATATACATTTCCTGGATCATAAACTCCATGTCCACACGTTTTGCAAAATCTGAGGATGATATGCAGAACTACTAAAGGTTTATGGTGCAAAATATAGGCAGTGTACCCTGTTGTCCATTAGTGTCTCCAAATCTATCCAAATGGCTAAATTGTGCACTGCTCTAAATAAAAAGAATTATGCTATATTTATCTACAAATCACTAGTTTTGGCTCATAAAATTAACTTTTGCATAATTTTCAAGTGGGAATTACTATATTTTCCTCAGTATAGGGGGGTATATATATGTATGGGTCCAAAACCCCTATGAAAAACATGTCATAAAATGAATGAAATTAGTTTTGTCCATTATAAAGCATATACATTTGCTCCTTCTGATGGTTTAAGATAAAAAGATTGATAGCACAGTGTTACATACACCTAAATATGCCTAATAATTCACTCTTCTACCTCAATAAAACATCACTTTTCCCTGTACTCATGTATACTTTTGTACTGTGATTGCATTTTTCTGTATTTTTTTAAAATTTTTTTAATGTTCCTAGTCATAATGACTCCAAAGAAAATTTTACCATAATCTACCACATATCAGCGCACAGTAAATTGGAATGAGCATTTGTCATGCCCTAAGACAGTGGTTCCCAACCTTTTTCTTGAGGGACCCATATTTTTACCATTGTAGACTTTGGCGCCCCCCCCCCCCCCCCTACATACACACACACACACACACACACACACACACACACACACAAAATCAATTGCAAAAAATAAAGGAACCTCTCATTATGTTTATTATATTTCAACATATTCACTGCTAAAAATTAAAATAAACAATAGCAGTTTCATTCAAATGAAGTGGTGAACAGAGAACAGATTATTTTCTTATTTCCTTTATACTTTTAGGAACACAGACAGCTTGGCTTTTAATGAGAGCTCTGAGACTGTATTTCCTGAGCCAGTTTTGGGATGTCTGGTGTGACTTTGGTAACAGCCAAACGAAAGTCACTGTGCACGTCAAGCCTGTTGCGTGCCTTTGTTTTGATGGTGACCAAAGCACTGAAAGCAGTCTCTGACAGGTATGTTGTGGCAAATGGCAAAATGAATCTGGTGGTTGCGTGATGCGCAAGTCTCGGAGCTACTCCTGGTCCTTTCACAAGCCAAAACCGCTTATATCCATGTTCATCATAGAACCGCTTCAAGAGAGAATTGGACTTTATGTCCATGAGCTCATCCTCAGCCTGGAGGTACTCCACATCTTCTTCTTTTGCGAGGAACAGGTCCATCACCCATGCGTCTTTTGCGACATGTTCATTAACATCCGAGAAACGCGAGTGCATCTCCTCCTGAAGCTGCTCCATGTGGCGGATGAACTGTCTGGCCAAAGCATCCGGTACCTTCCCTCCGGACTGTTCCATTAACAAGGGAAACTGTTGCAGGTCTCCCTTTGCCAGTTTATTTTTCCTATATTCCACTTTACGCACAAACGCATCCACTGTCTCTTTGCACTCCATTAAGTTGGCATCAGCGCCCTGCATGCGTCTGTTTGCCTCGTTGTACAGGCTGAATATGTCCGCCAGATATGAAGTCTTAATGAGAAACTCATCTGTCATTTCGTCGTATAGTTTCTGGTTATGCACGGTTAGGAATTCTCTTATCTGATTTTTAAGCTCCATGAAACGCACCAACACTTTGCCTCGGGAAAGCCAACGCACTTCAGTATGAAGGAGGAGTGTCTGGTGCGCCTCATCCTCACACAGCTGCGCAAAGATCCGTTTGTTGAGTGGGCGAGCTTTAATAAAGTTTATTATTTTTAACACATTCTTTAAGGTTAAGTTCAGGTCTTCACAGAGGTGTTTGCTTGCCAGTGCGTGTCTGTGTATCATGCAATGAAACACTAAGCAGTGTGGTGCCTTCTCCTTCAAACGGCTGTTGAAGCCCTTATTTTTCCCCATCATTGCGGCGGCTCCGTCTGTGCAGCATGCAACTATATTATTATAGGGAATATTGTGCTTTGTGAAGTACGTGTCAACAACCCTGAAAATATCTTCTCCTCTTGTGGTGGCTGTGAGATTTACAGACGTAAGAATGTCTTGTTTAAGCTCACCTTCCTCAATGTACTGTACATATACAATGAGTATTGCCTCCTCTGCCACAGTGGTAGTTTCATCCAGCTGGATGGAAAACGGACCGGTCTTGATTTTCCTGCCATTCTGTCAATTCTGTCTTTTACTGTGTTGTTGGACAGTGGTACAGTTTTAAATTTGTTAGCCACCTGCGGTCCACACAGTATTTCAGCCATTTTAACGCAAGCAGGTTTAATCAGCGTTTCGCCAATATTGTGTGGCTTTTTGGCCTGCGCAATAACGAGAGAGCACTCCAAAGATGCAACCGTTGCCTGCCTCTGGTCGCTGCCAGCCCGGGCAAAACTGTCCTTAATGTTTTGGGGCCTGTTTGTGACAATGAGTTCCCTTTTTCTGAGGAAAAACTCCTTGGGTTTACCCACCGTCTCGGGGTGTTTAGTTGTCTGGTGTCGCTTGAGCTTGCAGGGTTTCAAGCATTCATTTGCCAGTTTCTCACTGCAAAAGATGCATTCGGCTATACTTTTGTCAATTGCTTCTATAAAGCCAAACTCAAGATAACTCTCTTGGTACCCCCTCTTTTTCTTTTTGACAGGACCTGCCGTCGCTTCACTCTGACGCTTCGCCATCGCACCATCAGCTCTTTACTCTGCTTACCTCCGTGTATACTGCAGGAGGGATATAGTTCACGTTACACACGCCCGTATCCTCGCGATACATATTTTTAAACTTTTCTATACTAATTTATTTATTTATTTTTTAATAAATGAATAAGCTTTTAATGTAACCTTTACATTTATTTGTTTTTGTCACATAAATGAATTAAATTCTGACACATAACACATTAAAATTATTACACCCCTTAAAATCAAGAGGGCTTCGCGACCCCCCCATGGCTCTTTGGCGCCCCCCCGGTTGGGAACCACTGCCCTAAGAGACAAGTACGTATATACGCCATAGCCTATATTATGTACGATAACATGAACATAAAATAGTATTCCACCATCTGCAGAATGCTGCCAAATGTTCTATCTTCAATGAACATCTGTAGCCTACATCAAAAATAAATTTAACGATTGCACTACAGTATGTGAAATGCACTCAAAATGTGAAAATAACAATAGGGCTATCAAACATATTGGAAAGACAGTGCTCGAGTGGAAACCCGAACGTACATATGTAGCCATTATTTTAGACGCAAAAATACTTACATATCAGCAAAGGGAAACTCCCCTCCCTAATGGTATTCTATAGAGCTTTTGTAATACCAGACTGTTAAAACGAAAATTGCCATTACGCTGGGCTGTAGTAAATTGTTCAAAGCACACAAAAAGACGTGGCATATACTGTTGCGAAGGTTATAATGTACTATATTGGATAAAAAAGCCTACGATTAAACCAGAATGAACTGTAATTAATGGGACAGGCTTAAAGGGCATGAGTCGACGTTTCAGATAGTGTAATAGCGGTATAAAGTGTTGTATATTTCTCAAACCGATTGTACCAGACAATAAATGACCACTGAATTTTGAAAGGAACATCTCAATGTGTAAAACAAATGGTAGGATTGTATATTTATTTCATATTTAGTAGCATATATTGCTAGTAGAATACATGGTAGAACTTTCACAGTTTATTTTGCATTTGAGTGAGCAGGGCTTTTCACGGCTTTTCTGGCATACGATCAGGCTATTGTTGGGTTTATATTGTTGCTATGATGTTATTCTAATTTTATATGATGAATAAATATATTTATGAACTCAAACATAGATGTGAACTCAACCATGTCCACTATGTCACGCATGGGTAGGTATAGACTAGGTGGGGGTTGCTTGTTAAATGGACTTGCAACAGGGAAATAGTGACACTTAGAAACTCCGTATTCGGCAGAAATCGTCACAAACCATCTACCAATAAAGTTAAAACACAGAGTTTGTGATTTCCACTAATAGTTTGGCAGCAGTAGCAACGAATGTCTCAGTTGAGCAAAAAGGTCCCGCTTCTACGCAAAGGAGTTAATTGCAGAACATTTGACCTATATTTTTAATTTATCTCTTTTAACTGGCACTATTCCTAAGGTATGGAAATCAGCTTATGTTCTTCCTCTCTTAAAAAGGGGGGATCCTTCTAACCTAAATAATTATTGCCCCATATCAAAGCTCTCTTGTCTTGCTAAGATTTTGGAGTCAAAGATAAATAAAAATGGCCTTTTAAGTCGAGTACAATCAGGTTTTAGACCAGGCCACAGCACGACCTCTGCTGCTATGTTATTGGTAAATGACATTATCCATCCTCTTGACTATAAACAGCACTGTGCCTCTTTATTCATTGACCTTTCTAAAGCTTTTGATACAGTTGACCACAACCTCTTGATGAAAAGTTTACAGACCATCGGTGTTGGCTCCAATGCAATTATCAAAGATTTCCCAATGTGAATTTGTTGATGGTCAGAAGTTTTCGCTGCTTAGAAGTTTTAAATGGGGTACCTCAAAGATCTATTCTTAGTCCAATTTTATTTTTTATCTATATAAATTGTATCGACCTTGTAGTACAAAATTCTAATACAAAAATTCATCTACAGATCTTTTCCAAAAAATTAGAATATCATGGAAAAGTTTTTTTTTCCCCATAATTCCATTCAAAAAGTGAAACTTTCATAGATTATAGATTCATTACACACAAAGTGAAATATTTCTAGCCTTTATTTGTTTCATTTTTCATAATTTTGGCTTACAGCTCCAGAAAACCCCCAAAACAGTATTTCAAGAAATTAGAATAGTGTGTCGAAAATCAGCATTTACTTCAGTTATTTCAGAGAATGAGTGGAGTGGCTTGACTCGAGGAATCCGACAGTTGTAGCCCATGTCCCGGATACGTCTGTACGTGGTGGTTTTTGAAGCACTGACTCCAGCCTCAGTCCACTCCCTCTGCATCTCCGCCAAATTTTGGAATCGTCTTTGCTTGACAATCCGCTGAAGCCTACGGTCATCTCTTTTGCTTGTGCACCTTCTCCTGCCACATTTTTCCCTTCCACTAAACTTTCTATTGATATGCTTGGACACTGCACTCTGTGAACAGCCAGCCTCCTTAGCGATGACCTTTTGTGGCTTACCCATCTTCTGGAGGGTGTCAATGATGGTATTCTGGCCAATTGTCAAGTCTGCAGTCTTCCCCATACTGAACCAAACTGAGATGAACTGTGCAGGTGTTTTGAGTAAATTAGGTGATAGTGTGACACTCAGTCTAAAACATTCATTCTCTGAAATAACTGAAGTAAATGCTGATTTTCGACACACTATTCTAATTTCTTGAAATACTGTTTTGGGGGTTTTCTGGAGCTGTAAGCCAAAATTATGAAAAATTAAACAAATAAAGGCTAGAAATATTTCACTTTGTGTGTAATGAATCTATAATCTATGAAAGTTTCACTTTTTGAATGGAATTATGGAAAAAAACAACTTTTCCATGACATTCTAATTTTTTGGAAAGGATCTGTATATGCTGATGATACAGTTTTGTACACCACTGCTGCCACAGTGAATCAGGCAATAGAAGATTTACAACAGGTTTTTAATTCCATACAAGTTGCTTTTTGTCAACTGAAACTACTTTTAAATATAGATAAGACCAAATTCATGATTTTTACAAGATCACATCTGAAGACTCCTACTGCTCCAAGCATTGTTTCCTTAAATGGAAAACCCATTGACCATGTTAGCTCTTATAAGTACCTAGGTTTGTGGATTGACGAAAAACTTTGTTTTAAAGATCATGTTGAAAAACTTGTAAAAAAGCTCAGATTAAAGCTAGGTTTTTATTTTCGTAACAAATCCTGTTTCTCCTCTGAAGCCAATCGTAAACTTGTCCTTGCTCCATTTTTACCTGTGACTGATTATTGTGATGTCATTTATATGCATGCCTCATCCTCTGTTTTACATGCCCTGGACTCAGTGTATCATGGTGCTCTACGATTTATTACAAATGCCAAGTCACTTACCCATCACTGCTTCTGTGGGCGGTATCCACACTTCCTTTATCAGAGTGCAGGTCTACCTTCTCTAAAGAATCGTCGATTGTGTCATTGGTATGTCTTCATTTACAAAGCAATGTTAGGTAAACTTCCTTCTTATCTTTCATCTCACTTAATTGGGATTAAGAGTAGTTACAATCTGCATTCAAATTCTATTATTCTTTTTAAAGTACCTCGCCCTTTCTCTGAATTTGGAAAATTGGCATTTACTTATAATGCACCTTGGTCATGGAACATGTTACAAAAAAAACTTAAGATGGATAGCCTTGTTACTTTGACTGAATTCAAAGACTTAATTCATAGCACTGTAACTGAGGAATGTACTTGTTTCTAACTTCTAAGTGCCATTATCTTCATGTATTATTATTTTTTCTCAATTACTATATTGTTTGAATGTTGTCTTGTATTGTTCTACGTATTGTATTGCTCGCTGCCGCTTGGCCAGGACACCCTTTTAAAACAGATTTAATTTCAATGGGACTTTCCTGGTAAAATAAAGGATAAATAAAATTTAAAAATTACATTGATTAGCCAACATTTGTCTCAAACAAATTAAAGATAACTCAGGAAGAGTTATTATTGTGCAGGCTGAAATACAAGGGAAAAAACTTATTCTGGCTAATATCTATGCGCCTAATGGGGATGACCAGACATTTTTTGTAGATCTACAAGCCGCCGGGTACCATGACATTGTTCTAGGGGGGATTTCAATTTGTTAATGGACCCCGTCTTTGACCATAGTGGTGCTGCGGTGCGTAGGGCTCCCAGGGCCTCCCTGAAACAGAGGGTTTGCAGGACTTTGGGATTAGTAGACATTTGGGAAAATAGTGACACTTAGAAACTCTGTATTGCGCAGAAATCGTCACAAATTGTCTACCAATAAAGTTAAAACACAGAGTTTGTGATTTCCACTAATAGTTTGGCTGCAGGAGCAACTAATGTCTCAGTTGAGCAAAATGATGGCGCCGGCGCCATTATCACTATGCGTCTAAGCAAAGGAGTTAATTTTGATTAGGTGCCGCGGTGGTGCCGTGGGCTAAGGCGCAGACAGTTGTGCTCTGGGGATCGGGGGTTCGATCCCCGGTCCTGCCAGATCCAAGCATGGTCAGTGCCATATATTACTATGCTTTTAATCTAAGACACCTGGGGCCACATAAACAGTGCTGAGCAGAAGAATGCCCTCAGAAAGCTGCGTAAGCAAGTTTCCACGCAGAAATTCAGATGTAGTATAACATAAGAGAACCTGCGTACCTCTGCACACGCTGGACACCATGTGTACGCAATTTTTGGAGACAGTGTGATATGGCTACACCGTGATAGAAAGGCAGAGGGAGAAAATGCGAAAATTTGCAAAAGCAGATTTCCGACTTTCTCCCTGAGCGTTCTTTTGAGCATTCTTTTACTCAGAGTTTAATACATGTGGCCCCATGCCCATTAGTCACTTCCTCCTGAGAGGGCCCTTCTCTGGTATAGTATTGAGCAATCTGTTCTTGCCCCACTGTCACCTCTGCAAAGTCTGTCTATCTAACTGACTAGAGAAGCAAAAGCACATCCAATAATTGCTCACCTAAAATGAATGTGGACTAAAGTTACCCAGATTTGGATCCGTATCTAAATGTCTCCTCGAGTTTCTGGCTGAATCCAAAGTTATGTATTGGTAAATCCCCTTTTTCTTTGAAGGATTGGCTAGAAAGGGGCGTGGTGATCTATACCACAATGGTATATTGAAATCTTTTGAGGACTGTGTACAACAATTTGGAATTCCCAGGTCTCATTTCTTTAGATATCTGCAACTTCTCCAGTTGCTATTGGGGATCTTCGGATCTAGTACACCAGCTCCCAAAGCTGCGGAGGTATTAGATAAAGTATTAATGAGCTATGGGAAAGGTCATGAGGCATCTGAGTATTACTCCATGATGATTCAGAACCTGGGTAACGGGGCCGTGTCAGCTCTCAAGAAGACATGGGAAAGAGACCTGAACCTGACATTGGATGATGAGGAGTGGGATAGGATTTGTAAAAACATTAAAACAATGTCAAGGAATGCGAGGGTACGCCTCATTAGATTTAAGATTATGCATGGCTTCTACTGGACTCCCTCCAGATTGTTTAAACTTGGGTTAAAGGACACACCAAACTATTAGTGATGCAAGTGCGAGGAAGGTCACCTAATGCATGTGTTATTGTCCTGTGACAAAGTTCAAGAATTTATGATAATCTTTGTGAGATTTTAGAGACCCAAATTCCGTTCAACCCCAGATTATTTGTTTTAGGTGATGGATCAGTCTTAAAGGGAGGAGACAAACACATTAGAAGTTGGGTCCAAACTAGTATCATGATAGGCAGACAGATTCTTCTCAGGGGATGGAAGACCGAGGGGGTGCCTTCAGTCCAAGAATAATTGCAGAGATGGCAAGAGTGGCAGCATTCGAAAAGATGTCCTATAAACGGTTTGGAAGATTGGATGTACATTTGTTTTCATAAACCTTAGCCAAATCCATTTAAACTCAGTTTTTCACAATTCCTGACATTTAATCCTAGTAAACATTCCCTGTCTTAGGTCAGTTAGGATCACAACTTTATTTTAAGAATGTGAAATGTCAGAATAATAGTAGAGAGAATGATTTATTTCAGCTTTTATTTCTTTCATCACATTCCCAGTGGGTCAGACGTTTACATACACTCTGTTAGTATTTGGTAGCATTGCCTTTAAATGGCTTAACTTGGGTCAAATGGTTTGTAGGCCTCCTTGCTCGCACATGCTTTTTCAGTTCTGCCCACAAATTTTCGATTGGATTGAGGTCAGAACTTTGTGATGGCCACTTCAATACCTTGACTTTGTTGTCCTGAAGCCATTTTGCCACAACTTTGGAAGTATGCTTTGGGTCATTGTCCATTTGGAAGAGCCATTTGCGACCAAGCTTTAACTTCCTGGCTGATGTCTTGAGATGTTGCTTCAGTATATCCACATAATGTTCCTTCCTCATGATGCCATCTATTTTATGAAGTGCACCAGTCCCTCCTGCAGCAAAGCACCCCCACAACATGATGTTGCCACCCCAGAGTCTCACCCTTTTTCCTCCAAACATAACGATGGTCATTATGGCCAAACAGTTCAATTTTTGTTTCATCAGACCAGAGGGCATTTCTCCAAAACGTAAAATCTTTGTCCCCATGTGCAGCTGCAAACTGTAGTCTGGCTTTTTTATGGCGGTTTTGGAGTAGTGGCTTCTTCCTTGCTGAGCAGCCTTTCAGGTTATAGGACTCGTTTTACTGTGGATATAGATACTTTTGTAACTGTTCCCTCCAGCCTCTTCACAAGGTCCTTTGCTGTTGTTCTGGGATTGATTTGCTCTTTTCGCACCAAAGCACGTTCATCTCTAAGAGACAGAACGTGTCTCCTTCCTGAGCGATATGATGGCTGCATGGTCCCATGGTGTTTATACTTGCGTACTATTGTTTGTACAGACGAACGTGGTACCTTCAGGCATTGACTCAAATAATGTCAATTAGCCAGAAGTTTCTAAAGCCATGACATCATTTTCTGGAATTTTCCAAGCTGTTTAAAGGCAGTGAACTTAGTGTATGTAAACTTCTGACCCACTGGAATTGTGATATAGTGAATTAAAAGTGAAATCATCTGTCTGTAAACAATTATTGGAAAAAATTACTTGTGTCATGCACAAAGTAGATAACAAAAGTCCTAACTGACTTGCCAACATTATAATTTGCAAACATGAAATCTGTGGAGTGGTTAAATATGAGTTTCTGTCACCACCCTGTACAAGGGGCTGAACCTAAGTGCACGACAAGGAGGCAGAGGTACAGGAAAAGGTAGTTTATTATAGCTTGGGGCAGTCCCAAGCTGTACACAGAATAAACAGCAATAATTAAGTCTGGAGAATCTCCGGGACCACAGTTGCTCCAAGCCGGAGCTGGACTTGACTGGAACACAGGATGTTCCAAACCGGAACTGGACTGGACTGGAACACTGGAATGTTTCCAAACCGGAACTGGGCTGTGCGGGTCTCACAGGAGTATCCCACACCGGGACTGGACTAGACGGATCACCCGGGAGTCGTTCCAAGCCGGAACTGGACTTCGCGGGTCACTCAGGAATCGTTCCAAACCGGAACTGGACTGTGCGGGTCTCACAGGAGTATCCCACACCGGGATTGGACTAGACGGATCACCCGGGAGTCGTTCCAAGCCGGAACTGGACTTCGCGGGTCTCTCAGGAATCGTTCCAAACCGGAACTGGACTGTGCGGGTCTCTCAGGTATATCCCCACACTGGGACTGGACTAGACGGATAACCTGGGAGTCGTTCCAAGCCGGAACTGGACTTCGCGGATCTGGACAGACGGAACAGACAGGACAGATAGAGGGAGCGCTAGGCATCCCATGAGCCACGCTTCGGACTTGTCTCCTGAAGCGAGGGAGGACACAAATGACAACAATCCGGTTATGGTAAGCATGAAAGTTAGGAGTAGGAGTGACCGGGGTGTTACTGGTAACAGGTAACCGGGTTGTAGAAGCAGAGGATAGGGCAGCAGCAGATACGGCAGGGCAGGACAGTGCAGCGGACCTCGGGTCGGCCCAGATGTGGCAGCAGGACAACAGCAGCAGGCGCAACCGTAACCGTAGAACTGGCGGTAGCCACGGCCGGACGCAGGAACAGCTGTAGAGTGGGAGAGTAGAGTGCCCCGCTGCGGGCACAACGTCAGGTGGGAAGCGGGGGGTACCGCAACACAAACAGGGAGTAGCGAACAACTGCAGACTGGCAGACAACAACAGAGTAGAGGTTAACAAGGCAGATATGGCGCGGCAGGTAGGACCGCACCAAACTGGACAGACTAAACCATCAGCAGTTGGCAGTGTGCCTTAAGCACCGAGACAGAACCAAACTGTTGAAAACTGGTTTGCACGATTAAGCAGGGTGAACGAACACCAAATACTAAACCAAACTGTGCAAGTAAACTAGACAAGGGAATAACATGACCAGGATACAAACGAAACAATGTTTACAGAGTCGAACAAAGATAATGAACTGGCACTGGATAGCAGACAGCAGGTGGGTTAAATAGGGAGTGTAATTGGTATCAATTAGGAAAGTGTGCAAGAGTATGAGTGGGTGATTGAACAGAGCGGAGTGCAAGGAATGCATGCAGAAATGGAAAGAGGGGATAGGCTGAGACAGGAGTGGAGAAAAGGAGCAGAACAAATGGAGGGAACACGCCCAGTCTGCAGCACAGGGAAAAACACGGACAAAGGAAGTCAAACATGACACGGAGGGAGAGGGCAAAACACGGAAAACGGACAAGATGGGAACGGAACGTTACAGTTTCAATGACTTCAACCTAAGTGTATGTAAATTTCCGACTTCAACTGTATATATTAGAAAATGGGGCAAATACTTAACCTTTTTGGAGGGCTCTTGATATGGGCCATAATCTGTGGGGAGACGCATGTTTTGTGTTTACTGTCTTAATTTATGCATGGACAAAAATACTGTATGTGTAAAATGGTGTACTTCGTTGTTTTTCGATGGTCTGTTTGTTGAGTTTTGGTTTCGTTCTAAATATCTGTGTCCAATGCCAACGATGGAGCGTATTTATGTTGAAAACCAAGACCAATTCTGTATGCGGTGATGATGAGTTGTGGGGTTTAGGGTGGGGGGGATTGTATGTATAAAACATTTTTTTTTTAAATAAAAGAACTGTTGGAGGCCATGAAACAACCAGCAAAAATAACAATTATAAAGTTTGCAGCACATACAGGTGGAACAGATCCTGTGTCACCTGTGTTATGCAGATAAAGCTGCAAAACAAGCAGCAGATTTGGAGTACTGGCCTACAGCAGATCAACAGGCACTTCTAAATGTAGAGGAAGTGGCATTGCAAGACCTAAAAGAGGCACAAGAGGCCTCTACAGTGTTGGAGAAGATAGAGTGGGAAAATAGGGGGGTGCGCGTTGGATAAGTCTACAGGTATATGGCAGCAATTATTGGAAAAGTATTCGCATCAAGTGCTCTAACAGGTAATTTGCAAAGTGGCCCATGGTGCAGACCACTCTGCAAGGGGGGGTATGATGAGAGAAATACAGAGACATAGGTTCATCCCAAAACTAACAGAACATGTTACTAACATATACAGTATATCGAGATGCCAAGTTTGTCAGGAGGTAAACATAAAGAAAGGTATATCAACTACACCAGGCTCTATGCCACCACCGATGGGCCCGTTTACCCATTTAGTAATTGACTGTAGGCATGATTGATCGAGCCGAAGGCAAAAGATATTGTCTAGTAATCATTGATAGATTTTCAAGGCGGGTAGAAGCATTCCCCACCGCACATGCAGATTCCAAAACAGTGGCTTAGCAAGAGAAAAAAGTGTTAGCAAGAAAAATCTTCCCCAGGTTCGGGGTCTGCCAGACCCTGAGCAGCGACAATGTGTCTGAAATGATAGCAGAAATTTGTAAAATGCTACGTATACGGTAGAAATATTCATGTTTGTACCATCCCCAAGCAGCAGGTATAGTAGAAAGATGCAATAGAACACTGAAAACGAAATTACAGAAAATATGTAGGCAGACAGGGATGGTCTACCATTAGCACCCATAGCCATGTGAAATAGTCAGAATAGGTTTACCCATTTGACACCCCATGAGAACACGAAGAGTAATGGCAATCCCCACAATAAGCCTGGAGGTACTAGAGGAGGAACTTCATAAGTATCTGAAGAGACTAACCCATGCTGTGAGGTCTGTCTATTCCCAGGCGAAAGAGGCCCAGGGGCCGGCGGTTGAAAACCCAGAGTTGCTGGTGAACCCAGGGGAGTGGGTCTATGTGAAGACGTTTAAAAGAAAGTGGAAGCAACCCAGACAAACAGGACCATTAGCCACTCCAGCAGTGGATAAAGTTAAGGAAATAGGACCATGCGTGCACCTAAACCATTGCAGAAGTGCTCTGGGACAGGAAGCCAAGAAACAGCCTAAACAAAAAGAGGAAAAGGAAGGGAAAGATGTGAACAAGTAAGCGGATGCTGCTTTGTCCTGTTATTTATAGCGTGTGGTTTCGCTGGAATAGCGGTGCTAATCGGAAAATAAATTATGAGTGAAAGAGAAAATAAGGCAGCAATCGATGAGAAGATGTCAATAACCATTAACCTCTTCCTACCGAGGGCAAAATAGGCCAATTTTTGCCTGTTTTCACTAGTGACAAACAAAGGTGGTTATCTCAAAAACTATAAATGGTACAAATATGGTTCATGGCTTTTATTAATGCAGACACCTGTAGTATTACGATTAAGCAGTGAGAACTCATAGAAATCCAGTTTTTGATACTTAACTACAACAATTTATGTACAGAAAATATAAAAAAACTAAAAAACGGGTACCTACATTCAAGTTTAAGAATTTTTACCTGGGGAGCTACAAATGCTATGGAGGAAATGACTCCTCTATCTGATTCATCAATATGCTGCCTACCTCTGGTAACAATCTGGTGTCAATATCTCAAACCATTCAAATTGTACAGGGTTTTTTTCAGGTGAACCTTTTTCGTTATCCAAATGGTGCCAAATGTGCCCAAAATGGCAATGTTCCAGAAAGGTCTCAATATGATTTATTTTTTAGGTTTTTACAATAAAATTAGATAATTTGTCAATATTGGCAATAAAAGTTAATTTTTAGACGTGTTCTTGGTGCTCTTCATATTACACAACTAACTACCCAAGGTTACAAAAAGCTGTCAAAATCCATGTAGCAGCACAGTGAATCTTGTGTATTTCACCAGAGCCCCATTAGCCAGAAATGAGTCCAGGAATGTGCAAACAGGTTTTCAAATGAATAATGGGAATAGTATGAAACTTCCCTACACATTACTGCTTGCCAGTCCTGTCCTTTATTCTGTTGCCACCTCCTATGACAGGGACGTTGGGGTTGGGTTTTAGGAGGCAAAACTTTATACATGACAAACATATATCAACTATATACAAGTGCACTAAGGTGTACTACTAAAAGTGCAGTGGATAAAAAAATCAAAAGTCCACCAGTTTCCTAGATAAAAAATAAAAACACCCCTGCTGTAACAAATAAAAAGATCCTTGCCCTCTAATTGCTGAAGTTACCGTATTTACACAAAGAAAGTACAAAATGGCAGGGTCCAAAAAGCTAAAAAAAATGAACTAAAAACAAAAAAAGGCAAAGGATCAAAACATGGGGGGTGGAGGGTGAGGACGAGATTATTTAACCATTCATACAGAAGCCGTTAGACTACACATTCCCTCAGGAGAGCAATCTGCATCATTACAAACCCCACTAACCCTGTCCATGGAATTGTCCACCATGTTGATATACCCATTAGTCCCCCTTATAGAACAACAAGCAACAATAATAATAATAAACAAGTACTCCCTCATGTTATCATGTTCTCTCCCTCATACCATGCATAAATTGCCATTTTGTTTACCTGCACAGCCTTCTGTACTGCATACAGAACAATTTACTCATGTGGAACAATGACTTTACTAAACACTTCCAGAAGCCATTTTCACACTAAAAAAAATCGATTTAGTAGCTCATCTCAGACACAAATAGATAGCTAGCTGCTTGTTACCTGTAATTTTGCTTGCTAGCTTGCCACTGTAAAGGTAATACTATCTATATTAATTTAGCTGAGAGGCGATTTTATGCATAAGTATATAAGGTTAGTTAGCTTCACAGAAGAAACACAGGGATTCACGCATTGCAGCTAAATTGCACATTTCCTTCGATGCTTACACCAAACTTACCGTTTCCACAAACACGTGGCGTTGCCAACAACACAGATAACACGTGCGAGTTTGTCAACACAGACAATACACCCTTCAAGTTTACTTCATAAATTATTTATCATAGCGTTGGAATGTGCAATTTGTAATATTAATTGTATGAAAAACAATAAAATACAGTTGACAATGTAATTACGAACCCGCATGGCATTGCGTGAATTCACACTGGCATATCGAAAAATCGGTAATACCACCAGCCCTAACGACGTTACCTGCCATGGCGAAATTCAATGCGTTTATAGCATAACACTGTTAGTATGATAAAACAACTTACATGTCAGCAACATCATCTCGGTCATCAGTGGATTCAGCGTCACTGAGACAGGATGAGTCTCCCTCGGCAAAAACATCTTCTGGCTTATCCAGTTTGTCTAGCACTTGGTGCACGGATAAACGCCTCAAAAATCTCGACATAACTACACAAAAACTGTCTCAAAAATACTCTAAAGTAAAAAAATGTAACTGCGGGCCTTACCTAATTAATTGTGCTTTGCTAAACGGAATGTAGCGAGCTACGCTACAAGGTAAAAACACTGCGCCATCTTGGTTCGATAATTACGCATGGGTTGGCACTTCCTTATACGCAGGGCAGGATTTCCTTTTTTTACGACGGCATTGTGTTAAATGAGGGCTTGGAAAGATAAGAGCCTGGAATATTTGACAGACAGTTTTAAAACCCAATGGAAAGCAAATAATACTCAGAGTGGAGGTGGGTGGAAGACAGTTTTTCCCACTTCAGATAGGCCTATTGTGCTATCAGTCAAAGAAATACACCCAATTGACGACGGTTTTGCATAAATCTCTGCAAGCAAGTTCAAAACAAGTCTGGCTAACATATACTAAGCCACGGGATTGGTACTCCAGAAACTGGCTGAGTTTCACAATGCCAAAGTGAACACAGCCGAACGAGTTGTAATCAAGTGCAAAAAAGCACAAGTCGGTTTAAAATTGGAAAAAAATAATGTACAGCCGTATGAAAGTTTTAAAGTATTTTTTCTTGAAGCCTAAAGGTATAATGATTTTTCAAACCAAAGTATTGTGAAATACAATTAAGCAGAACAGTTTACCAGCACATTGTTTATGGTGTGACATCAAGCTGCAATACATGTTTGAGAATTAGGTCCGAGTTTCCAACGTTATTTACGAAGTTTTATCCCGACGTTTTGGGCTTAAAAACCACTTTCCCAGAAGGAATGGATATATCTTAAGGATATTTAATCAAAATATTGAGGTGAGCAGTTTATTATATATTATTAAATTAATGAAATGTATAATTTAATAATTTCCGTAACGCCCGCGTTACCGCTAGGGGGTGTTTGGTATTAAGAGGTTAAGCCGATACCAAGAGAGAGAAGAGCTACAGAGTAGAGAGCTTTCAGTTTTGATTCAGATTCAAATGGGAAGAGATACCAGAAGAGTTCTGGGCAAGGTATTTCCTGGATGAGACTTATGAAGAGGACGAGGAGTAAGAGAAGTAGTACACATACGTATACTGACTACAGCACATGAAGAAAAGAACGACACAAAGGGGACATAATAAAGCCCCAACTGACTAAAGGTGTGAGGGGGAGCCGGGTTCGGAGGACCAGACGCGACAGAGAGGGAATCTGAAAGTTATCTACAATATAAAATCACCACAAGAGCGGAAGGGTTCCGTGAATGGAGAGGAAAAAATAAAGAACAGGGAAACAAAACTCCCGGCGTAGCGCCAACAGAAAATAAGCCCAGAATAAGTGGGCGAGGGCTCGAGATAGAGCCGAGCAGAGAAACTGAGGAAAATACCTCTTACTCTCAATACCGAAGAGTGCAGACGTTGGTATTAGAAATAAAGATAAATAATAGCGCCCAGATAATATTGAGCGAAATAAACGCATAGGCTCGAGTGTTAATAGAAAAAAGGAAATATTATCTCTCACTCTCAATACCGGCGAGCAGTAAAATAGAGAGATAAAAGAATGGAAAATAAAGCGACCTGGACTGGGCGAATTAGACTCGAGTGTAGACAAAAGAGAGAAAAGAAAGACCTCTCACTCTCAATACGAGAGAGTAGTGAAAAAAGAGAGGTGGAAAGGAAACGGTAAAGCAGGAACTGTCTCAGCGAGAGCAGCACAGGAGAACAGAAACCAGAGACGGAGAATGCAAAAGCGAAACAAAATCCTAAAGGAACACTAATGCATGAAAAGGCCAGTCCCGCGTTACTCCAAAGCTAGGCGATGGGGCAAAGTGGTCACCTTTAAATGCCTAAGCCTATACCATATTGGCATGTAGTTTGTGTAGTTTGTGAAGACAACACCGAAGCACTGGAAAATGGAAACTCAGAGCTTTTATAGCCGGCAGGTAACCTAGAACAGGTGCGAGGAATAAGTGCCGAGACAGAGCGAAAGCCCGGAATGGACGACGGAAAAGTAAGGCAAAAGCACCCTCACGCCGCTCCGAGGGAGAACGACTGCAGAAATAAAAAGAGGCTGCTAATGACAAAAGGCCCATAAGGTAGATGAATCAGACACATAAATAAATTAAGGAAAAGAGCCAAGAAGATAGGAGATGCTTGAGTTAAGTACTAGTAACCTCTCCTCAGGCTATGAGCTCCTAGGAAGAGGAGAAGACATTATGAGTATAATCTTTGTATAATTATAACAAATCTTTGATATCATCAAATACCGTGTATAACCTTTGACATAATCTTCGAAAAAGTATTATAAATATTTTACCCACTGTTAATTACTAATTCTTGATCACTATAAACTAATGCATGAAACTAACCCACTGCAAATGCTTTAAATATCATACTCCACCGGGGGAAAAAAGAAACATCAAGGGAATGTGAGACCAAATGGTCTCAAAGGGGGGAATATGTAGAAGTCATTTTTAGGCTCAAAGCCACATATGCAAAAACTACAACTATTTAAAAAATAAAGTATGAAATGTGATTGGAAGAGCAGTGAACGTGGGTAGAAGGTCAAGGGAGGCAGCGGTTTTCTGTCTCCCAGGCTGTCCAATAACAAAGATAGGACAAATCGTGCATAGGCTGAGCAACGGGATGTACTAATAACAAAAATAGGACAGACTATCTCCCAGGCTGAGCAACAGGATGTACCAATAACGAAGATAGGTTAGATCATGGTGACCCAGATGAAATTGGGAAATATGAATAACTAGACATGGTCCAATCCGATTTTAGCAGAGGCATGTAAGGACAAGTAACAAAACAACTTTATTTAGTGGAACATGAGAGCCCCCAAGCGCATAGGGTAGGAACTGATTATCTTGATGTGGTGCTGGATAGTTAGTCTCTTCAGATACTTACGATGGTGCTGATTCCTTCCTCTGCGTCTTTGTTCAGTATTGATGGACCCGGGGTCCTATTTCTTTTGGGACATCCTGTAGGTACCTTTCTTGTTTCTCTGTGAGCGTCATCATTGCTTCCACTTTTGTCCCTGGTAATCCCGTCCCATTAACCAAACAATTAATCTGATAGGCACAAAGTTATGTTAACCCAATGAAAACAGTTATATGAAAGATAGACAAGATGAGCAGGTTAGGTTGTCCCCACATTGCTTATTGTACTGTCTGTTTACACAACTAAAATAAGCTACTAAATGCCATTGACAGTGACTCATAACAGGGGCGCCGGAAAGAGGGGGGCCAAGGGGCCATTGGCCCCCGCACTTTTACCGTCCTCCTCGCAAATCTGTGGGTACGCTCCAAAACCCGTGCTGGTTCACGCTGATTATGGAGCGTCAAAGGCAGAGACAGTGCAATCAGCACGTGATTTGCGCTAGCCTCCTGTCCGTCATCTCTGGTTGGTCGTATTGATCACATGATGGTGACAGGTTTCTATGACAAAATGACAGTGTAAACACGGCGCCATCTTTAGGACCTATTTCGCGCTGCAGCCGTCCCTCACGCTCAGTCAGCGGGTGGGGGAGAGATGGCTAATGTTTAGCCACAAAAATTCGCTTTTGGTGACCTGATCCACAATCGTCTCTCTAACGTTAACGTTAGGTTACTAGCTAACGTTAGAGTCCTGCTGATTAGTTTGTGTTCCCATAGCATGCCATGGTGAAGACACCTGTTGTGCGAGCTTGTCACTTTTACTGATTGTGGCGCCTCAGCCATTAGCCGCTAGACCCGCTAATGAGAATTTCAATGTTAAATTAGCTTGCTAATTCTAACTTCGCCAAATTTATTTTTACATTTTCTAGCTAGATGCTAAGCCTGTTATATTTAATACATGTGAATATGTTTGTGTGTACAAATTGCAACATTTTCTTTATTTCTGTATCTTTGCAGTTTTTCAGTTGCACACAGTAAAGACCCTAACGTTAAATCTTTCACCTGTCTCTTTGGATCTTTATTGGGGGTAATGTTACCTGTCAGCTAAGTATCTGCCAAGCTAAGCAGAGACATTTAGCTAGTAGCAGAATAACATGGTGTAACTGTCTAGCTAAGGAAATAAAACAAGAAAACGTGTCCTCTCATATTACCCTCTAACGTAGCTAGCGGAGTTAATGTTATAACGTTAGGCGGCAGTGTAGTATAATGGTTAAGGAACTAGCCTTGTAACTGAAAGGTTGCAGGTTCGATTCCCAGGTAGGACACTGCCGTTGTACCCTTGAGCAAGGTACTTAACCTGAATTGCTTCAGTATATATCCAGCTGTATAATTGGATAATATATGTAAAAGGAATGCTACAAAGTTGTAAGTCGCTCTGGATAAGAGCGTCTGCTAAATGCCTGTAATGTAATGTAATGTTAGTTAGCAGAAATGCATGAATCAGTTTTTAGCTCTTGAGCCAACAGATATTTATTCATACGCTATGGTCATATGCAGCTCAGTAACCATGGAGGTTTTACTATGGCCGTGCTTCTTGTAGGCTATTTCTGTATGTCATCAATCAGACTCATATTTTGACTAACCAGTTGCCTTACGATGAGTAAAACAACTCCACTGTAACTTTGTTGTCAAATCATGTCAAGAAAAATCATGCATTGATTCTTATGTATTGTGGGTATAACTGGGTTGAAAATATGGCTGTAAACCCTTTAGTTTAGCAGAAAAGGGCAGGAGTTTCTCCATTATATAGCACATTGCAAAATTGAGAGTTGCGGTGCACTTGACGCCATATTGATTGCTGCCACTCCTTCCTCCTCCCGCGCCAATAGCATAGGTAGGCTACATGCTCCTGCCTCTCTGGGCACAAGCCCATTTGACACAAACTCGGCATGTGCCAGTCTGGCCTGTATCCCCCAATAATAGCAAAACTTACCGTAAAAAGACGTTGCACACAAAAATGATGTAAAATAAAGTACACAAACATAAAAAGGGAAGAGTAGTCACATTTAATACAATTAAAGAGTCCACTGTCACACAAAGCAAATGCATACAGTGTAGCCTACATATCAACCACATAGCAACCAATAAAATAATTTCAATGATGTATTTAAGTTGTGTGTCTGTTTGAGCCGTTAACGTGACATCAGCTAGATATCAATAGCTATATTGCGAACACATGATTCTGAAAAATGTCAGCAGAACCAGAGCATAAGAAGGTGAAATCCTCGCTATCTACAACTCCATTGTAGCCGGGCCCCCCATACCAGGAACCAGCACAATCAGAGCCCCGAAGCAGCAACTCCGAGACTTCTGAAACCGCCAGCATCGAAATAAAGCAGGCTAGTGCTAGCGCTAGCGTCCACTGCATGGAAGATTGTTGTCGGACTCAGGACATAGAGACTGGTAAAGCTGTAAAGCTAATAATTGACAAAAAGGAGACCGCTAGGTTGTTTGGCCAGAGAGAGAGATATTTCAATGCAGAATGGTATAAAAATAGAGAGTAGTTAATTCTGTGCAAAACCCGTAAGCGAGCCTTCTGCGAAATATGCAGATTTGCTGCTGTCAAGCAGCTTGTCACATTTTCAAAGGGTGGGGATGACAGTAGGCTTGTGCCATCGTGTGCAAGGCAGCATCGTCCCATCGAGCCCTCTAGCCATTGCCGATGGTCGATTCTATCAAGGGGTGCGCGGGGGGCGGGGCTATTGAACAGCGGGCCTTTTGCTTACTTATTATGGCATACCATTGCGAATTGTATTCACTATTTTGTCCAAATATAATAAAGAATAATATACAACAGATTTCACGTCTATTCTATATTAGCTAGTAGAGGCTATTTATCTCACCTGGCCGCTGTCCAACGAGACAGTCAGCATCACGGTCAGCGTTCAGGAGCTATAGTTTCCCTAAGCCTTTCTGCGCCTTGGTCTGTCTTATAGCAATTCGTTTAATTTTACTCATTTAATTTAATTTTGTGAAGAAGCTAGACTAGCAGTCATCACGTTCATTATCATTTTTGCCTTGTAGTGAGCGATTCACAAGATCCCCTTTATGCCGTGTGCCATCCCGCACAGTCTATCTCCATCTGCACGTAACTTCTCTCACTCAGCACTATTGGGTTAGACCTTTTTAACTAACCTAATGTAATCAAAAATACATAATAATTTACCCTGAAATTAATTATTTTTATTGATAATCAGAAACTATTTATAGCCTAAACCTATGAAATAAAGAGACAACAAGACTTATAGGCTTACGTTTGACTGAGATTTATTTTTCGTTATAGGGGACTTTTTTCACTGATGAAATGGTTAAGCTAGGCTAAATTACATTATTTACTATTCTACATAAACCTGTTGAATCAATGTGAGATTATAGCCTCAACTCCTAAATCGTTTCAATGTTTCGCTTGAGCGACAAAGACATTCCGTGTATCAATATAGGAATATAGCGGCCACCTTTACCTAGTTTATTTCTCTGATAACATCTTTCATTAGTCTACAGTCAGATTGTACAATATTAGGCTATATTTGTTTCCATGCCCCGAGTCCGACACTGGTAAGCTTGTTGTGCTGTTAGAATAAAAAGGCTGTTGAGAGATATATGGCTACAGCTCACCACTCCGTAGCCTAAGCCTACACTCCATTCTAGACTGAACAATAGTTTATCAATAGCACTATTGAATAAAAAATATAATTTGTTTAATTAGGCCTGAATGAAATTATATAGTTAGTTGCACTGTGGTCTAACAGAAGGTAGGCTATCAGCGTGATTTTGCTCAACCCAGGTAAATTATGGCGCCATTGCGCTGCATCACATTTCAAAGACGCAGACAACACGTTACATTGTAAATGCATGGTAGAGTAGAAAATGTATTAAAAACACAGAATGAGAGGGGAAATTTTTATTTTTATTTTAAGAATTAAAAAAAGAAAAATCGTCCAGGCATCGACAAAGATAGCCATCGCTGATGGGTTCAACCATTGTCAATAGTCGATTCCATCGACCATCGTCCCAAGCCTAGATGACGGCTTTGTAAAATCGGGAATTAACAATTGGAAAAAGTGTCCAAGCCTCCTAGACAACCATAAAAACTCCCACTTTCACAAAGAGTGTGTGCAAAAAAAGTGCACTTATATAAATCAAATGCCAGTCAATATTCAGCTTGTCAAACAAGAGGCCATTGAGCAGGGGAATAGATGAGATGGAATGATGGAGCAACTGCGCTGTCTCCAGTTTTAACCCGACAAGGGCTCGTGATCCAGGGGACTACAGATAAGGAGAGCAATTTTGGAAAGCTAGTCGAACTCGTAGCTGAGAAAAATCCCGTCCTGAAAAGCTTTATGCTCACCGGGAAATATGCGTCACATGAGTCAATCAATGAGCTTATACAAGAGATGTACAGAGAATCTCTCATGACTCTCTTAACTACAATAAAGCACTATGCTATCCACTATACTGTGGATGAAACTCGCGATTGTGCCGGGCATGAACAGTGGTCTCTGTCTGTGCGATGGGTATCAGCTGACTATATGTTGTCCACGAAGAGTTCATAGGGATGTATGACTGTCCTAAGACAGATGCAGAATCAATAACACTTACGATCAAAGGCATTTTGACAAGATGTGGCCTTAACTTTGGCGATATGAGAGGGCAAACCTATGATGGCGCGTCTGTTCTACAAGGCCAAATGTCAGGAGTGGCTAAACGTATCAAAGATATAAACCCAAAAGCTGTCTCAATACATTGTACTAATCACAGTCTTAACCTCGTCCTCCAGGAAGCTGCTTCAAAATGCAACATTGTACGTGGTGCCTTCAGTTTAGTTCACGACATACACAAAATCATCAATAATTCACCTAAACGACTTGCCGTCTTTGAAACTATCCACGCCGTCTCTCCCTCTGCCGCACCTGGTGGCCTCAAACCGCTCTGCCCCACTCGCTGGACAGCCAGAATCAGTGCCATTAAATCCTTACTGGATAATGGAGGAAATAATCAGAATGGGGGGAAACACCGAAGCAACTAAAAAAGCACCAGGACTACAGGCATTGATGACACATTTCAATGATTTTCTTGGTTTAAAAGTGTCTCTCAGAACTCTTCTGCGGAGGAAGTGGCCCAGATCCTCCAGTCCACAGTCCAACACAGGGAGGAGGCACGCAATCCCTCTTCAGTGAGGTCGACAGGCTTCTCAGACTGCGTGACGGCTGGCTTGCTTCGCCAAAGTCTGAGGGGAAATTAATTTCAGAATTTCAGAACTTCCGGCTATAGCATTGTGATAGGCTACAAAGTGTTCCAATTGTACTTTTTACAGATGCCTTTAGGCACATTTTCCTTTAAATGAATTAGGCTAGTCTAAATGTTGTAGCCACGCTGCATGTTCGGTATCTCCATGAGTTAAGGGAGCATAAGTTTTGAGTTTTCATGCCAGCACAGCTAGGCCTATAGGCCTAAAACGAGCTAGAATACTGTTTTCTTTTTTATAAGATAAAGTTAGTTGCTAAATACTACCTGAATCTTTTCTTTCTTCACCATCTTCACTGTTGTTCCAGCTGCTCACTCGAGTGAAAATGGCCGTTAAGACCAAACCATGCGCTTTTCATTTCAGAATGATTTCCATTAATTGGACGCCTACCACGCCCCACCCATATACCCAAAATTCAGCTCGCGCAGGCCATCAACACGCACACCTTTTGAAAGTTCACATGACCAAAATCACATGACCAAAGCCTTTCCTATTTCCTTGAGTAAAGGCAATTAATGTGCGCCCAAGTTTATTTATGTTATAAATTACATATTCACAACAGGGCGCACAAATTTACCATAGCCTATAGGCCAAATCATTTTGTTGAGAAATGCGTCAGTAGGCTAATGCCATAATTAAGTAAATGCTTTTCTGTTAAAAAAATTAATAAATAAATGCTTTTTTTTCTAAAAAAACCCTGTTACCTTTGGACCACTAGAAGTAATTTTCGTATCGGTGCGTTTTATGCATTTATGAAGGTTGTAAACAATGGTTGTATTGTTGTATTGCCCAGAGAGGATGTGTTTCCGTTTCCACATCAGAATTTTGGCATTTTCTTAAAGTTGTAATTTATTATTTCAGAGAAATATGAATTGGACCGACTATAATTGGGATGTCGACGACGCACCACAAGGGGGCCACCGTGGATAGGGTATTATGGCTTCGGGATATAAGAAAGATGTAGGCTACACTGCTGACTGAACAGAGCTAGGCTACGCTATGATATTCTTTGCTGCTTCTCGACGGCAGTATTACAGTCCTGTAAACTTGTAGTTTAGGCTAATTGAACAAAGAAAGGCTTGTTCAATTATGCGATGAGACTGAAATGTCACTATACAAAGTGCATACAATTGCCTGCTGCAATAAGTCACATTACGTTTGAGGTGATCACAAATAGTTTGTGCAAAATTTAAACAAACATAAACATAGTCCGCGATGTTAATTGTGAAGTAGCCTATGTGCGGAATAACAGAGATGCTATTGTAACAATCGTTAATATCTGCAATATTTGCCAGGACAAAATGCTGTTGGTTCAACAGAGCATATCCTGCATTGATGTTTGAACCAGGAACCAATTGGGTCTTCTTTTGTTTGTTTATTGCCAAAAATGTTAGGCGTGTGTATTTGGGTGAGTTGTGGTTTCGTCGCATTTTAAATAGACATTTTTAACAATAATTTTTTAGTCAGTTACTAATCATGTGTGAGGTTGAAACCAGGGGTATTCCAGAAAGCAGGATTACTGGGTTTGCTGGATAACTGCACTGAGTACAATCTGGAACAGCTCTTTTTACTTCAGTCCATGTTCCAGATATGGAAGGGTTCTGGGTTTTACTGCAGTTATCAAGCTAACCCAGTAATCCTGCGTTCTGGAATAGCTACCCCAGCCCCCAGGTGCTCGCAGGATCATACATTTTAGGGCAGCTTATACCACAACATCTTCATGAAGATGAATTTTAGGCTACAGGCTACAATTGTAGCACATGTTACAACCATGCAGCATGGGGATGGGCTTGCTGTTTTGTTGCTTATAATGTCTGTGAGTAGGCTAGGCAATGCAAGTCAAACCTATATGTTAACTTGGAGCCTGGAGATAAATGATCAATATGTTAGCCTATGTGTTTTGGTTTACTGATCGCAAGGAGCAAACAAAAAACACATCCGATTCATGAATTAGGCTACTTGAGTGGGTAAATTCTTTTAATTACTATATGTAACTAACAAAATAATTGGTTTTGCGTAGCTACAATAGCCTACTAAAAGTAACGTGATGAAAAATAAATAAATAAATCTTTACCGAGGCTGTAACCAGGGACTGTATCAAAGCCAGGCACAGTAAACAGAAGGCCAAAACGTAGCTGCACATAGGCTATGCCTATGGCCAGTACAGCTTAAGTGTAGGCTATATTTCTTCCGGTCGTGTTACTTGGGGTAAATCATTTGGTCTTCGTGCTACCAACCGTAGGCTACCATGCAGGTATAGTTTAGTTTCCTGTACTGCAATGGACGTATAATAAGGCGTTTTCACTCGCTTTCTAGTAGTAGTTTCCTTAACACTTTCTTGGTTAGTTTTCCTCAATTTCCTGACCAGCTGACTGATGTACAAATTTCTCTGGCAAAGCTATTACCCAGAGATGAGAAAAAAAGACAATACTACTTTCAAAGAAGGTAGCCTACCACAGATAATCATTATTTATGTTATATTATTATTATATAGTGTTTGCAATAGACATTGTCTGCAGACTATGATATGTTCAGAGGCTATTGCAATTTTTTTTTTAAATGACTAACCATGAAACAGATGTCTTTGCTGAATTTATGGTATATGTATACGCCTGAACCTGTTAGGTTATATAATTAATTAATTTTCGTAGTAATTAATTTTATGGTAATATTGTGTTATGTGTGAAAAGGACAAAGTGAACAGAGCTAAAGTGAAGAAATGAATGAAGACATAATAAAGAAATCTTGGCCAAGGCGAGCGTTGAAACTTCGGTTTCCACAGTGAGTCAGACATGACCGCAAGAGCACAGAATAAGGCTCCACACAGACAAATGTTTTTGTCGGCATTTGTGTGACATTAAAACATGTAGCCAATGGCACAGTTATTTGTAGAATTTTTTTTAACATTAATGCAACAACGCAATGTTAACCAGGTGATATTTTGTGTTAGAACTGTATTTGTCTGTGCCTGAGAAATGGGATATGTGTTCCTGTAGCCTACTGCGTAACTGTGAACCTGCGGTGAACGTTTTCTTGGTAGCGAGTAGACTAATGTTAGGCTACCAGACCATGTCGGGTGACATTCACCTCTTTTTAAGTAAGAAAAATAAGACAAAATAACTTTTGTGTTGCGGGTACCAGAAATTGTGTACCAAAACGAAATGCTAGCATCAGGTGAGAATCGAACCAACAATCTACTACATGCTAGAGCAGCACTGTAACCACTAAGCTACAGACACTTTCACAGTTTGTGCAGTAGGCAGACAGCCTCTGAAGCACGTAAATGCGACATGGCAATTTTAAACAGAGCTTCTGATAGGCGGATTAAAGACGGTTGTCCAATGGGGAGAATTATTCTTTGAGGGTAAGGAGCAGGAAAAATGGGAAGAAGCAGAAGGAGAAAAACAGGCAAAATAACCCAAGTTTGGGGCTTTATTGTGTGGATGTTTGAAGTTGTATCTGAATGCTGTGTGGTTACATGAGGTCAGAATGTACAGAAGTTAATGTTTTTAAGGGCTGAGAGTCTGTGGTCATTGTGGTTACTTCTGTAGGAACCCCTGAAAAGTGCCAAACTCTCAGTGCTGTATAGGTATGGGGCATGCCTGCCATCCCAATATCCCCCCACAAAAAAAAATTAAAAAATTTAAATCCTGGCTTGGCGCCCCCCGCCTATGCTTAGGGAATGTAATGGGGCGTAACGCGGCAAGGGGATTCATTAAGCCCTTAGGCCACTAAGGCGGGATACCCGCAGATAAGGAAGGGATACAACGAACACACCACAGTTACAGACCGGCTCACTGTTACATACCAAAGAGTATAAACACAAACGCCTGGTTTCCTAACCAGAAAACCCAACAAGGCGAAAGGGAACAAAGAACTGCTACCCCATACTTCTACAAGCTAAGTAACCAACAAGCAAGCCGGAAAACAAACGCCCTGTCTCGATAACGAGATGCATAATAACAGGCGAGTAGCACAATGGCACAAACAAAACACACAGCAAATAAACACAGAAAACTAATACCTATTGGTATAGGAGGAGGCGAAGGAACAGAGATAACGTTCCGTGGCTACTTCCATAAGCCAACAGTCACATGCAGAACATAAAGGAGGTAAACGCCCGATCTCCCCAGGGGGGAAGAAACATTTTACAGGCGAGCCAACGGAGCACCGCAGTCCCATAGCTTTACCAGCACAATGACAAGCCCAACAGAAAACCACGCCTCAGCCTCCCAGTAAGGGGAAATGTAACGAGGCGAACAGGAACAGAGATTTAACGTTCCATGGCTAGTTTAAGGCTCGCAGTCAGACGCAAACATGTCCAAAACATCGCCCGGTCTCCCTAAGAGACAAATTGCACCGAAGGGCGAACAGAACTACAGTTCCGAACAGAATAGCCCAAATCTCCATACACGGAAAAAGAGCACAAAAGACGATGGGACAGCTGCACCGAAACTATCGGCTAACTGACTTACACAAGCACAAACACAAATACAAGCCCTGCCTCTCAGTAAGGGGAAATGTAACGAGGCGAACAGGAACAGAGATTTAACGTTCCATGGCTAAGATAGAGGCTCGCAGTCAAACGCAAACATGTCCAAAACATCGCCCGGTCTCCCTAAGAGACGAATTGCACCAAAGGGCGAACAGAACTACAGTTCCGAACAGAATAGCCCAAATCTCCATACACGGAGAAAGAGCACAAAAGACGATGGGACAGCTGTACTGAAACTATCAGCTAACTGACTTACACAAGCACAAACACAAATACAAGCCCTGCCTCTCAGTAAGGGGAAATGTAACGAAAAACCCCGACTCACAACAAAGGGGGACGTAGTCCATGAGAAGGAGACAAAACAAGAAATAAACGCACCAAAGCTAGGCTACTCACTGGCTCACAGTAATCCGGAAATGAGTGGAAGCAAAACGCCAGGTCTCTCAGTAAGAAAACCAAATAACAGGCGAAAATGGACCAGAGAAACTACTACTCTATACTTCTACGAGCTAAGAACTAAGTAGAAGCGAAACGCCCGATCTCCCTATGGGAAGACATGTGCCGAAGGGCGAACAGAACTACTGTTCTGAACAGAATCACCCAAAACTCCATACACGGAGAAAAAGCACAAAAAAAGGCAAAATAGAGCAGAGATTTACGGTCCCAAACTCCTACGAGATAACCAACCACCAACCCAGCAAGAAATAAGCCCTGCCTCAACTAAGAGACGTTAACAATAGGCGAGTAGCCAAAATGGTACGAGAACTCACAGCCAACAAAAACACCACAGTACAAAACAATGACCAAACGATGAACAATTAATGTCGAAGCCCCGATCGAAGGAAACGGTAGGCTTATATATCTCTCAGGTGACTACGCACAGGTGTAAACACTTAACAGAAGCTCCGCCAACTCAGCAGGGCGGAGCAAGCATCTACCAAAAGGGCAGCGCCCTCGCGTGGCCACCGAGGAAAACGACCGCATAGGGAAACAGGGTTCAAAACCATGACAGGGAATGCTTATGCCCTGGGAATCATTCAGCAATGAGCAGCCTAGCAACGGTCAGAGAAGGAAGACACGCATTTAAAAAAATTATAATTTTTTAAGGCGCGTATATTGCTTGACTTGTTTCTCCTGACTTATTTTTCCATAGAGTTCAATAGGAAAATTTGTCAGGAGAAACAACCCTTCAAGTGGTCCATCCATATCTACTGCATATCTGGCAGCAGAATGATGGTTTGAGGCTCGTTTGATACCTCAAACCCTTGTTGACTTACAGCCATTTAGCCAACCATGGGTTCCATACTATTCCAGTGTAATTTCCAGCTTAATCTAGTCCCACCCCCCAATTCCCATAGAGATCCATTCAAATGCAGAGAGGTTATAGTATTGCTTCTAAGAGTACCTGGAAATAAGATATCAGGAGTCTTTTGATATCCTTTTATACAGAATCATGATGGCATCACCTGTTTACCTGTGGAATACCTGTTTGACCTGTTTTTGTTCACAGAATGAATGAATTCTCTAATTAAACTCCACACTGCTATTATTTTGAACACGCCCCTTTCAATGAATGAGTCAATTACTCAGAACAAGCACCGTGCATGACATGACAGTTGGGTCTGTTGTTTTTCTATTACAATACTACATCTACAAGTAAATTATTTGCCATGCAGAAATATCACTACTACTAATAACAGTGGTTCATCAGGTTACTGATGTTGTACTGCTATTTTTTTGAACACCACTGTATATGACTACAAACATTAACAATATAGGGCTAAATTGTGTTCAGTTTGTCTGTAGTCTAGCCTACTACTTTGCAAATAGAACCATAATAATACATTGCGCGCGGTGCCTGGGGTGGCTCGTTGATGTTTTCCGTCTTGTGAAATGAGTATTATGCAGTTTCTAGGCTAGGTTTATTGTTTTTTACCAGGGGGTGCCCTAAAAATGCAGCCACAAAATGCATTTTTTAAAAACCTTAGTTAATCACATAAGCATAATATTTCAGACGTTTTTGTTTCCCATTATCATTCAGTTTGTTATTGCATTGGAAACGCAACCTTAAATGCTTAAAGCACAACTGGACTTTGGTAGAACTTTGGGTTGTGTAGTCACCTGGCCATGATATGAGTCCAAATGGTGGCGAAATATGTTCGTTAGTTGCTCTGTGCTCCCCTGGGGTGATAATTAAGAATACGGTTTTTGTCGCTCTCCATTCACTTCTATGGGGAAGCTAAAACGGTCTCAAAATGCCACTTCTAGCACGTATACGACCGGGAAAGAAGCAGATTCTGTCAATACAAAAAATAACCAGTCCTCGTACGTATTTATTTTTGTGTAATTAAAATTATTTATAAAGTACTATTTTCTTCAATGTTGTTAGCAAGCTACCAGAAAAGACTACCAAAAGTGCTAGAAGTGTCATTTTGAGACCGTTTTAGCTGCCCCATAGAAGTGACTGGAGAGCGACAAATACCCTATACTGGATTATCACCCCACAGGAGCAGAGAGCAACTAATGAAAATATTTTGCCACTATTTGGACTCATATCATGGCCAGGTAACTACACAACCCAAAGTTCTACCAAACTTCAGTTGTGCTTTAACTCTCACAAGCCAGCTGGATCGCCGCTGATCCGAGCAGCAAAAAAATTATATTTCTATTTCTAACTTCACGAGATTTTATCATACACACGTGGCAAAATCATTGACAGAAACCTTAGAATCGCGACTTTCCGATTTGAACACTGGCAAATATGAGATTTTTAAAATTAGGTTAATTAGACAAAAAGTAAACCTTGTCTTTTATTCTCTTACGGCCTTCTCTCTACTTGGAAGTGCCGTCCCACTTCTATTGACATGGTAAAAAGGTGCTTGTTTCGGGGAGGGGGGGTGGGGAGGGGCGATGGCCATGTGTGAAAACGCTGTGAAAACAACAACACATAAAATGGCAGACAACTTGAAGCACATTTTATTCCTTTCTGGAAGATCAAGATGGCAAGATTATCTGCTCAGGACTGTATGCTATTATTGTTAGAAAGCGAGGAGGAAGTCGCTAACAACTCATCATGTACCGATACTGATGAGGAATCAGAGGAAGAGAGACAGCATTTCCAATTGAGAATTGATCCAGCTGAGGACCTAACTGACAATGAGAAAGTAACTATTTTTTACTAAAATATATTAATTCCGTTTGTTGTACACACATTCCGTTTGTTGTACAAATTGCAATAGCCACTTTTGGAATGAGCCAGAGCCATAGATAGACAAATAGAAGGCCCTGGAGTGAGCAAGCAAGCTAGCTAGCTTGCGTTTTGTTGTAACGTTACAAATTGCAATAGGCACTCAAGATGTATGTAAAAATACTTTGCTAAGCAAGCTTATATAGCACCACATGTCAACAGAAACACTTATAAAGATGTTGAGATACAGAAGGGATATGATTTGCTGACAATAGATAGGTTGCTACATTGGAAGAGCTAGCTATTAGTTTTACTTATGAATGTATGAGTGCATGAATCATTTTGCAATATGTTTGTTTTGTTCAACAGTCTTAATTTCTTAAATACTCAGTGGTGTATCCTTTTGTAGGTAACATTGGTGTGAATGTACAGACTATGGTTTATTGCAATGGTTTTGTGCTTATGCAATTAGCACACTGGTTTGGTTTAGGAATGTGTTTATGGCAATGACCTCAAATGCAGGATAATTTATAGCTACATAAGTAATAGTAAGTCTTCTGCACTTTCACCATGTTAGTTAGACTTGTCACTGGTTCAACTAACATTACGTCCAGGCGATAGCCGCAAGCACGCAAATTCAATCAGTGAGCAATAATAATAATAACTAATAATAAAGTGTCCAGAAAGGCCCCCACAAATAAAATGTATTATTATTATTATTATTATAATATTAAGTATATCGCAATATAATTTTTTTGCCAATATCGTTCAGCCCTAGCCTGCGTCTTACAACCTTTTGTTTTAACTCTATTTACTTTGGCCCTTCAGACGCAATTTCCACCTGGTTTCTACTAGTTTTATTTAAATGTCGATATCTAAGAAAATATTCCCTGCACATCCATGGTTTTTAAGTTCGAACTGAAGAAGAAGCTGTATCATTCAGAAATTTGCTACAGAATACATTTATTTCAGAATAGTCACATACAGTATACAGTGTTTCCCCTAGATTTTTTTTCAGGCCGGGCGGTGAAAGTGCGCCATTTTGCGTAGAGGCGGGAAACTATAATTACACCCTCATAATAGCGCTGCCATTGAAAATTTTAATTAGGCCTAACGGGAAACCGAAGCTGTTTTGGCAAGGCTTTTTCCCGATGCTATTTTGATCATTCCGCATTCTGCGGTAAGGGAAATATTGCAGCTACATTAAAAAAAAAAAAATAATATAAAAAAACATTTTTTTCATTAAAATTATTTATTTTCCCTCTTGTTCAAGCCGGGCGGCACGTGAGTTTGGCCGGGGCGGGCCGCCTGGCCAAGATAACGGTAGGGGAAACACTGGGTATATATATAATAACCATAACATACGTCGCCTAATGTATTTAAATAAGTTTAAAAAAGAACATACGAAAGCGCGTGTGTATTTACACAATAACAGCAACGTATTTCAGCCCTAAGTATGACGGGTGGTCACTGTGGAAATGTCGACTGTACGGGACTTTGGCGAAATATAACACGATAAACTCTTGAGTTCATCAGAAAACAGCTGTAGCTGAATATACTGGTAAGTACTTGTTTCTTAAACATATTTATAAGAGAGATTTTGTGTCCTCTAAACTGAAAGTACATCAGGTACTGTATACAGTACAGTAAGCAAGGGAAAATGGTGAATGCTCATTTGTACAACGTTTTAAAAAAATATTATTGTTTCTATACGTGAACATGATTTTCTTAGCATGTATAAACGGTGCATTTTATGCATTTTACAGTCTGTGGCTGTAGCTAGAGGAGGGTCGTAAGTGCTTTGGGCTATTAATAGCACCCTCCTGATTTATTGCACTGCAGTGTAACTGGAGAAGCTGAGGTTTTCGCAAGAGGCTACCCTTTTAAAAAAATACTGCATCAAAATTTATGGGGTTTTGTTAAAGCTGTAGTTTTATAATTTCAGACAAACATGAATACTGTAATTGAGACGGATACCACAAGTTGATGACGAAAATAGAGCACCTACTCGTACACAAAGGTATGTGTCTTATGTGCATTATTGTTAGGCTGTATGACTTGTAATATTCCTCTGCCAGGTGTGATGTTTGTAGTCTGGAGAGATTTGTGTATGATGTAAATATCACATTTCCTAACAACTTTTTTTTGGTTTGTTTTTACAGTGGTACCAGAGCGCCTCTACAAGTTGCCACAGAAAATCACCACGCACCTACTGCTCCAGCTAAAAGGGCTACTTTTGATCATGTGCCTGTGCCCACTGCCACAATTAATGCACACTCTGCAAGATGAAGTCGGGGAAAC
>CM056383.1:41814423-41854854 GCA_029718625.1 Synaphobranchus kaupii | reverse complement strand
CTGTAAAACGGGCCTTAAAGCAGGTCTGCTGCTGTAAAACGGGCCTTAAAGGCAGGTCTTCTGCTGTAAAACGGGCCTTAAAGCAGGTCTGCTGCTGTAAAACGGGCCCTAAAGCAGGTCTGCTGCTGTAAAACGGGCCCTAAAGCAGGTCTGCTGCTGTAAAACGGGCCCTAAAGCAGGTCTGCTGACTGTAAAACGGGCCCTAAAGCAGGTCTGCTTGCTGTAAAAACAGGCCTCTAAAGCAGGTCTGCTGCTGTAAAACGGGCCTTAAAGCAGGTCTGCTGCTGTAAAACAGGCCTTAAAGCAGGTCTGCTGCTGTAAAACGGGCCTTAAAGCAGGTCTGCTGCTGTAAAACGGGCCTTAAAGCAGGTCTGCTGCTGTAAAACGGGCCCTAAAGCAGGTCTGCTGCTGTAAAACGGGCCCTAAAGCAGGTCTGCTGCTGTAAAACGGGCCCTAAAGCAGGTCTGCTGCTGTAAAACGGACCTTAAAGCAGGTCTGCTGCAGTAAAACGGGCCCTAAAGCAGGTCTGCTGCTGTAAAACGGGCCCTAAAGCAGGTCTGCTGCTGTAAAACGGGCCCTAAAGCAGGTCTGCTGCTGTAAAACGGACCTTAAAGCAGGTCTGCTGCAGTAAAACGGGCCCTAAAGCAGGTCTGCTGCTGTAAAACGGGCCTTAAAGCAGGTCTGCTGCAGTAAAACGGGCCCTAAAGCAGGTCTGCTGCTGTAAAACGGGCCTTAAAGCAGGTCTGCTGCTGTAAAACGGGCCCTAAAGCAGGTCCGCTGCTGTAAAACGGGCCATAAAACAGGTCTGCTGCTGTAAAACGGACTTTAAAGCAGGTCCGCTGCAGTAAAACGGGCCCTAAAGCAGGTCTGCTGCTGTAAAAACGGGCCTTAAAGCAGGTCTGCTGCTGTAAAACGGGCCTTAAAGCAGGTCTGCTGCTGTAAAACGGGCCATAAAGCAGGTCTGCTGCGGTAAAACGGGCCTTAAAGCAGGTCTGCTGCTGTAAAACGGGCCTTAAAGCAGGTCTGCTGCGGTAAAACGGGCCTAAAAGCAGGTCTGCTGCTGTATAAAACGGGCCCTAAAGCAGGTCTGCTGCTATAAAACGGGCCTTAAAGCAGGTCTGCTGCTGTAAAAACGGGCCCTAAAGCAGGTCTGCTGCTGTAAAACGGGCCCTAAAGTAGGTCTGCTGCTGTAAAACGGGCCCTAAAGCAGGTCTGCTGCTGTAAACCGGGCCCTAAAGCAGGTTTGCTGCTGTAAAACGGGCCTTAAAGCAGGTCTGCTGCTGTAAAACGGGCCTTAAAGCAGGTCTTCTGCTGTAAAACGGGCCTTAAAGCAGGTCTGCTGCTGTAAAACGGGCCCTAAAGCAGGTCTGCTGCTGTAAAACGGGCCCTAAAGCAGGTCTGCTGCTGTAAAACGGGCCCTAAAGCAGGTCTGCTACTGTAAACCGGGCCCTAAAGCAGGTCTGTTGCTGTAAAACAGGCCTTAAAGCAGGTCTGCTGCTGTAAAACGGGCCTTAAAGCAGGTCTGCTGCTGTAAAACAGGCCTTAAAGCAGGTCTGCTGCTGTAAAAACGGGCCTTAAAGCAGGTCTGCTGCTGTAAAACGGGCCTTAAAGCAGGTCTGCTGCTGTAAAACGGGCCCTAAAGCAGGTCTGCTGCTGTAAAACGGGCCCTAAAAGCAGGTCTGCTGCTGTAAAACGGGCCCTAAAGCAGGTCTGCTGCTGTAAAACGGACCTTAAAGCAGGTCTGCTGCAGTAAAACGGGCCCTAAAGCAGGTCTGCTGCTGTAAAACGGGCCCTAAAGCAGGTCTGCTGCTGTAAAACGGGCCCTAAAGCAGGTCTGCTGCTGTAAAACGGACCTTAAAGCAGGTCTGCTGCAGTAAAACGGGCCCTAAAGCAGGTCTGCTGCTGTAAAACGGGCCTTAAAGCAGGTCTGCTGCAGTAAAACGGGCCCTAAAGCAGGTCTGCTGCTGTAAAACGGGCCTTAAAAGCAGGTCTGCTGCTGTAAAACGGGCCCTAAAGCAGTCCGCTGCTGTAAAACGGGCCATAAAACAGGTCTGCTGCTGTAAAACGGACTTTAAAGCAGGTCCGCTGCAGTAAAACGGGCCCTAAAGCAGGTCTGCTGCTGTAAAACGGGCCTTAAAGCAGGTCTGCTGCTGTAAAACGGGCCTTAAAGCAGGTCTGCTGCTGTAAAACGGGCCTTAAAGCAGGTCTGCTGCGGTAAAACGGGCCTTAAAGCAGGTCTGCTGCTGTAAAACGGGCCTTAAAGCAGGTCTGCTGCGGTAAAACGGGCCTAAAAGCAGGTCTGCTGCAGTAAAACGGGCCCTAAAGCAGGTCTGCTGCTGTAAAACGGGCCTTAAAGCAGGTCTGCTGCAGTAAAACGGGCCCTAAAGCAGGTCCGCTGCTGTAAAACGGGCCTTAAAGCAGGTCCGCTGCTGTAAAAACGGGCCCTAAAGCAGGTCCACTGCTGTAAAACGGGCCCTAAAGCAGGTCTGCTGCTGTAAAACGGACCTTAAAGCAGGTCTGCTGCTGTAAAACGGGCTCTAAAGCAGGTCTACTGCTGTAAAATGGGCCCTAAAGCAGGTCCGCTGCTGTAAAACGGGCCCTAAAGCAGGTCTGCTGCTGTAAAACGGGCCCTAAAGCAGGTCCGCTGCTGTAAAACGGGCCTTAAAGCAGGTCTGCTGCAGTAAAACGGACCCTAAAGCAGGTCCGCTGCTGTAAAACGGGCCTTAAAGCAGGTCTGCTGCTGTAAAAACGGGCCCTAAAGCAGGTCCGCTGCTGTAAAACGGGCCCTAAAGCAGGTCTGCTGCTGTAAAAACGGACCTTAAAGCAGGTCCGCTGCAGTAAAACGGTCCCTAAAGCAGGTCTGCTGCTGTAAAACGGGCCTTAAAGCAGGTCTGCTGCTGTAAAACGGGCCTTAAAGCAGGTCTGCTGCTGTAAAACGGGCCTTAAAGCAGGTCTGCTGCGGTAAAACGGGCCTTAAAGCAGGTCTGCTGCTGTAAAACGGGCCTTAAAGCAGGTCTGCAGCGGTAAAACGGGCCTTAAAGCAGGTCTGCTGCTGTAAAAACGGGCCTTAAAGCAGGTCTGCTGCGGTAAAACGGGCCTAAAAGCAGGTCTGCTGCTGTAAAACGGGCCTTAAAGCAGGTCTGCTGTGGTAAAACGGCCCTAAAAGCAGGTCTGCTGCTGTAAAACGGGCCCTAAAAGCAGGTCTGCTGCTGTAAAACGGGCACACAAAAAAAAAAAAAAAAGCACACAGGGAATAATCAACTTGTCATAATTTAGAGAAAATCATAAAAGTTCCCACCCCTACTAATAGTAATCACCACTAAGCCCAGAGAGGGTTCACTTCAGCAGGGAACACCCCACCTGTGCTAGCTGCAATAGTTTGCTGTGTGTGTTTTTAAAGGTGCGTGCTAGTGTGCACTCTCCCCAAATTAATGGGGGTTGCTGTAGCAGTGGGACGGGTCTGCAATCATGATTTTGTATTCCACATTAGGAGAGAAGGAAATGGGGGAATACAAAGCTATTAAAAAACAGATTATTACTGGCTCTGTTTATGGAGAATGTGTCAGTGTGGCTCTATGAAGGACGGCTGGGTCAGTATTTACTCTATGAACGTCAACTGGTCAGTGCTGGCTGTGAGAATTGGGTCAGTACGTGATTTCTGAGTGACTTGGTCAGTACTGGTTCTGTGAGGGAAGGCTGGGTCAGTATTTACTCTGTGAATTAGTTATTGGTAAGTACAGGCTCTTGGAGGGATGGCTGGGTCAGTAACTATTCTGTGAATGGGTCCTTGGTAAGTAATGGCTCTGGGAGGGATGGCTGGGTCAGTAACTACTCTGTGAATGAGTCCTTGGTCAGTACTGGCTCTGGGAGGGAAGGCTGGGTCAGTAACTACTCTGTGAATGGGTCCTTGGTCAATACTGGCTCTGGGAGTGACGCAGGAGGTCAGAACCAGAGGTAGGGCTGTTTTTCCCTGGCTGTATCGGGTGCTGTTTTAATGCGTTTAAAGAACAAAAAAAAACACAGTCTCAAATAACTGAAGGAATGACAGGGACAGGAATGAAAACCGTTGGGAAAATGTTTGCAGCCCCCGTCCACCCCGTGTCCTTCAGATGAGCTGCGAGAGAAGGAAAACATCTATTCCTGCCCCAGGCCCGTGGTGAACTGGGGTTTGTTTGTATTAAAGGTATCAGCCCTGTTTGCCATTTCCCCAAGAATCTCAAACCACCCTGCTCTTTGGAGCAGAAGACCCGGGCCTCTACAAAAATAGGCCAGTGAAAGAGGGCTTACTGTTGGGACTGTCACCTCAGCTGATGTGGTAAGGCACCGATCTCAGAGGATGGACATTTTATGAATAGTGCGCTAAGACATTAGCCCATGCACCCTAATCCTTTTGAGGCACACACACTGACCACATTGCACCTCCAAGTATATTGCTAAAAATGTAGTCCCAGTAATAACCACAGCAACCTCAACCACAAACAGCATTCTAAAATATTCCACCCCCAAATGCAACCAACGTGCTAAAAGATTGTAGCCGAAATACAGCCTCCGTCCCCCCCTCCAGTGCACTGCCATCCAAAAATATTGAACCCTAAATACAACAAATTCACCACACTCCCAAATACAACCGTAATGCTGTAACACCAGCAATACGGTACAATCGCAATGCTGATGCAAGGTGTCCCCGCAGTGCTGAACAGCAAAGCTTCAGTCGCGACCAGGAATATGAAGCAGTGCCCTGGTCACAAGCCGCAGATGTGCCGCCGTGAGAGGCGAATATTTACCCGCCGTCGATGCGCCGGATGGCGAAGGTGAATATTTGCGTGCTGAAATGAAGCTCCCCTGAAAGGAAGGGGGCAGATGAATGGGGGCCTGTGCTCGGGCCGCGGCGAGCTCCGCGCCTCCGCTTTTTTGGGTGGCGGACACAGGGCCGCCTGTCAGAGCCGGAGGATCAGGAAGTGGCCCCAGTAAGGCGATCCGGCCCGCAGCACAGAGCGCCTTTTCAGCGCGGCTCCTCCAGCGCGTGCTGCGACTCGCCAGGAGAGCCGACGGTAGCGTAAACACCGGGGCCTGGGGCCAGCGCTCACCAGGGACGTCGACGCGCAGAAGACGCTGCAGCTAAAAATCTAAATACTTTGGTCATGGTTTCGATGATAATTAAAGGGCCTTTATCATTCCTTTAAGGCTTTTAAGGGTGTGTCCCTTCAGGGCTGTGTGGCCTTCATTAACAAATAAACCTTTGCTGCCCTAAAGCCCAAATATCAGTGAGTACAAGAAAGTAACTCATCTGGCTGCGCAACAGGGAGAATGAGAGAGAATTCTGGGTAAATAGGTACATATGGAGGAGGTTAAATGTACAGGGGATTGGGTGAGGTTTCATTTCCCTGTCTTCTGTCTTCTCTGTGTAACAATTCACTGTCATTGGATTTATGGTCTCCAGCGCAGCCCCTGAGAGAGTGATAGACTGGGTCTTCCCCCACTGCCGTCGTCCCAATTCCTCCTCTTCTCCTTCTTCTTAGGCCCTCAGGAGTTAGGGTGTTGTAATTTATCTTGGTACTAGACTGAACATTCTTTAACTTTATTTTCAAGTAGCAGACAGCACTAAGCCATTATCCCCCAACTGTGTTTTACTGTGAGGCTCCACAGCTTTGAGTAAAATCCCTGCTCTCACCACGGTGGCGTCTACTGAGCACTTAGCATAAGTACATAAAAACAGTCCAGTTCCCTTCATTCACCTTTAATTATTTGGCTCATTAACATGCAGTGTTTTAATGGAAATCTTTATTATGAAAGGTACATAAGATAAGGTTAGCCTCCTCTGCAATGTCTCAAATATGAGCAAACATTCACTTGAGAAAGGAGTTCTCCTGAGTGTCTGTCAGACACCAAGTTATGCCAATGCAGGTTCTGTGGGATGCAAACCACAGGATACAGAACTCTGTAGTCTGAGCATGGACAGAACAGAGTATATGAGTTACTGTTGCAGAGCTCTCTATCCCAGCATGAAGAACACAGAGTAGTTTACTAGTACCCGCACAGAGATTACAGTGCTCTCTCCCAGCATGAAGAACACAGAGTAGTTTACTTCGTACCAGCACAGACATTACAGAGCTCTCTCTTTCTCCCAGCATGAAGAACACAGAGTAGTTTACTTAGTACCAGCACAGAGATTACAGAGCTCTCTCTCTCTCTCCCAGAATGAAGGACAGAGTAGTTTACTTAATACCAGCACAGAGATTACAGAGCTCTCTCCCCCAGCATGAAGAACAGAGTAGTTTACTTAGTACCAGCACAGAAATTACAGTGCTCTCTTTCCCAGCATGAATAACACAGAGTAGTTTACTTAGTACCAGCACAGAGATTACAAGTTTTCTCTCTCCCCCAGCATAAAGAACACAGAGTAGTTTACTTAGTACCAGCACAGAGATTACAAGTTTTCTCTCTCCCCCAGCATAAAGAACACAGAGTAGTTTACTTAGTACCAGCACAGAGATTACAGCACTCTCTCCCAGCATGAAGAACACAGAGTAGTTTACTTAGTACCAGTACAGAGATTACAGCACTCTCTCCCAGCATAAAGAACACAGAGTAGTTTACTTAGTACCAGCACGGATATTACAGAGCTCTCTCTCTCTCCCAGCATGAAGAACACAGAGTAGTTTACTTAGTACCAGTACAGAGATTACAGAGTGTGTAGGGCTCACTCTGGGGCTGAGAGCTTTGTTCAGTCCTGGTTTCAGAGTCCCCAGGAATAGCATGTGGGACACAGCAGAGAAAGAGAAAATCACATTCACATTTTTTTTTTTCCAAAATTAGAGGCTAGCACAACAAAACAAAACCGTAATTGCAATAAAGAGAGGGAGCACAACAATCACTTTTATTCCTTGCATGACATTTTACGTGCAGCCAGCTTCTGAAATACCACAACGTCTGCCCACTTCGACATACTTAGAAAGGGCAGAGTTGTAATTAGGTCATTGGGATATTTCCTTTAGGTCTATTTAAAGGCAGGGTCACATTGGGAAAAGTCTGGTACAAAGTGACTCATACATTCACAGTGCCCGGAATTCCCGTTTAGCAGTTGGCCAGGAGGGTACTGGTTTTGGCAAGCAACGGAAACTGAAACAGAATTTAAAAAATAAATAAGTGGCCAGTATTAAGCTTTTGCCTCTGTGTTTTTTTTTAAAGAGTTTAGGAGGCTGGTTTGGGTGGAGAAGCCCTGACGCCACTGACCTGCAGCTGGGCACGCAGCCACACCCCCCACATTGTCTCATTCATTGACCCCAGATCAGAGGAGGAGCGCCGTAGCACCAAAAAGCTTCTAAAAAGTTGAGGAAAAGAAAATATTTTTGCAAAAGGGGCAAAAAAAAAAAAAAAAGTCCTGGAGAGAAGAAAACGGCAGCAAAATATTAAATTTTCATCTGTGAAAGAAAAAACCACATGGAGACAAGGTTTTTCCTGAAGCAGACTCCCACTGCAGCAGCGGGGGGTTGGGGGGGAGGGTTGGTGGGGGGTGGCAGGTAATTCTGAATCAGTTTCAGTCAGGATTGTTTTACATAATGCAGTGGCAAGAACTGTCGGAATGTTTATTTTGACATAGCTAAGTTTGTTTCATTCCCACCCACTTCATCAATGTGCTTTCTTTGCCTCTCTCTCAACCTTGTGCTCTAAATTAAATTCTAGTCAATTCAACATGATTTACTGGCATAAAATACAAAGAATGAATAATTGGCAAAGCATTTCTCGTGCTCCCTCTCCTATTGAGATATGCGTTATTGGAACAATTCTGCATGGTTGTGTTCTGCAGGATGCTGCCTTCAGTTCATCCTCCAGCACTCTCTGACACACTCGCGCCACTGCCTCAGACTCTCCCTCTTTCTCACACACACGCTCTTCTTCTTTCTGATACAAACTCTTTCTGTCTTGCCCTATCACACACTCTCAGATACACATATGCACTCTCACTTTCTCACACACACGCTCTCCTTCTTTCTGTTACAAACTCTTTCTCTCTTGCCCTCTCACACACTCTCAGATACACATATGCACTCTCACTTTCTCACACACACGCTCTCCTTCTTTCTGTTACAAACTCTTTCTCTCTTGCCCTCTCACACACTCTCAGATACACATATGCACTCTCACTTTCTCACACACACGCTCTCCTTCTTTCTGTTACAAACTCTTTCTCTCTTGCCCTCTCACACACTCTCAGATACACATATGCACTCTCACTTTCTCACACACACGCTCTCCTTCTTTCTGTTACAAACTCTTTCTCTCTTGCCCTCTCACACACTCTCAGATACACATATGCACTCTCACTTTCTCACACACACGCTCTCCTTCTTTCTGTTACAAACTCTTTCTCTCTTGCCCTCTCACACACTCTCAGATACACATATGCACTCTCACTTTCTCACACACACGCTCTCCTAACTTCTGTTACAAACTCTTTCTCTCTTGCCCTCTCACACACTCTCAGATACACATATGCACTCTCACTTTCTCACACACACGCTCTCCTAATTTCTGTTACAAACTCTTTCTCTCTTGCCCTCTCACACACTCTCAGATATACATATGCACTCTCACTCTCCCCACTTTCTCACACGCACATAACACTTTTCTACACCCCCTCTTTTTCTTTTGCTCTCTCTCTCTCTCTCTCTCTCTCTCTCTCTCTCACACGCACACACACATACACACACACAACCGACATACATTCCCCTCCTGTAATCAATATGAACAATGAAAACCAGACTACAGATCTAAAGAATATGAATTAAATAAGTAATACATTCAGAGGTCCCTAACGTTTTGTGACAGGCCGTCGTATTGTGCTGTCAGCTGCGCCATCCCAGCCTCCTCCTCTTGCAGTTTTTCCACAGTTGGCCAACAAGTGGAAATGACACCACCTGTCTTGAGAGTTTTGGGAAATAACTATGTGTCCCCTATCTGCCAATGTTTATGGCAGGATAGCAGGAAATCCTCCTCTGCGTCAATTATTATTTTATAGCAACGGTATGGCCTGTTCTGTGCGGTCAGCCTGTTCGTATTATGTATCAGGGCCCGTTTCAGTGGTAAGGCTGTGTCCGCTCCCTCTCTCTCTCCATTACCCCCTCTCTCTGTTTCTCTGCTTCCGCGCTCTACCTGCCTTTGACCCCAAATTGGTTTCTTAAAGCCGTTTCCTACAGTATTCATCAACGCGACGTTGCTAGCGTTTTGAGGAAATGTGCGACTTCCTCCCCATCAATCTGCCCTCCTGTCTCCTCGGACGTCACTTTGCAGATGCCCGTAAACATGCGAGTGTTTATCCCGCTTCGCTGCAAGGCCCCAGAAGCGGCTGAGTGGGTCAGGGAAATGTCAGTTAAACCTGCTCTCGGATCACGCGCGTGCGCCGTGCCAGGGGGTCACATTGCCTCCACAGTCATTACTGCGCTTTCTGGGGGGTTGGTTAATGTGCATGCCGTATGGAAGCTTGGTCCCCCCCCCAACACACACCCCACACACCCCACACACACACACGCACATGTGTTCAGATGGGGTTATGCATGCAGGCCACTCCCATGGCCTTCAGCTGCGTTATTTTAGAACTCAAAATTACCAGCCAGGGTTTCCTTTCTCTTCTTTCTTTCAAAAACGCAGATGTGTTGTTACTTGCTCAGAAAGCCTCCTGACTTCATACCCTGTCAAAGCAAAGGTTAATCATGGGGTCAGAGGTCAAGAGGTCAATGCTGGACAGGGGTTTCTGAAGTATTTTCCTATTCCTCCCCAAATAGAAGAAGTCTGTGTGCCACTGGCTTTTCACAAATAATCTCCGTACTCTTCCTTAAAGATTTTAAACTATTATCACACACCATAACAAAAAAGACAGTACACTCTTCTCCTCCAGAACTTTAATCAGTTTCTTATTTTTTAATCAGAGACAGTGCTGGCAACGTACAACTGAAATGAGATCAAGTCCAAAAGAGGTACTCTGTACTCTTAATCTGTTATCAGGTATCATGAAGTTGTTGCTTTTTGTTTCCATCAAGCATAATTTGATCTTTGGCTGAACCTTTCAACTGTTTGGAGACTCATTCTTCAGTCAGAATGGCCTGTTTTTACCCTCTCTGTGAAGGCGATTATAGCGGGAATAAAGCTAAAGGAATCACAAACACTGTGCTTTTACTGCTCCCTCTCTCCTGGCTTTCTGTGACTGCACTGCACAACGGAAACAGAATTCTTTGCATGCCATGACTTCCTGTAGTCTGTGACCCAACAATATCGAAAGACTCTTGATATCTTATTTTCTGGTACTCTTACAAGTGATACTATAACTTCTCTGCATTTGAATGGATCTCTATGGGAATTGGGGGTTGGGACTAGATTTAGCTGTAAATTATGCTGGAACAGTATGGAATACATGGTTGGCTAACTGGCTGTAAGGCATCAAGGGTCTGAGGTATCAAACGAGCCTTAAACCATCACTCTGCTGCCAAATATGCAGTAGATATGGATGGATCACTTAAGGATTGTTTCTCCTGACAAATGTTCCTATTGTACAGAACCAAAATAACAAAAAATGTGTCACTATCCTATGAATTATGGTGCTCACTGTATATCAGCGAGCACCGCAGGTCAGCATCTGTCAAACTGAGAAGAGGATGTAGTTTTCTAAATAGCTGCGTTCTCTACCAGGAAACTTGGCGCTTATGCGGAGTGGAGATGGGCTCCCACAGCTGTAGGGGTGTTGCCAGGCACAGAGAAGCGCACAGGTTAATGTCCGCTAACACCGCTTATTGATGCGCCATCCAGTTCTGCTGTTAGTAGTGTGACAACCCACTACTGCATGAACTTCAGTTGTAGCCACCAGCAAGAACAAAAAAGACAGACAGTGCTGGTCATCTGTTCCTTCAGTTTGGAGAATCCTAAATGTTACTGACTAGAATATGTATTTTTTGTTGACTGTGTAAAAACAGCCCCTCGCTGAGACTGTGCCCTGTAATTAGCAATTATCCAGATGCAATTGTGCATGAATCAACCTGCCATTTAGTACAGGCCAATGAAAGGCTTCATATTCCGTTTGTGTAGTAAATATTCCGTTTTCACTTAGTTTGTGCATCTGTGTGTGGGTGTGTGTGTGTGTGTGTGTGTGCATGTGTATGTACGTGCATGCATGTCTGTGCACGCGTATGGGGGTCCGTATGTGCACGTGTGTTCGTGACTGGAGGTGGACAGCATCACACAGTATGCTCTCCCGAAATGGGATACATTGATACAGTAGCGAATTTCTAGCTAACAGTACTGCCTTTTGTTTTGCTCTTCAGAGGAATGTTTTGGTTTCTGGGGCTTGTCCCCTCCTCAGACTGCCCTGGGGAGAATGAGGCAGCCTCTGATCTCAGAGTGGCATGACTGTGGACTTGATTAATTCACTGTTAAATAAACTTCCCTGCTATTTCAGGAAATTCTTAAGGGGGCGCTGTAATATCCCAGGCCGTACAGCCCCAGTAATGCCATCTCTCTATGTAATGCACTCAGTACTCTATATCAGGCTCCTCTCACGACTCTGTGTGGAGCTCCACCTAGACTCAGTACTCTATGTGGAGATCCACTTAGACTCAGGACTGTATGGAGGTCCTCTTAGACTCAGGACTGTATGGAGGTCCTCTTAGACTCAAGACTGTGTGGAGCCCCTCTTAGGCTCAGGACTGTGTGGAGCTCCTCTTAGACACATGACTCTGTGTGGAGCTCCTCTTTGACACATGACTCTGTATGGAGCCCCTCTTAGACTCAGTACTCTGTGTGGAGCTCCTCTTTGACACATGACTCTGTATGGAGCCCCTCTTAGACTCAGGACTGTGTGGAGCTCCTCTTAGACACATGACTCTGTATGGAGCCCCTCTTTGACACATGACTCTGTATGGAGCCCCTCTTAGACTCAGGACTGTGTGGAGCTCCTCTTAGACACAGGACTCTGTGTGGAGCCCCTCTTAGGCTCAGGACTGTGTGGAGCTCCTCTTAGACTCAGTACTCTGTGTGGAGCTCCTCTTTGACACATGATTCTGTATGGAGCCCCTCTTAGACTCAGGACTGTGTGGAGCTCCTCTTAGACACATGACTCTGTGTGGAGCTCCTCTTACACTCAGGACTGTGTGCTCTTAGACACAGGACTCTGCGTGGAGCCCCTCTTAGACTCAGGACTGTGTGGAGCTCCTCTTAGACTCAGGGCTGTGTGGAGCTCCTCTTAGACTCAGGACTGTGTGGAGCTCCTCTTAGACTCAGGGCTGTGTGGAGCTCCTCTTAGCCTCAGTGCTCTGTGTGGAGCTCCTCTTAGACACACAACTCTGTGTGGAGGTCCTCTTAGACTCAGGACTGTGTGGAGCTCCTCTTAGACTCAGGACTGTGTGGAGCTCCTTTTAGACTCAGGACTGTGTGGAGCTCCTCTTAGACTCAGGACTGTGTGGAGCTCCTTTTAGACTCAGGACTGTGTGGAGCTCCTTTTAGACTCAGGACTGTGTGGAGCTCCTTTTAGACTCAGGACTCTGTGTGGAGCTCCTCTTAGCCTCAGGACTCCGTCTGGAAAAGATCACATTTTTGTCACAGATGGTTCCTGCACTGCTCTGGGAAAGAGGGTCTGGGCTTTGCTTCTGTCATAACAGTGCAGTCTCTACACAGCTCAGTGCGCAAGCGTGCATATGCAAACACAAGCTTGAATGAACATTCCTGTGAAGGAGAGCTCCTCTGAGTGAGGAAACTGTTGGACTTAATTGAGGTTTCCATTTTAAACAGTAATTGCTGTTTATTGCAAACTGCGACCCACACAGTGCTTCCCCAATGCTGACGTCCACATACTGTCATCCCTCTAATATTCCACGGTCTCTGTGTCTCTCTACCCTATACATTAGTAATGTTCCAGATCACATAAACTGGGTTAAAATGAAAAAAAGTCACTTTTAAATACTGGGAAACCAAGATTCCATCATGGCTGCGGAATGTTGTGGTTACCAATATGGGAGCGGAGTCACAACTCCAATGGATGGAAAAAAGCACGTCTGGAAGAAAAAAATGAGAGAGGGGGGTGTCAGGGTGCTTCTGGAATTACACACTATACCCCCACCCCCACTGAGCTTATTCCCCCACTTCCCCCTTCCTCCCCCACTGCGCCATGCTAACCGCACATTTTTCAGAAGAGGGAAAACAAGCCTCCAATGTTGCGAAGTGTTGCATTTGGATCACCCAGCCAAGCTCCTAAATGACATCCTGAAATATGACATCTGCCCAGCCCCCTCCGACAACCACTCATAAATCCGGAGGAATTAAATAAGAATTGAGGAAATGAAAAGAATTAAACTTTTTTTCTACGCCCCCAGATTTTTGTGGAAAATTTGCCAACGACTCAAAAGATAGGGGTTTTTGGCATACTACTTGGAAGTTTCTGTAATGAATTGAATTGAAACCAATAGCCAGTGGCTATTTCCCCCACTCTGTGTCTCAGTGCATGAGAGATAGTGTTGATTGGAGGGGAGGCGTGCCTCACTGGCTACTGATAGCCTATGAGCACCTATAACATCCCTGGGAGAAGCTAATCCAGCAAGAACCTCAGGAAAGCTGGCTGATTTAAACCAATCCTGGTTGGACAAACACAACTGTGTCGTGCCTCTGCAGACTCACAGTCCAACTAGTGGCAGAGGCCAGACTCTAACCTGCCACAAATATTCACAGTTGTACACAAAAAATTTTTGTCAAAATTAGTTTTCACTGGTTTTTTAAACTAAATTAAATTAACTTTTTGGTTCATTTTTGAACTTTGTGGTTCAATGTATTTAATTATCTCTTGCCCTATAGATCCACACTGTGGTCTCTTTCAATGCTCTTCTGGAAGTGGAGGCTTTCAGGCTTATTGTTTGAGTACTGGATGCTTTCTGCCAGGGCCTCAGCTGGGCTGTGTTAGAGGTTCACTGTGTTTGTGCTGTGCTATGTTCTGCGATCAAGCTGCGCTTTGTCAGGTGTGAGCTATTTCAGGTGTCGTTTGAAATGTGTTTTTCCTCAAGGCTGGTCGGGGTTGTGTCTGTGATTCTTGAACGCTGCACCTGGATTGGTCGTTGTGACAGTAATGAACATATAAGAACTTTGACCTTATTTACTCCCTGTAGAGCTGAGAGTCTGCAGGGCTGCTTCCCTGCTGCAGGGGCATCCTGGGAGAGTCTCTCCCTCACCACCTGCTTCACTCTGATTTATAGAGGCAAATCTGGCAACAGGAACCCATTCGGGGTCTGAGGGGAGGCCCTTCTCCATCTCAGGGTGTGACTGGCTTGATACAATGCTCAATGTGCCTATGGCTGTATAAACTAGTTTCCCTGGCCCATTTACAGTAATGGAGGTGTGAACACATTTATCTACTCACACATGCCTGATGAAGCCCCCTCCCCCTCCCCTCACCCTCCAGGAGAAATGGCAGTATTGTCTAAATCTTTAATGACTGGCTTCCTTGATATGGGGGGTTCGGAGCGCCCATTCCACACAGTCCAGGGAGTAGAAGTAGACTCCAGCTGAAACCAGTGGTTCGCTCCTCCCTGTCCCCTGTTTAGTCTGTTAACGTAGACAGTCATTCACTGTGTTTCACCAAATTACAGCTTTGAATGCTTGCACCTTCACAAAGAAAACTCCGAAATTTCTTACACTTCTGAAAAAAAGAACAGAAAAGGGAAAACATAGAATGAGAAGATCAGTGTGATACTGTGGAAACCCCTACACCAGTGGTTCTCAAACTCGGTCCTGGGGCCCCCCTGTGTATGCTGGTTTTCGTTCCAACCACAATCGTGATCCGAGAATTTTAACAAGCTGTTAATTTTTTTCAATTGTACTTTTAATTTTTTGATGGATTATTTACCATCTAAGCCAAATTTTGTCAGAAAATAGCTATGCATGCCATGTAGAATAAATGTCCCATGTTCACATTTTTCTTATTGTTCTATATTGCAAACAACTACATACAAAGAGTTAACAAAATGATAACTGGTGAGTCAATATGCTCCTAATTAGTACTTTCATAATTCTGTTTCCTTAAACTTATTAACACAATGCAGGTTTGGCTCATTATGAATTTACGTTGTCCTTGAATTGTTCATTATCAACCAAATTGTTAGTTTTTGTGGCCATGTGTCCACACTTTCACCAATTAGGAGCCTGTTGAGTCACCTCTGCCTTCCATTTGCTCAGTTTTGTTACCTCTTTTAATGAAATTGCAATATAGCACAATAAGCAAAATGTGAACATTTTGACATTTATTCTACATGGCATGCATAGCTATTTTCTTACATAATTTGGTTTAAGAGGGTAAATAATCCATCAAAACATGAAAAGTGCAATTAAGAAAAATTAACAGCTTGTTAAAATTCTCAGGTTGCAATTGTGGTTGGAACAAAAACCAGCATACACAGGGGGGCCCCAGGACCGAGTTTGAGAACCACTGCCCTACACGCACATGTTAGAGGGATTCAACAGCCGTCATCTCACCAATTAATAATGAACCTGGAGGCAAGACGTGTGGAGCGGTCCGTGGGGTGGCCGACTCTCAGGCCATATTTTAATTTTAATTTTTTATTTATTTCTTATTTAAACTCGAAGATCATTGAGGGCCACCCCTCATTTACAGTGATGTCGAGTATACAATGATGAGATAAAATAAGATAAACATACAAGGTATAAAACAATTAAGACAAATCAATTTCAAATTAAGACGTAAAAAATCAAGAGACAAATATAAAACGAATCAACTAAAACAGGTGCAGACAGATTTTAAGTGACTAAAAAGCAGTGGTTTAAAATGGGCCAGAGGTACCAGTGAGTCTAGTTTTAAAATGATCTGCAGGGAATTCCATGTCGAAGGAGCACAATATGAGAAGGCAGATCTTCCCAGCTCATTTCGGACATTCGGGATATTTAATGTAATCCAGTCACAGCATAGAGTTTAAAGCATATAGGAGTTTACTGCCATGGCACCCTCAGAACTGTGAGAGCTTCTCTATCTGTTACCCTCTCTGCTTTATACCTGTCCAAATAAAGCAAAAAAAATATGGATGGCGTGGACTGTTTGCTCTCTTTTTAAAAAAAGAAATAAATAATGTAATGAACTTGGAAAAAACTCTCCTGGAAATATATGACTGGCATGGGTTGAGATACGGTTGGTTGGTTGGTTAGTTGGAGGAAGGGGTTCAGGCTCATTTGTTTGTTGGTTGTTTCGTTGATTGTGTGAAGGAACGCTAAGTATTCAGTCCAGCACTCCACTCCACTTCAGTCCTCCTTGGCAGAAGCACCGTATTGACATCTATGAGTGGATTATGTGAGCCCAGTTTGTGTCTGAGTACACACTCCTAATTGCTTTCTCATATGCTGCTGAATTCAGTAGAGATGTTTGAGCAATGGGCTTCCAAAGCATTTGGCTCTCTCTCTCTCTCTCTCTCTCTCTATCTCTCTCTCTCTCTCTCTTCCTGTTACGGGCCCCACATTCTGCACAGACGTTTATTGAAGGGGAATGTTTTGTTTGTGTCCTTAAGTGCAATCAAATAGGCATGTGTTGCCTGAAACCACTATCAAACTCATTTCAAGATTTTTGTTTTATTTAGCACAAAAGTAGTTATAAAAGTAAGGTTTTAAGTATAAATATAAGATTAAAATACTTTTTAAGATTGACTTATTTTTTGGTTTTTGCAGTGTATGCTGTGCAAATAAATATTACCATCAAATCCCCAATCTGCACACATGTATAGCAAGCAAATACATCCCTTATCAGCAGTTCAACACAAAAAGAATATACCAATCATTTTGCAAGAACAAAACATTTGTGAGAATCCAACTAAAACTCAGAAGAAAATCGATTAAAAAAGCAGTGTGCATATGATGGGGAAAAACATTCCTGCAGAGACAACCATACCCTTCAAACTCTGAACTCAAACTTCAAATTTCTGGTACTCTAAAAGCTCTCAATGCTCTCAAACATCTGATGCTCTGAAACCCTTTACCCAAAACTGATTATTCTACTAACTCTAATCCAAAACTCTCCGTACTCTCTATAAATTCAAACTCTGCACCCCCTAAAAAACTATAAATGCAAACTCTGCTTACGCTACAACCTCTAATCCCAAACTCACCATACCCTCTATAAACTCTAAACACAATCTCTGGATTCTCAACAAACTGTAACCAACACTGGATACATAAAAAATGAACTCAAACTCGAGATATTCACAAATCACAACCTCCACCTTCAGGAAACCCCACTGGCGGTGTGTATCGGAAATCATTTTAGAGGACAAGGTTGGCGGTTTTCTGAGTGAGGGTCAGTGCAGCACTAGCGAATGCAGCAATAGGCATTTAATTTTCTCCATCCTGAGCTTTAATGGTTGGTCTGCATGCTTCTATCGCATGTGGTGTCTCCTCTGAAAAGAGATCGGGGGGGTGTTGCATGAAGCTAGAGCTTTTGTGGTATGCCAGTTTAGCATGCAAAACTTGGATTTTTACCATTTCAGCTCTTTTATAAAATTGTTTCCATAAATGGCTTCTTTTCGGAGTCGTTGCCAGGCTCAACCAGTTTGATCAATCAATCAATGAATAAATTAATTTCTTGTTTCAGGATGCAGGCCAAAGTGGTCAAACCAACCCTACTTTAGATTTGTGTTAGATAACTTCAAAAATGTAAGGGCACTTTCTCTTTATGAAGTCAAGTATTGTTTATCCATTAAATATGCCAGTTTTATAAAGTGAATGTTTAGTTGAAACAAATCTCTTCATCTTTGATTTGTTTACTGGCCCTTTTTTTGGAAAGAGATTATTGGAACAATCAGACAGTGTTTATATTTCTCCCGCACTTCTGTTTCTAACTTGATTACTCTTCCTACCCACTATCCCACTCCTATTGAGATCATGTGCATTTTTATGCATGTATGCGGGTAAACACACATTTGTGCCGCTTGCATGTGTGCTGACTTTAGTGGTTTTCTGTGTGCTTGTGTATTCCTACATTAGAGCTAGTTTGTGTGTGCATTTGTGCGAGTTTATGTGTGTGCATGTGTGTGTGTTTGTGTATGTGTGTGCGTGCGTGTGCACGTGTGCATTCTCACCATAAGTACTGAGGGATAATTTATTCTAGTCCGTGGTTTGAAATACCACAGCTGCTGATTGTAGAAAGCACAGTCTGACTGCATAACTCAAAACACATACTATAGACATTCTGTGGAAGTGCAAAAATACTCCATCCCATGGTGTTCTCAGTTCTTATCCACAGAGGCCTGTCACCACAAAACACACATACAAACCACACATACTCTCCAAAATGATTCATATTTTCATTATACATAAAAGTGAAATTATTTTATAAAGAACTGGGGCCTCATTTATAAATTCATCTTGGAATTCATCCTAAATGTGAGCGTACGATCGTTTCCTAAAATGTTACTACGAATGATTTATAAAATGTCCATACGCACGATAAATAGTTTACAGAAATGTTAATGTTTTGCTTCAGTATTGCACAGCATAATATTTGTTACAATTATTTTATTTCAATTGAATTGTGAATACAAACCTTCTGTTGTTTGCTCTCAACTATATAGCGTTTCTGTATATCAAACATTATGATTTGATGTTTATTTAAATTACCCATAGATTTCTTTATGGCTTTAAAACCATAAAGGTATTGATTATTATTATTATTATTATGATTATTATTATTAGGCGGTTCTATTTTTATTAAAGGTTTGCAGACTTGTTAACAGCAAGTGCTGCAATCATAGGTGTAGGTTTTACTTTGGGGAAGACACACTACTGGATACTAGGTAGTCTAGGGACCAATTCATATGAAAATATTAAGGTGACGTGTCTTCACGTCTCCCGCAAACCTACGCCTATATGGTTGCAGTAGCCTAGTTAACAGCCCACAATATTATGTCTCACAGTGCTTATCACAAAAGTTTATCTGACGTGTGCATGGTCTAATAGCCTATACTTCTCCATATGTGAATGTATTGGCAATGTACATATTTCTCATGTCTGAAAAAAATGTGTTCAGCCTGCAGTACAGCTGCATAGTCACAAGGAAATTTGTGTAAGTATTCTCTGGAGTTTGTGTATGCATAAGAACATTTTCACGTCAGTTTCAAGTTTTACAAATCTCAATTTTTTTCAAGGTTTTCACGTAAGATCAAGTCTATTGAATTTAGGATCAAATCTGTGCATACGAACGTTTTATAAATGAGGCCCCAGAGCTCTATTTTAATTTTCATATGTGGAAAACTTGAATGGGATATCAAAATTATAAATTTATTTCCAAAAAATAAGTGTTATTTGCAACGTTCTCTGCATTATGTTAATATGTTAATATTCTGCTTCAATTACTTTGTAAACCTTCCCATTGCACGGATTAAATAACTGTGTCATCTTCTATAATGTTTTATGCGATTGGTGAAAATGATGGGGGGATCTTTGTCCATTCTTCCATGCAGTATCTTTCAAGATTCTTCCAATGCACCAGGCTACGGCTGTGGATTGCCCTCTTCAGTTCAAACTGGAAGCTTTTTTAACAGGTTCAATTCTGGTGGCTGAGATGGTCAATTTGCGTAACGGTAAACAATACATTTGTGGTCAGTTAATGATTTCTTAGTTGATTTTTGAGGTATTCTTGAGATCACTGATCTGATACTTTCTGGAGTTCTTGATTCTATTGACCTTAACAAAAGCCTCATAACATTTCTTTGCCTTCCTCCTTGGTGATGGATTTTGCATGTGTGTTACCTCATTTATACACCCCAGTGAAACATGAAGCTATGGGAATTTCTATCTTTATTTATTAAAATATATTATGGTTGTGAATAATTTGTGACATATCTTGGGGAAAAATATATTACTTGTTAAAAGTAAATTTGTATTGTTTATTGTATGCAACCTTCTGTGATCATCTTTATCAAGGGTGTGGATAATGTTGGAGGGTACTGTATCACTGCACCCTAAAGCATTCCCCCCACCCTTGTGTGGTGTGCATAAGAACTAGGAACATCCTGAACCTGGGGGGGGGGGGGGGGTGTATTTCCACTGGCCCTGTTTTAGCTGACTTGCAGACAGACTTTTGTTGATTTTCTCTTAGATTATATAGAACACTTTTGATATAAAGTCAGTAATCACATCATTTCCAGTAATACAAAGTTACACACGTAATCCAAAACTTCACATGCAATTCAACGTATCACGTAATCCAAAACTTCACATGCAATCCAACGTGTCACATAATCCAAAACTTCACATGCAATCCAACGCGTCACATGTGATCCAAAACTTAACATGCTCAATTGCACGCTGTGTTTACTCTCAACAAGGCATTTTTCCTTCTTTAATTTTCTCCATGCTCCCACATCAGATGTTTCAGATGGCTGGCAGATAGAAATTATAGTTTTTCTTTTTCCAAATCACATGCTCAGATTCTGCCGTGGTGTCTAAACCTTTCCAGTTACCATCAGTTTTTTACCCACAAAAAAGTCCTCAATATCCCTCTGCACTCAATGCTAACAGAAAGTTAAACCCCAAACCGCTACCCATCGTGCAGAGTTAAAGCCTTCCCCAAACTCAACACGAACAGAGGCTTAAACCCTTCCCTGGTCCCAACACTAACAGGGATTTAACCACCTCGGCACACATACACACGCACACACCTAATACTAACAGAATGAAAGCCTTCGCCACACCCAACACTGGCACAGCTTAAACTCCCACACTCAAAAACTGAACAAAGCAAGTGCTCTGACGGAAAAAGCGGAAGCCATCTTTTGCAGCGAGTTAAAGTTCGGGCTGGTGATGAATGATTCCCTGGGCCGTAAGGGCTGACAGGTTGGACTCCAGTGTGACTTCTGTGAGGGGCCTGCGATCCCTGCACTAGTCTCTTTGTTGTTGCGGGATGCGGGCGAGGTGTCCTCCCTCCGCAGGACGTCCCAGCAAACACAGGGACATGATGTATGGCCCTCGCCTGTTGACCGTCCGGCTGGCCGGGCCCCGGCTGGGGCCGCATCGCATCCCGCGGCGGGGGCCGCTCGTGCACAGGAAGCTCAGACACTCGGGCTTTGAGAGCCCTGGAGCTTGTGAGGGGATGCGAATTTTCACAGCAAAGCCCCAAACCTGGCTTCGGCACCATTTCCCTCACCGCCTGGAGCTGGGTTCTGTAAATACCACGGACAAGTCAGGACGGAGGCTGGCGAATGCCATTGAGAGGTTGCGGATGGGGGAATGGGGGGTTAGGGTTGGGGTTAAGGTTAGGGGTTGAGGTTAGGTTCATCCACATTAAGCGGGCCTTAAGTGACCTTCCTTGTCCTGCTCTCTTTGTAAAATGGCAGAAGCATCTATTTTCACACTCTTTTATGTTCATCTTTCTTCACTCCTCTTGTCTGTCACTGAGAGAGAGCTTTGGGAACCCGTTAGACTTCAAGAGAATAGATCCTCAAGCAAATCTCACCCACCTGGTGACAGTAAAGACAGCATATGTGTGCACTTAATTTGTCACAGTGGACTGACTATGCCTGAACAAACTTTTGCAATTGATTCCAGTCATAGTGGGCTCTGGCTCTGCCTGAACAAACTTCAGTGATGGCCCCAAGTTATAGTGGGCACTGGCTATGCCTGAATAAACTTCACTTCAGTGATGGACCCAAGTCTCTTGTTGGCTCTGACTAAGCATCAGTGATTTATAGACTCAGAGAGAGCGTGGTGGTGAGAGTGCCAACTAGGTGGATTTTCTGTCCATAAGAACAACAAAATTGTGCAGAGGAAGTTGCATTCTGTTTTGAATGACAATCAATTGGATTTTTTTCCAACACTGTCACAAGTGAGCTATTTTGCTTAGTTTAAACAACTCATTTTTAAAAATACAATTTATGTAGAATGTCCTGTTTCAGTCATGGACCCAGTCATTGTGGGCTCTGATAATGCCTGAACAAACTGCATTTGGACCCGAGGTACAGTCAGTTGCCCAGCGTTTGCCTGTGTATACCCCCCCCACCCCCACCCCGCCCACCAAGAGCTGCTTGTGCAGCTGTTTGACTGAAGTGTCTCCTTCATTGTCTGCCATAGATCCTTCATTTTCTTCATCTGTACCAGTGCAAACTTCAAGGAAGAATGTAAATTTGCAAACCTTAATCCACAGCTATTATAGGCTCACATAATGAAAGATAAGGCTGAGCTTTTATAGAGGGATATAAAGTAATTTAATGCTCTCGGCTCATATGTAGTCATTATGCTCTGCGTTAGTGAAATGGGTGAAACCTCTGGTCCTGCCCATGAGAGTGTACCAGTTCCGTACTCTGTTACATTTTAGTCATTTAGCAGATGCTTTCAGTCAAAGCAGCTTACAAAAGTGCACTTTACATGGCGAGCAAATGCCATAAAAACTAAAGATGGGTACAGTTACGGTCACATAAATGCCACCGTCAAGGTGCTCGCCTGAGGACTTGTGAGATAAAGGGAGCCACACCCATACTGTCATTGCACTTTAATCAGAGCCTTGCATAGAACAGTTAAATTTACCGAATGAGGGGGGAAGGGGGAGACAGGGTGTTTCCATGTCATGTGACCTTAAGCCTGACTCAGATTTTACTTTAGTGAAGAAGGAGAAACTGAAGATGCTTCTGTCAATAGACATAGTCTTACCTGACTGATACTGTACATTGACAGTAGGGACGCAAATGTAATTGTGTGTATGTGTGTTTGTCTGCAAATGAAGAGAAATTGGATTTCAGGGAGAAGGTGCGGTGGATGAATTTCCAGGTGCAAGTGTTAATGTGCACTCCTGGGGCTTCGGTAATGACCTCCCCATCGTTAAGCTGGCCCACACCATGTGCTTTAACTCCCCCACCTTTAAACCATTCTGCAGGTGCCGCGTTTATGTCAACTCGTTAAAAACCTTTAAAGCTTTAAATATTTTTTGACAATCTCAAAGGCTTTCCAGGGCCTTCAGTGATTTGTTGAAGGCCCAGGATTTTGAAATAAGCTAGCAGAGAAGAGATAGCTTTAGCACATGAGGAATTAAATGTATCATCACATGTTGGTTTCATATTTTGCTGCATATTATATGCATTTGGATCTGGGAAAAAGATAAATGGGCTGCATCACTGCATCGGCTGCATTTGGCAGTATTGCTGTACTGTTTCAACCTTTCATTATCTGCATCATGAGAACCGAAGCAAGTTGGTTCATAATTTTGATATTCCACAACATTCTCTGCATTATGTTTAATGATCTTTAATGATCTTTAAAAAGAATGGTCCGCCTAGCATGTTTATATTTAAAGGTCAGCTCGTAATTTTTTTATTATTTTTGCCCCCAATTTGCAATGCCCAATTCAGGGGAGCGCAGAAAAGCATGTGATCTGATCTCAGCTGCTGTGTGTGAGCCACCGCAGTTCATACTCACACAGACATGCGTCAGAGGGAGAGACTTTGTGTCCAGCTCAGCAGGCAGTCTGGCAGGCACCTGATCAACCAGTAGGGTTTCTGGTGCGAGAGCATCCCAGCCAACTGAAATCCTCCCTCCCTTTGCAGGGCTGCTAGCCACAGTAAGCACTGGCTTGGTTTGGGTTCCATATCAGACCGTGAGACCCATCCATATACAAGAACAGTGCCTTAACAAGATGAGCCTGATCTGTCGATCATTTCCATGGAAAGCACTTTGAACTGCATTTACTTGTATGAAAGGTGCTATATAAATAAAGTTTGATTGATTGATTGATTGATTGATTGATTGAGCCATCCAACAGTGTCATCTTACAGCCCTTTTAAAAAATTTGGGTATATTAATACTCCGACTAATTAGTGCAAGTAATAATTCATGTAATTATTAGTGAATAAAACTGCTGAAGCCATAAAGGAGGGATATAATAGACCTCAGCACACTTTTTCAAAGCATATTTATACCTGCACCAACTGTCCTGTACCACCATATATTATTAATAAAGCTTTTTAATCAATAATATAATTTTGTTTTATTGTGCTATTGTGCTTTTTTTTCTTCCTTCGGTATTTCATAATTTTCAAACTGCATATTCAGAAATGTATTGCGATTTATTTGGACTAATGCTGCCCTGGAAAAAGTGAGACAACTGACAAATTCCAGCCACTGAGTTATTTTCCCCTCAAAACCAGATTTGTGCTACAAATATGCTGCAGCACTGCCACCTCCTGGAAATGAAAGGAGTTGTGTGTTTTGATTCCCATCAGTTGCCCAACCCCTGCAACAGCTTCCTAATCTCTTTGCTCCAGAGCTGGCCAGCTTGCTTTCCCTGCTTTTGGACCAAATCTTTAGTTGGATTTATATTCCCCATATCATATTTGATCCTTAGGGCAACAAAATGAGATTTATAACACACAATTAACTCAAATGTTTAATAAATTGTTTGTATTTGAAATGCTTGTAGATGACCACATTCTCTCATTTCTTCTTCTGGTTTAGGACTGGCCCATGCTAAAGAGCAGCAGTGATGTGCGGAGAAGAGACAAAGGCACAGAGATCAGCTCTTTCCAAGCTGCACAGTCTGCCGGGAGCTTGTTGATTGGGAGACACGAGTGCAATGCCTCTGGGTGCCGCTGCGGCCCCCCAGGGACATGGGCAGCACAGCTAAGCAGACGCCCACCCACCGTGCCCACACCATGACGGGAGAGACTCGGCATGCACGTGCCATTAAAGAATCGGACAATGCTTCTAAACAGCAGGAGAAGGGGTCCTTGCCTGAGCGGTTCAGCGTGAAGCTAAAGCAGGAGTCTGCCGAGCGCTACAAGTGTGGGGGTCTGGATCCACAAGCCCTCAGTAGAACAAAGGAGTGCACGCAGCGCGAGGCTGTGATACGGCCCCAGCAGGCCGGCAAAATAGACTTCAAGTCCCTGCAGAACAGGCCCAAGTTCTCCAGTGACAGGACATGGCACAGTGGCAAGGGGAGCCCCCAGTCCCCCAATGGGAAAAGCAGAACCCGAGACAAGAGCAAGAGGTCCGGGAAGGCCGAGCGTGGTAACCCCCAGCAGCTATACAGGCTGAGTATAAGCAACCCCCGGGCCAACCCCACCATCGGAATTGCTTACCCGCAGCAGAAAGTCACACCGCCCAAGAAACTGGAGGCCAGCCGTGGCGCCATCTCGGGCAGCTACAGATTCCATGTGCCCAGCATTCCCGAGCGCGAGGCAGAGCTACAGCAGGAAGAGCTCAGCTTCAACCGTTGTTTCCAGGAGGCGTCTTCTAACCTTACCTCCACAAACTATACCTCACAGGCAGACAGCGCCACGGGGGGCACCCCAGCACACCAGCACCCGGGCCCCCCGCAACAGCAGCCCAGCCTGCGGGACAACAATAACTCACAGCCCAGTAGCCAACTGCTCTTTCCAGAGTTCCCAGTGAACAGGGCTGCTTCTTGGCAGTCTCCTGATAAATCTTTCAATGGTGCTATCTATGGAGCTTCCTCACAGAAGCTACCCATTTTTCCAGAAGGAGAGAAAGTGAATTCCAGCCTTGTGCCTTTGCAATTTCAGTATGGATATCCTTCATTGCAGGATGCAGAGGTTGACCTCTTTCCTTGTGACCAGAACAACCGTCCACAGGACTATTTAGACATTGCCTTGGCAACTGCCCAGGTGACTCACAGTTCCTTTACCTTTCATGCCTCAGGAGAAGGGCAGGAGGACACACAAACTGACAGCCAGTTCAGTAACAAGCAACCAGAGGGGAGATCATCTTATGGCCAGCTTCCTCAGCATGCACAGTACCTGCAGTCTCAACACGAGGCACAACCTTCCTTGCATTGCCACAAGGGCAGGAGCAAGCACCTCATCAACAGTGAAAATTCCGTCTCTGGCTTGCACAAAATAGATCAGGGCAAGAACACTGTGCCAGACAACCCAGGCCCTTTCAACCAAGTTGATGGTGAAGGTGCAGCCCTCATTTCAGTGGAGAAACAGAGCTGTCCTCCGAGTATTGAAAGCACTGCTAATCAGAGGATACTCACCCAAGGAAATGCCCACCATGTGCGGAATATTGCACAAGGCCAAAGCTCCCAAATGCTATCTCCAAGCAAAGTTTACAGCAGCTCCTCAGTCAGCACCATTCATGTGGGATCAGTGCCTTTGGAGGAAAGCCTCCCTGGAGGCAGCAGTAAAATTCAAAGCAGGTTACTGGAGACTTGGGATGGAGCCAATAAGACATTTTCTTCAATGGACCACAACTCTGCACTTTACTCCAATCTAAATGACAAGTGTCAGTTTCAGTGCCAGCCAACAGGTGAACAAAGACAGCCTTCATCCAACAACAGGATGGCATGGCAACAGATACAGCTAACCTCAGCCATGCCTAAGCAGAACAGAATTCAGCTTTCTAGGCAACTGAGCAATCAGAAGCTCACTTTCCCAATAGGGGCCTTTGATTGGCAGGAGAGTAAGAAACCACATAAAAACAGCCCCTTGAACAGCTTCCATAACAAAAGACCCAATGAGGCTTTCACCAACCGGAGGCCTGAGAGCATCAAGGAGCAAAACAGCAACATTTCCACTTTTCCTTTTGAACACAGAGTGGAGTCTGTCAGTTCCACAGTGTGTGATGCCAGGAAAAAGCATGTGTACTTTGAGGTGAGTCAGTCACTACCAGGGCCATATTCTAAACCAAATAGCCATGCCCCTTCACAGGTTCCAACAGCCTCTTATGAGTCCCCACTGCCTTCCCCTCTCCAGAATCCTTCATCCACCAGCCCCTGCTCTTCTGTCTCCCCTGCTTCCCATAGCCCTGTAAATATCAGCCCTGAGGACAGCCAGGTGCTTATGGCAGGGCCACCCCCTCCCTTATACCACCAGAATCAAGAGAAGACACTGATGCCCTTAGATCACATCAACTCTAACCTTCATCATTTCCACACTGATCTCTCCAGGACTTTCCCGAACACACCAGAAAGACACAAGGAAGATATGTTGAGTTACATGCACAATAACAAATGCTCAAATCCTATCATGGATGGAGCCAAGAGTTGTCTGAACAGCTACGGAGTAGAACATCCCCCTCCCCCATACTCAGCACACCAGTTGCTTGCCAGCTCATTAGCTGCTGCCAACCTTGACCAGTTGGATGTGCTTCTGACGTGCAAACAGTGTGATCAGAACTTCAACAACCTGGCTTCTTTCCTGGACCACAAGCAATACTGTGGACAGCACATGTCAACTCAGAACAATATTTTGAAAAGTGTGGCAAAGATGGAGGAGCACAGAAAGTACCAGACCGACTGCACAAAGACATCTTCATCTGGGATGGGTTTTCCCCTATCCAGGTGCCCATCTGACCCTCACCTGTCTCTGCTAGGGTTGAGTAAGAATGGGGAACTAATATCTGACTCTGAGACCAAAGCAGACACCAGGGATGAACCCTTAAAGCTCAACTTCTTTAGTGGGACTAACAATCTTCCCGTTACTCTTCCTGATTTGGAGATGGACGATGCAAAACTAGACAGCCTCATTACAGAGGCCTTAAATGGATTAGGATACCAGTCAGATAATGCAGAAATTGACAGCAGTTTCATAGATGCCTTTGTAGATGACGATCTCACCACTAACCTAAATCTGAAAACCAAAGACTTTGTGATGGTTAATAGCAGAAACAAGCATGAAGCCACCACTGATCAGATTTCTCAGACACAAGGGAAAAATCTGTGTGACTCAGACAGGGACAGTATGAGCGCTGAAAGTAAGCGGCTATCAAGCATCCCTGAAAAGACTCACCAGGACTTCAAACAAGAGGATAAAGCTAACTCCAAAGAGGTGACCCCACATAAAAAAGCAAGAGGTTCTTCATCTGAGAAATCCACTGAAGAAAAAGAGTGGAAAAAAGAAGTATTAAAGACCACAGACAAGACTGGAGAGAAAAACAAAATAGACTCAAGGTTTCTATTGTCAAGAAAGTTCTCAGAGAGGTGCAAACTCAAAAGTTTCCAGGAACGCTCCTCATTAATCATGCCTCCCCTTTCCCATGCCTCATCAGCTAACTGGAGCACGGCAGCACCTAGAGCCACGGTGAAGGAGGGGAAGCGAAGGAAGGCTGGAGGGGGGACCTGGAGCAAAGAACTCATTCACAAAATAGTGCAGCAGAAGAATAAACCTCCAAAGCTCCATGTAAAGGGAACCAAGAACCTGCAGTTTTCCCTGGTGACAGAGAGGCTCACCCCTGAAGTACAGAGCCCAAAGTTTGGAGAATATGACTATGTGTCTGATTCAGATGAGGAGTCAGAGCCCCTAAGGTTAACTAGCCATGGGAGACTGGGCCATGCTGGCCGGTGTAAGTATACATACTCAAGGGAGTACAAAGGGAAGTACACTTACTCAAGGGACAAAGGGAGAGACTGGGCCGACAAAGGGGGGTCTGTCCTGTGGAAGCACCAATTGAAGGACAGTGGTGAGGCAAAAGTGGCAGAGCAAATTTCTCCATCCCCAGTCAAAGAAAGCTCAATCCAAAGGATGAGAAGAAGGAGCAGCCGGTCCTCCAGCAGCAGTGAGCTCAGTGAACCAGCCAGTGTCTCCAGTGAGAGCATTACCAGCCCCAAGACAGCCGATCGCACAGATTCAGAGAGTGAGAGAATGCTCACAGTGAGGAGAATGAGCTCCAATAACGTGCAACTCTCTGAGTCTTTTGAACAGGACAATTGTAAAAGGTCAGTGCAGGATATACCCAAAGAGCCAACCACACCTACCACCCTGACCACCCCAACTGTACTTTCATCTCATCCATTCTCCAAAAACACCAGGAGATATGGCTCTGCTAAATTTCTCCTCTCGCATGACAAAGGCCCTTTACCCAGCTCCAGAGTTGTAAGTTTGAGAGACAGAGGTTCAGAAAGCAGGGCCGAGCTCCCTCAGACCAGTGGTTTCCGGAGCCATGGAGAGGACTATGGCACAGAGCAGGAAAGGGAGAAGGAGCATAGTGCTGCAGTGAGCATGAAAGAAAGAGCTGAAGAACCTTCACCTGTCAAGAGAAGTGACAGAATGGGCAATGCCTCCTTCACAGGAACTCCAGTTGATTTCCAAACACCTGGAGCTCAGTCCAAATTGATAGTGGCTGAGGTAATGCCTGACATAAACAGCCCAGACTCTAAAAACAGCATCAAACATGAAAAATGTGACATATCAACACAGGACAAATCAGTATATAAAGGAAGTGAACATGGCAAACTTTCAATTTACAGTTTAGCTTTACAGCAGAGTTCAGAAATTACAGATATTCCTGCCTTTGAGACAATTGGTGATTCTGTCTACACTAGCAAAGAAGAAATGCACAACATTGACTGTGATATAATGCCTGACTCTTCTCAATGTTGCACTGCACATGTTGAAGAGGCATGTCTATGTCCACTGGACATGCAACACCCTGGAATACAGGGCAAGGAAGGTCTTGTCCCATACACTATAGAATCTGATCAGAGCATAATTAAATCACCTCTCTCATTTGACACATCATCAATTTTCGGAGACCTCACTGTAGGAGTCTTTGACAACAGCCTGTACACAGATATATCAAAAGAGAGTTTTAACACTTTCATTACCAGAAATGACAAAAGGGAACTGTTTGAGTCATCTTCCCCTCATCTGGGTTTGAAGGATTGGGATCTCATAGCTGACGTTCCTCCCATGCTATCAGAGGGGATTTCTCACTTCAAAGATCTCTCCGAAAAAGCAATGACTAAAAAAACGAACTCGATCCACATTCATTTGGCTTTGCCCGACAAACTGATGGAGGACAACACCAACTTCATCAATGGGCTCTCTGAAGATGAGCTGGAGATCAAGAGGATTGTGACAGAACTGGAAACCCAGCTACAGACAACCAAGCTCAATAGCCCTCTGTTGATTCCAAACAAGCTCCCCAGGAGTAGGAGTAACTTCTCTCCTTTGCCGTTGGATTCTGATGCTGAGAATGAACATAACAGTATGCCAGTGTGTGATAATGAGGAGGCCAGGGGATTATCGGCTTCCAGCCCCACACAAGATCCAAGTTTGTCTTTATGGTCAAGTCCATTCCAGTTGGGATTACTGGAGGCACAGCAGGATCTTCATACACCAGTCCATGATGATCATAGCTCTCTGGAACATTCCTCCACAAAGGAGGACCCCATACCAACTGAATCACCAGCAACAAAAGAACTGCAGCTACAGGAAATGAAGGGCACTGATGAAATAAAGGACCCTGCAACAGACTGTCTGAAGTCTGAAGAAATGCTAGAAAATGAAATGTATACAGAAAACCTTATGAAAAGCCTGGAAGTGATTTCAGATTCAATATTCAACAAAGGCTCTTTGACAGCTGAAATACAGAAGTCAAACCTCCCCCAATGTATAAAGCAAGACCAGCCATGCAAAGAATGTCCAGATGCTAGAGAGCAGCAAAGCAAAAAGGAGCAGAGCCCCAGTGCAGAAGATGAGAGCCAGATATCTGAGAAGCACGGCACACTGTTTTTTCCATGTGAGAATGCTGACTGTCCAACTGAGACAAGAAGTGACCTTTCACCCCAAGCCAGTGAGTCAGAAACAAAAATAAAAACATGTGAACCTGAGAGCAAACTGTATGAAGATGTGCCCATCGATGAGAATGTCATTGCTGTCAATGAAAACCTAGAACTTCATGACACAGATTTACTGCTTGATAAGTCACAGATCATTGAGGAAAAAATAAGAGATGATAATAGTCTCTTGCCTGATACATCTGAGACATGTCACATGACAGAAGAGGGCGGAGTTGTCCTAAGAGACAAAGAACATCCCTTGCAGCCACCACAACTTTTTTTATCTAGTACAGTCCAATCAAATGATAAAGTCCTAGTAATGGCTTTATATCCCACAATCCTGTCTACTGTTCAATCGTCAATTGTTTCTGACAAATCAAGGGAGGATAACCCACCCCTGCTCAGTTTGGAAGAGTTTCACTCTGCACAGGAGAATTCTGAAGACCCAGAAGAGTCTGATACTCTTGAGAGGTCTACAGTTTGTGATGTATCCAATGAAGGAGGAACAGAAGATTTTAAAAAGGAGAACAGCCCTGTATGCTGGGATCTGCTGCCATCCAGTGGGATTGAGGAAGTCCAGTCAATAGCAATTAAGGAGGAAGCACACAAAGCCACTGCCCTCAGGTGCAGCACACCTGATAACGCAGCCACTGATTCAGTGGCCGAAGTCAGCCATGAGAGGACCACCAATTCGCCATACGTAGTCGACCAAGAGAGAACTGCAGAGATACTCTATCAAGAAAACCAGGAGAGGACCACAGACTGTCAGGTCCACCAGGAAAAGAAAACAGATATGCCCTGTCAGGTTGATCAGGAGAAAACCACAGATATGCCCGTCCAAGTTGACCAGGACAGGACCATGGATGCGGTCAGCCAGATTAACCAAGAAAGGACCACAGGCACACCCTGCAAGGTCAACCCAGAGTGGACTTTGGATGTGATCTGCCAGACTAATCAGGTAGACCAGGAAAGGACCCCAGGTGTGTGTTGTAGTCTATTATCTACAGAGGCAGAGGCCAAAAGTAATGAAAAGTCTGAGCTGACCCTTGGAGAACATGTCAGTACCCTGCCAAAAGAGCCCTTTGAGCTGACTTCACTTGAAGAGGAAACAGTAGCGGAGCCTAAGTGTGCGCCCACCCCCACACAAGACCTCTCTGCTTTATCAATGCTTCCTCTGCATGATATGAGTACAAGCAATGCAGTGGAGACTAAAGAGAACATCGCTGGAGCTATCCCTCAGCCTGGGCTGTCTTCACTAAGCTCTTCACCGTCACACTCCGAGGACCACAGCCGGGTACAGCAGGGCCAATCTCCAACCATATGGGCCCATTTTGACAGGCGCTCTCCAGATTCAGTGCCCCATAGGCAGTCTCCCAGGAGGGATGAGCAGAACTCCAGTGAAATGCATCTCTGTGACCCACCTGTATCCATGATGTCTGAGATGCCGAATGAAATGACTTCTGTTCTTCCAGACATGGACATAGGCATCAATGAAAACAAAAGATCTGGACATGATTCTGACAGCATCACCTCTGATCTTCCTTTGATCAGTACACTTCAACCATCAGATTCTCTGTTGAAAAGCCTAGAACACAAAAATGGATTATCAGAGTCCTTGCCTGCATTGAAACAAAACCTTCTGATTTATACTGAGATTTCAGCTTCACCCCACCCTCCTCCTGAGTGCAATGACATAACCCAAACTTTAAATCAAAACTTGGAGGAACAGGGCATATTCGAGAGAAGCCCCAAAGACAACCATGATCACTGCCAACTCTTACCCTTAACATCAGTAAGTGCAATCGGCTCAGTGGATAGACCGTCATCAGCAGATCCAGAAACTGCTATGTGCCTATACTCACATGATACTTCTTTGCAAAATATGGAAACTCAAAGCAGCACAAAGTTATCTTGTGCTGCTGTAGCATGTTCTCAATATAAAGACAGCAGCATCCCTTCCATCTTGGGCTTAGATCACAAAATACCCCAAGATATGTCTAATTTGGATATTTGTCATCCTCCTCTTGAAATGATTGATTACATGGATCTACACATTGACCTATTGAAAAAAGCAGATGCAGAGAAACTGGACTTACAGTCATCCCCATCTGAGCAAAATGTGCTGCCTTGTCAGCAGGATATGACTGATATGTCTGAAGAAACTCTCCAGCCCATTCTGTGTGCTGAGGCAGCTTCCGGAATCCCCTCATGCCAAACTGAGGCTTTGGAAGCAGAGGAAGGACAGTGTGCATCAAGCCAAATTGATACAAAGGGAAAATATAATGACTCTAGAAAAAAGAGCACGGTTCAAAAAAAGAACACCACGCAAGGAGCAATCATGTGTGAGATATGTTTTGCGTGTTTCCGTACAGTACCAGGGTTAAAAAGACACAAAGCCATGAAACATTTTGCTAAGAAAAATGGAAACACTGCAATGGAAAATCTACAAGGGGATGTCAGTATTCAAAAACATAATCCTGCACTCCAGGATCCACAGGTCTATTTACACACAGATAGCTCTAACTCTCTACCCTCTGAGACAAATGTGCCATCTTTCATAGTGAACCAGAAGGAACTTCAATTAAATGTAATCCTTGGAGGAACTGGAGCAAGTGAGACAACCAAGACAATTATAACAGGAGCAAAAGAAAATAAAAGAACACTGCCACCAGTTGCAAAAAGTAAGAAAAGCTGCAGAGAGACTGAAGACCAAAATGGATGTTTCAAATTTAAAATGGGGAGGTCATCGCCTTTTTCAGACGAGCTGCTCAGCATACTGAAAACAGACATTTTACAGGCTATCGCCCCAGATTTTTCTGCCACGCCACATGAATCCAGCTGTTCGCCTGAAAAGCAAGACAAAATCAACACCACAGAATGCCTTGAAGTGAGAGCGCCTGAACGTTTCCCATTTAAACTGATCGACAGTGCTGGCGAAAAAGACGTAATCACAGGTCACACAGAACAACACAATGCACACAAACAAGGTCTAGCTGTTGACCCAATTGAAGCGGAGATGGAGGAGGAAAAAGGCTTTGAGCCCAAATTGTTTGGCTGTGATAGAACAACAGGAAGTACAATCTGCAGCAAGTTTGAGGAGCCTGGAGAGCATGTTGATGACCTGAAAGAAACATGCGAACAAAAGGATGTTTGTGTTGAGGACAGCATCTGCACAGAAACGCTGGCAGAAGTATCATTTGAGGTCAAATGTGAGAAGGCCACCTGCATCACAGATAGGGTGGGTCCCAAATCCTGTAGCTTTAAATCTGCATCAACATACTCACCAGGACCAGACCCAGACCTGGAGGCCTTGTTGGATGATGAAAGAACCTTCTCTCAGCTATTCCCAAGAGATGAAGAAATGATTAGAAAAAAATGTGCAAGGGTGTATGGCAAGAAGAACAAAAAGCAGAATTCAGATTCAAATCTGCAATCCTGCCCTGTTGACAGCATATCCTCAGATAAGAAGGCGCAGCATTCTGAGAGCCATGATGACCAAATTCTCATTAACAAGATGAGGGACCATTGTGAGTATGAGGCTATATCCATTGATGATGCTATAATGTCGGACATGTGTCACAAAAGCACTGTAAAAAATGACTGTGAGAAAATTGGCCAAACATCAGACCAGCACAGAGATGATGTAGACAGTGGGGGGCTTGGTGCAGTTCACTCCCTGTGTCTGACAGAAGATCCCATATGCAAGACAGCAATAGAGTGGAGCAGCCCTAGAGACCTGACAGACAGTGTTGCAGAGAGGGCGCAGTCATCAGAGACCCCAATATTTTGCAAAACTGAAGAGCCCACCATGCCCTGCCCCTCACAGCTTTCAAGCACATCAGGTCTTCATTCCAGTGAATCTCCTTCCCGGGAAAATGTTTCTCATTTCCATGGTATAGACATACTGAATCTCAATACTAATTCCAGCTGCCTGAAATTCAGTTCTTAGAGGTCAGTGAAGAGGTTCCAGTCATATTGCCTATTGGTAGTGATGACATGACAATCAGCCAGAGTGCAAGACCTAACAAGAGGCCTGCAGAGCGTAGGGGGAGGAAACAACTTGAGGGAGGCTCGAAGCCAAAGGACAAGCAGTACAAGTGCAAGGTGTGCTTCACCTGGTTCTCACCTTTGGGGGGGCTCAACTTCCACAAGCTCTCTCACAACCCTTCTCCACCACCGACTTGCTACATGTGTGTCCAGCGCCAAGTTTAGTTCCCGGTGAGCAGCTGAGGGATCACCTGAGAGAGAAACATGCCAAGAACAAGGCAGGAATCTGGGCCTGCGGCATGTGCTTAAAGGAGATATCCGATGTGTGGATGTATAATGAACACTTGCGTGAGCACGCCACGCAATTTGCCCGAAAGGGCCAGACTCAGAGCTCCCTCCTGGGCATGCCGGGCTGCTTCATGCAGGAGACCGCCGTGAAGAACTTCATTCACCTCCATCATGCAGCACCAGTCCAGCAAGAGCAGCAGAGGAGAGTCAGGAAAAAATATCCTCCAAGGAGGGGGCAAAGACAGCCAAAGAGAATGTGGAGCAGGAACCAAAAACGTCAGAGGGAGGGGTGACCACGGGGTCAAAACCAAAGTTCATTCTGGAGGGGGAGGGAAACGGAGTACACCCGTATTATCAGATATCCCTCACAAAGCAGACGTCCCCCAGAAAAATGTGGAGATGCACCCCAACTGTAAAGATCCTTCTAGAGACTGCCATCATTGTGGCAAGCAGTTCCCTAAGCCCTTTAAACTCCAGAGGACACTTGGTGGTACACAGCTTGCAAAAAGATTTTCCTGTGCTCAAAGTGCCCCATCTCCTATCAGGATGCACAGGAACTGAAGGACCACCTCAAGAATGAGCATGAGGAGATTGAGGAGCCAGACTCTAAGCACACCACACTGTACACCTGTGAGCTCTGTGCTGATGTCATGCATGTCATCAAGAAGTCGTTCATCTGTAGCACCTGCAACTATACCTTCTCCAAGAAAGAACAGTTTTGATCGACACATGGAAAAACATCTGTCGGGAGGGAGTAAGATCTTTAAGTTCAGAGGGGTTGTGAGGCCTTCAAGCCTTCTACCGCAAATGATGGGGAATTTAATCTGCGCATGGCAAGAGGAGGAAGCTCCTGGCCGACACTTTATGCTCTGAGCCGCTGCTCCCGAGACCAATGTCAGCCAACAGTTCAGACTTCACAGAGACTTTCAATAAAGCCCTCCTCTGGTTCAAAAGACGCCGGGCATCAAAACTGAAGACATCACAGGGGGATGAGTTGGAGAATTCCCAGCTACAGGTGGTTTCAGAATCATTGTGCCTCCTGAGGTCGGTGAGCACCGTCCTACTTCTGAGCAGCTGCTGATGCGCAGACAAGCGAAGCCTGTGAAGGAGATGAAAAACCATTTTCAGAGATCTGTGACATTAAAGAAGAGAACCATCTGCACTCAGATCTGTGTCAGAAGCCATGTAATGTACTTTCCTCAGTTCTGAAAGAGTGCCAGGACACTGAAGATGAGGCAGGCAGCAGTGTCACAACAATGCCACCTCTATCTGAAGACATAGCATTAGCTAGCACTGTAAAGGCTAAAGTGCAGGAGGTCGCCCTGTCTGACTCTGCTCTGTCTATTGAAGTATTGCCTGTCATCTAAATGAAAAGTTGATTAAAATTTCAGAGGCTTCAAATATGCTTACAGAAGACAGTCAGCCTTGTGGCCACAAAGATGCCCAACAGAAATCAACAGAAAGTGCAGTGGAACTAACAGCAGGAGGTGAGAAGAGAGAGCTTGCTGGAGAAGGTGCAAAGAATGAAACTGAAGAGAAAGAACCAAAAGTTGTGAACTGTGTGGAGCAACAGAGAGATGGACACTCTAAACTGTGCAACAACACCAACTATAGCGCCAATGATAGCCCAAGGCCTGTGGCTGGAGGGCTCGGAATGGCACAGTCAGCAAAAAACTGCTACAAAACCCACAGCCATAATCTCAGGGCAGAAGTGAGGAGAAGGATTTAGTAGACAACAGAAGAAAAGGAAAGAAATGATGGTGACTCAGAGCTCCAAGGTGTCATCTTCAGCAACGAGAGAGAACCAGGATGTGGATGCAAGAAACAGGAAGAGGCTTAGAGTTCAGAGTCCCAGCAAGTGCATCTGGACCGGAGGGCTACAGGAAAGCTGATGCTGCCAGCGATTACCCGTGTGCTCTCCTCTGTGAGGGATGACATGGCCAGCAACAAAATTCTTCCAAAACACAAAGCTGGGGGGTTGAACCTCCAACCAAAGAGGAACTCTATTGACAGCAATCCACCAAAAAAAATTGGCTACACGTCATGTAATTGGTGCTTACAAAGGGAGAAAGGGAGTTCCAGGGAGACCTTTGCATCCTCCAGTTTCTAAAACATCTGCTCCCATTGTGAATAACTCCTTTAATAAGTACAGACCCTTGTCAGGGAGGCCTGTGGATTCCCACTCATATCGGACAGCAGAGTCTCAGAATAACCTCTTGAGCCAACTGTTTGGCCAAAAGCTCACCAGTTTTAAGATTCCTTTAAGGAAAGACACTTCTGAGGCTCTGAACTGAGAAGTGTGGCCTTTGACCAAAGGGCCATTTGTGTGCAACAGGGTACACAGATGTCTCTGAGTTATTATTGTTTGTTTCTTTGTCACTTTATGTCTTGTAATCTTTTTTCCTAAACCAATACTTTATCATGCAAATGTGAGTGCTCAGAACAAGTACACAAGTGTTGCTAACGGAAAAATTTAATTGCAGAGTAGGTCTGTGGGACCTGCTGACACTCTGAGGTTAACCATAACACAATGCCTCGATGACTGTAGTTTCACAACAAGAAAAGGACAGAAAAAAAGGAATACTTGAAAATGAACTGATTTAAATTTTTCAGATAGTGCATGTTAGTTTCACATTCATGAACGGTTCATGTAAGGTATTTTTAAGACTTTTTTTACCACAAGATGAAAAGATATCCAAATACACACCTGGGCCATGCATCTTTTCAGTATGCTCCAGATAGCTTTTTGTCATGTATCTCTTATTTTACTGTATCAAAGTGAAATCACAGTATCTTCTGTATAAACAATTCTTGGTGCTATGTTTGTATTTTTTTATTGTAATGTGAATACAGATGCCCCTAAACCTAAGGACCCCTTTAACCTGCAGCAGTCACATTCATCACATTCTCATTGATACTCGGTTACTTCAGTGGAGTACGGAAAGAAACAGAAAGTGTGTGTATGCTTTTACAGCAAGGTGTTCATTTGTAGAGGAAACATTAGCAAAACCTTTAGTATTCAAACTCAGGTGCTAACAAGGACAATTCAAGTTACTGAAATGGAGCTCCTTCCATGCACTGATATAACCACAAAGAAAACATACCTAAGTACTCTGTTTCAGTCCCTCAGCTGTTTAAATATTAATATTTTATAGATAAAAATGGTGCTTTATTATCTTGTTAATTTGTATCTTATATTGTATGATATTGTAGGTAGTGACTTCTGGTGCAATGCATAATGTGCAAAGTTTTATTTTAAAATATGCAACATAAAGAGCGAAAAGAAAAGGGACTTGCAATACCTTGTATAAGGTACGAGTGTACCACCAGTGCCTCTTATAAAGTTGGTTATTAAAAAGCTACTATAGCATCTGTTTTGTTGTTTGTTTTCCTTCTTCTCTCCAATGTACATCACTGCAGCATATGGAGCGTATAGGCCAACTCCAAAAGGCCTCTATCTTTTAGCAGAATGTTAACTGACAGATGGGTAAAAAAAATTACCACAAACTACTTGATACGAAACCAAGGCCAATGCTTTGATTGGGCCTTCTCATGACCACCCCCATGCTTTTTGTTTAATAAGTTCAAAACTGTCTTCATCCAGTCTCTCACATTTATGTGGCTCCATGGTTTTACAGAAGCAAGCCCACCTTTAGTCTTAATTTCCCACAGATGGGTATTTGGTGGTAGTCTAGTCACCACAAACACTGCACCACACTGGTATTTGTTTTTAACTGCACATTTGATAAGTACACCTCTGTAGTCAGTTTGAAATAGGTACATATTTTTGTTATAACTATTCAAAACAAACATATCCACTGTAGGCTCCCCTGATTACAAGGCTTGCTTTGATTTATTAGTCAAAATATATCAATATATACCTAATATTATATATCAGGAGTTATTTACTATTCAATTATAGATAATTCCATGTGAGAATTGGAACATATCTTTTACATGATTACCTTTAAGGTTGAACATTAACACACATCATATTTGTATTTGTGTAAGAAAGATGTTCCCTTAAATCATCTGATCTGACAATTAGGAAATCTACTCCCAAGGTTTTTTCCCCCCCAAAATTCACATTTCTATGATGAAAGGCTCACATCAGCCTGCAGGGATAACATATGCCTAATATATGTCTCAACTTTCACCGACAACTGATTGCTCCACCCAACTACAGTATACATTGCAAGGCTTATCCAGGTTACTACATTAGTTGTAATTCTATTTTCTCGAGGACAGCGCAGATTATGGCCTGGCCTTTTCCACTTTTGAAAATGGGTGCTCTAAGAGATTAAGGAAAATGATAGCTGGAGCTAGCTGACACAAGGCAATGTTCTGGAAGCAATGTTCTGGAGCTTTACCGGGTAACAACTACTGCATGCAGTATTGTAATGCAGGCTCAATTGTCATCATATCTGAAAACAACAGTATCTGGGTTAGTGGCTCACAGATTAAAAATGTTCTAAATCATAAGCAAAAATCCCATGCTGATAGATTTTAATGTTCTTCCTTCATGTTTCATGTCACAACGCTGACATCCCTTGACAAAGTGAATCAAACAATGACTTTCAGCGCAAACATTGTAGCCTATATGGATATTTTTTACTTCCCAAAGTTGACCGATGATATCAGAAATTTTTTTCCTTTTTGAGTTATATATGGAAAAAGTGAGCATTTAAACATGTCATTTTGAAATAATATAAACTAAAATATACTTCTTACTCTATAACTGCCAGTTTCATCTAAAATTAGCTTGTAAAGGTTTGTACCATTAAATTACCTAGCTGTAATGAGCCATGATCTAGATTACCTTCATGGAGGGTTGAACTTGAGCAATGTCATTATTCAGCATTGTAGAGAACGCTCGAAATTGGGAGAATAAACTCCTTACTGGCTTGTGGATGAGTGTCTCAGAGAAAAGATAGATATCGATTAGATATGGAATAAAATTTGTATTAATTAAGCTTTATAAGTCAGTGACCTCTGTTAAAAGGGAACTGTTAGGTTGTTGAGGTGAGGAGGCTAATGTGACCTGATCCCACATAGATAAGCTCCACCCAGCTTTCTTGTCCAGGACCATGGTCACCTCACACCTGGACTACTGCAACTCCCTGCTCGCAAGCCTAACAGCCTGCGCCATTCTGCCTCTTCAACTGATCCAGAATGCAGCTGCCCGGCTTGTGTTCAACCTCCCGAAATTTTCCCATGTAACGCCCCTGCTGAGGTCACTCCACTGGCTGCCAGCTGCAGCCCAGGATCAGGTTCAAAGTTCTGACCCTGGCCTACACTGCAGCCAATAGGACAGGCCCCGCCTACCTGCAGGACTTAATCCAGAACTATGTTCCTGCTCGACCACTTCGCTCTTCTACAGCAGGGCGACTGGCACTTCCCCCCCTCCGTGTCAAAGGCTCTCGCTCGTCCCGACTGCGGAGTTTTTTCCACCTTAGCTCCTCAGTGGCGGAATGAACTTCCCAGGGTTCCCGTTCTACTCCAACCCTGCCTGCATTCCGTCGAGGCCTGAAGACACACCTCTTCAGACTCTACCTTGACTGATATTCTAACCTAGGAATATCAGTTCCCTGTGTTTACTAGTTCCATGTGTTTTTCCTGTCTGTTTA